>CM074732.1:56405377-56635377 GCA_037367245.1 Phrynocephalus guinanensis
ATGTGTTTATTTTTTAACGCAAATCACTCGTTTTGGACGTGCAAGCTAGCTATGTTTCTTTAAGCAGGATTTCCGGGGAGTTTTGACTGACTTCAAGCACTTTTGGAGAGTTGTCAGGGAGGAACCACGGTCAGCCCTGCAAACACGGCACTAGCAGATGGACGCTTGGCACACACAAACTGGGCAATTACATGCCTTGATACCCATTTGCACATGCTATTACCTAATTTGTACTTGTGGGGACTGGCCCTGCGGAATACAACTGCTGACCCTAATGAGAGGCAGAGATGAGGCAAATGGCCACAACATCAGGCCTTATGTAAGACCCGCTCACACGTAAGATGCATGCTAAATAGTCATCCATCACAATGGCATATATTTAAGAGCATGGTCGTTTACCCCTTAAAGAGACTCCGGGACATTGCAACCACCCTATAGCAATTTACAGTATCACTTCAAAGTTTAAAGTCGTACTGTTAAACGACATTCTGTCTGGTTAATTTAAAAAAAAATGGAGTATGTCTGACTTTTCAAGAAAAATCTAACTTTAGAAAAATATGATTCTGTTTCTGATTTTTTTTTCTGTAGGAACAGCAATCTGCTGCAATTTCTGGAGATTGGTTTTCACCTGTAAAGCATGTGCAATTTTGGGACAATTGTAGATCACTTTGCATTGCCAGTGTCCAGACTTCCTATCCCTTTCAAACTGAAATACTTTAGATCAATAGGATTCCAATAATTTTAAATTGAGGAATAAAGTATATGCTGTGAGCCACAAATGCTTCCAAATTCAAGGGCATATAAAAATTTGAAAAGCTTCAATTATTTTAAATTACCACAGACACTACTAAAGAATGATTTAAAACCATTCGCATGCCTCACATTTTGGATAGCATTCGTCCTGGAAGTGACTCATGGCAGCAGCCTAGCATTGAAGCTCACACTCAGCAGCACATCACTGTTGTAATGTGCCATCAAGTATCCTTTGACTTATGCTGTACCTAGGTATGCAGGATGTTCTGTCTTCAACAGTCCTGCTTCACTCAAGGCTGTCCCTTCCTTGACATACCCAATCCACCTCATATTTGGCTTTCCCTTTTCTCCTGCTCGCTTCAGCTTTGGCCACCTTCACAGGTGCGTCTCAGAAGCACACATGAAAGGGCCATCTCTGTTGCTGCTCCCAGACTTTGGAACTCCTTCCCGCTGGAGACCAGGACTGCCCCATCTCTGCTGTCTTTCCAGAAGCAGGCAAATACCTTTTCCTGAATGAATGACTACCTACTATGTGACTTTTAAATGGGTTGCCATGCACTATTGCTTAGACTGAATTCATAATACTACTTGTGTGTTCCATTTTTAGCTTTCTATCTCTCATAATGGAATGTTTTGTTTATAGCGTTCTCTTATTGTTGTTAGTTTTAATATTGCCTTTTTAATTTATGTCACATGCCTCTTCAAATTCATTGTTCTTAATATGAATATTGTCTTACGTGTTCTGGGCTGTATATTGTCCTTTAATACTGTCAGCCGCCTCGGCTCCTTTTCCAAAGAGAAAGGTGGAGTAAAAATATTCTAAATAAACAAAAACTTTCCCTGGCATTATTGTTTTATCCAGCAGGTCTTCTTGTCTCGTGATGTGCCCAATGTAGGGCATGCCTGGGTTCACCATTTTTACTTCTAGAGAAAGTTCAGGCTTGGTTTGGTCTATCACCCACTGTTAGCTTTCTAGTAGACCAAGGTATCCAAAAAGCTCTCCTGCAGCACCCTTTTCCAAATGAAGTAATTATGTATTTTCTTGTAGTCTTTTTTCACTGCATAGTTTTCATATTCATAAGTGGGAACTGGAAATACTTGTTGGTCTAGGCCTTGGCCTTGACTGATACTATACTGGACTTTGAATTTACCAGTTACTCCTTCTCCAAAGCAGAGGCTGGAGACAGAGAGGGCAGGACATGGAAACATTGAAGCGAACATTGAAAAAGAGTTATGATACTTGGCAAAATATTTGGCCCTGCAGGGAGGATTGAAAGCTACAAGGCTCCACACATTTATTTATTTATTTATTTATTTATTTATTTATTTATTTATTTATTTATTTATACAACTTATATGCTGCCCACTACCCAAAGGTCTCTGGGTGGCTTACAATTAAAATGAACAATTAAAACAATTAAAACATTAAAATGTCAGTGAAAAATGAAAAACAACAAAAACATTTAAATACAAAACGCAAAAATGGCCATGAGGACCCACAATCTACCAGTCTGCCCCACTGAACTTAAAGGTGATCACTTCTGCTGAGAAAATACAAATAACTCTGCATTGCATTCCTCTCAGTTTCACATGCATCCAGTCATAAACTCTGCTTCGCCCTAATCTCACAACATCTGGTGATTCAAACTCATACATTCATATTTACTTTGTATACAACGTTTGCTAACATAAGCATTTTGAATGCATCTTGTAAGCATTTTCTCGTAATATCTGCATTCCTGTATCTTTTCCCAGTGTGCACATTTTGGCATGCAACGTTTTCTCGTACATGAATTTTTACAGTTTTGTTTTTCCCCCACCAAGAACTGCACTGGAAAATCAGACAAGTGAACTATGAAGGTTACTTACGTTCTAGTCTAGCTCTGCCTATTTGACCAGGAAGTGCAGATTAGGTCAGTACACTTCAAAACGCAGACTAAACTCAAGACCCCCTACTTTTGAATAGACATTTATAGAACTGCACTGTTTATGTCAGGCTGTAGCTGATTCTTCAGCACGGCTGAGATGGAAAAGGCAGCAGTTCCATGCTATTTGGGTGCCAGTTTGCTACAGAGAGAAGGAATGACAGAGTGAAATACAGAAGACACCCATAATCTCTTTTATTCAGCCATGTTTATGTCAACCAGGCATCTACAGGGACATAGCCACAAAATGCAAATGCATTTAAATTCCTACGATTGGTTATTTTCTTTTTAATTGACCCCTGCGCTTTAAAACAACCCTTCACCACTTGAAAGCCTCCAGAGACAACAGCAGGATTTGTATTTTTAAATGTCTTGTACTCGTGACTTCACACAAAGCTTTGGCCGTGTGTGTGTGTGTGTGTGTGTGTGTGTGTGTGTGTGTGTGTGTGTGTGTGTGTGTGTGTGTGTGTGTGTGTTAGAGAGAGAGAGAGAGAGAGAGAGAGAGAGAGAGATGGAAACTCGACTCCCCCCTGTACTTGCCTTAAATTTCCCCATAGAGTTGGCCGGGCACTACCCAGCAAGCAGGGCATGCTTCATAATTCTGCTTCACTGAAACCATACTGTCCTGCAGTTAGTGGGGGAAATGGGAAGCAGGGGGAAGAGCCTGAAGGCACTGGAATAATTAAGCAAATGCAGTGACAGCTGTGGCAGGTCCTGGGCAGGACTGGCTCCACTGAGCTGAATTAATGGCATCAAGAGCCCAGCATCTCTATTAACATTTGATCATTAATTATTACCCTCTGACAGTAAGATTTGAAACCTCCTTATGAGAGTTCTGTTATTAATCTAGCTTACCTGCTCTGAATGAGAGGGAAAGAGTGAGAGAGAGAATTCAGCCTATCTCCCGCCTCACTAGAATGGTTGGCATTTTTCTGTCTCATACACACACATTGCCAATTTGCCTGCAGAATGGCCTTAGTAAGTAATATATATCTGTATATACATAGCCATGCTTTTAAATTAATCAAGCACAATCTTTCAACATCAGCAAAACTCCCATCCCGTGGCTTAACATATAATTGCTTCTGCTTTTCTTTTTATTAGCTCTGGTGCTTTTTAACATAACAGAAAGAAAGAGCCGCTGATGCTTCTGAGTTGCACATAGTAACTATAAAGGTAGGGAGGGATATGACAGGAGAAATCCACCTACTGGACTGTGCTGCTTCCACCAGGATCTCCCATTGCTCCTTCTGCTGGCGCCCATGTGATTCCCCTTTCGGGTGTACTGTGTACAGAACTGCAGGCTTAAATGGCCATTAATTCATCCTTGATCGATGTTGAGCATGGGGTTGTCCTGTAACCTGCTCCAAAGAGCAGCTCTGGAGGTCCAAGTGCTCCCATCCAAGCTCTCCTGTCAAGTTCAATAGAACTAAGGAAGAGCAACATCTCTGCTGAAACGTGTAGGAAGGAAAGAAGGCACTGGCAGGGTTGCAAAGAGAAAAAGGTCCTTTGAGTTATAGTAGGAGAGTCTTCTTTATTTAACACCTGGGCTATTTTATGTGTAGAAAGAAATTATTACAATTGCTGTAACTTCAGGGCCCTGGTTAGTACTTGGATGGGAGACCACCAGGGAATACCAGGTGCTGTAGGCGCCTAGAGTAGGAAATGGCAAACCACTCCAGTATTCCTGCCAAGAAAACACCATGGATGTGGGGTCACAAAGAGTCGGTCACGACTGTAACGACACAACACAAACAACTTCAGGGAAATATTTAAATTTTCATGTAAAGGAATTGGTCCTCAATTATAACAGTGCTATGAACTCTGATTCTGGAGGTCAAAAAGTGCCACTGATTTTACGCAAGGTGGAGTTTAACCCTGGAACTCATTTTTTTTCCCTGCCCAAAGGGCTGCTGGAAGGGCTACAGTTTGATGGACAAATAATTCTTTTTAGGCCCCTTCGCACCTGTAACCACAATGGCAGTTTGAAGCGGAGGCTGCTGGAAGCTGATGTCTGCTGGTTAGACAGGCTAAACAAGGAGGGTACCAAAAAGAATGTGTGCCCTCCTGCTGGGCCAGAAGGGTGCAAGGCAGCTTTTAAAGGGAATGGATTGTTCTAAGGACAGATTGTTCTAAATGGAAAAAATTTGCAGATGAGGCCTTCGCTATCCTGAGCAAAACAGTGTCATCAGTGATCCATGTCAATGTGGGCAGGCCCAGAAAGAGAGAAAGAAGTAGAGGAGGAGAGAGAGATATACCACAGAAGGCTGTCCCTTTAGAGCAATAAAGCCACACCCACACATGATGGAGCTAAACTCTTCTTCTAACATAAAATTAGGAAAGACATTGTGGATGCCTAGTGAAACTACATAACATACTACAATTCTGCCCAGTTATACGTTAAAATTAGAGATGTTCAGATCTGTGCTTTTGAATATACAGTGGTACCTTATATAAAGGAATTAATTCGTTCCAAATGAATTTATGTTAAGCAAATTTTCCTTTACACAAATTTCCCATAGGAATGCATTGAAAATGGAGTAATCCCATTTTTATGTTGTACAGATTTGGCCCATAGGCGATTCTGTTAAGCAAATTTCTCCTATCTCCAGAATATTTTATGTTGTACAAATTTTATGTTATACAAGCTGTTTGTTATACAAGGGTCCACTTGTATCTTCCAAAGCAACTGTGAACAAATTCTGGGGCCTGTATTTAAAAAACACAAATGTGCACACCTCTCTTAAAAGTTGAGAAGGTATTGTTATTTACACCACGCACATACACATGAGGGTCTTTTTTTGTTTTTGTTTTTGTTTTGTCTTCTTTGAACAGAAATTTACAGAATTGTACCACAAGAAAGTAATGTACCTGCTTTTCTAATCAGGCAGTCAATAAGGAATATGCCTTTCTGCCTTCCTGCCCAACACAGTGTGTTTGCCCTCAGACTGCAAAAGAACAGCACGAACACTAGCTAGATTTTTGTTGCCATTACTTTAAGCAAAGGTATGTCGACCCAGTCAGATTTGTTTGCTGTTGTTGTTTTGGGCTTGTTTTTCTTGATAACCAGTGTGGTGCCTGCACTGTTTTGTCTAGTTGCAGCCTTGGACTGCCTGAATGTTTAGTTCCTGGCTACAATTCATGCAGTACTCATACTGCAAACACATAGACATGGATGGTGAGGGGAAATTTTGCATTTTTTCATTGTGACATTTCTTTCTCTTTTTCAAATAAGAAAAATCCCTCCAAAATGTATAAGAAATGCCATCATTTCTGTCATCTCCATGGTGTTCACACACAGAAAGACCCAACACGTTTTGCGCCCATCAGCCTGGTACTTTATTCCTTAACATATGTACCCAGGTGAGTAATCCAGTCCCAGAGACACAGCATAGGTTAGGGCTTGAGGGATCTTTAATCCTCTAATGGTTACTATAACACATCTTCTACCACCCTTTATCATGCTAGCTAAGGCTAAGGAAACATGGGCCCCAATAAAGCTGAAAGGGACATGGGTTGCTGTGTCTAGGTCCTTTAGGAACAGAACTTGGAAAAGCAACTCTTTGGGACCACAAGCCAGAATTCGCTAGTCAGCTAACTGGGGGATTCTGGGAGCTGCAGTCCAAAACAGTCAGACTTTCCCAAACTGCATAGAGAAACATTGTCTCACAAACATGAAGTCCCACAGGTGGGGCATTTGATCATCTTGGAATTGGGATTGGAAGGACAATACAAGGGCCTTATCCTGAGTTCTTCCCACCACTTTCTTCTCACTGTAACCCTTCTTGTACCCCATAACTGATCCTGAAGCTGGAAAGATTATTTGGAACTGATTTTTTTGGTACTTCTGTATGAGATGTAGCTAAAGGAGAGCCATCCAATACCTCTTCCCTCCCTTCTCTTCATGTATGTGTGGAATTTTTTTTCTGGACTCGTGTAGGTCTTTTTGCATACTTGCCTTTTATTTTCTTTCACTTTAGAGGGATGTTTTCAATATTATCTTAATATGTAATATTAAAAAGTGGCAGAATTTGAAAATATTTCAATGGCTCGAACCTCCCAGCAAGGGACAAGCTCTATCTTAAAAGTCCTGGTCTTTCAGGCTGAGTGTAGAAGTGTGGCTGCTCAGGGCTGAAGAAAAGTCACTGTTCCCTGTCTTCTTTATTGTTATGAGCCCTACAGTTGAAAACAAGATTCTGGATGAAAGCATGTAATCAAACCAAAAGGCTTAAGAACAGGCAACCTCAGATAAGTTGAGGATACAGCTCTCACCAGCCTAGACGGATCTAAAGCCCCCAAACATCTTGGGTGCCACAGTTGCCTCTCCAGAGTGTATATGCAATGTACAATAGGATAAACTAAACTAAAACATGGCATCTCATGCCAGCATCACGTTGTTAGTGTTGTACAACATTGGCCTGGAGAATGCTAGGCATTTTTAAGGCAATTGGAGCAGACAATTTAAGGCCAGCATTACTGGCCCGGAAGTAGAGTCCCCATCTTTTCTCATTAGGTCAACTCTTTTATCTTCAATTGTCCCAACCCAGCAGGGGAATACCCATCCCTGCTTCAAAGGGTTGAACATTCTCCTTGCTTGATACATGATGGGTCACAGAACAGCCAGTGCTGAAGGACTGGTGAAGGTAAATTCTGGCAGAACAAATGCAAGGCAACAATCAGGAAAGCAAAGCAAGGGTTTGAGGAGCGAATAGCTAAAAATACTCAAAGAAATAACATTAGAAGTAAGAACCCAACTAGAAAGGCTTTTGGACCATTAGATGACAATGGAAGGCAAGGGATTATTAAAGAGGAAACAGAGATTGCAGAGAGACATAATGAATTCTTTGCTTCAGTATTCACTGAAGAAGACAGAGCCCACATGCCCCAAACAGAGCCTACTTTTGTAGGGAGGGACACAGAGGAATTAAACCAAATAGAAATAACCAGGGAGGAGGTCCTTGCATGTCTTGTTAAACTAAATGCTAACAAACCACCAGGACCAGATGGCATTCATCCACAAGTTCTCAGGGAACTTAAAGATGAAATTGCTGAGGTCCTAGCCAAAATATATAATCTTTCCCTCAAATCAGGCATTAGGCCTGATGACTGGAAGGTAGCGAATGTAACACCACTCTTCAAAAAAGGATCCAGAGGTGATCCAGGAAATTACCGACCGGTCAGTTTGACATGTGTCCCAGGTAAAGTGATGGAAACCATCCTAAAAGATAAAATTAATAGGCACATAGAAGAGAAGGTGCTGCTGAAAGAGAGCCAACATAGCTTTTGCAAAGGCAAATCATGCCTTATTAATCTGTTGGAATTTTTTGAGAGTGTCAACAAGCATGTGGATAAGGGAGATCCAGTTGACATTGTTTATCTGGACTTTCAGAAGGCTTTTGACAAGGTCCTGCACCAAAGGATCTTGAATAAACTTGCCAGTCATGGAATCAAGGGACAGGTCTTGTCCTGAATCAGCAACTGGCTAAGGGACAGGAAACAGTGAGAAGCACTAAATGGACACTTCTTCAAGTGGAGGGAGGTAAAGAGTGGGGTCCCCCAAGGTTCTGTACTGGGACCCCTACTTTTCAACTTCTTCATAAATGATCTAGAAGTAGGAGTAAACATCAATGAAGCCAAATCTGCCGACAACACTAAATAATACAGGGTAGTAAAAACAGAGAGAGATTGTGAAGAGCTCCAGAGGGATCTCTTGACACTGGGGGCGTGGGCAAACCAGTGGCAAATGAGTTTCAACATTATTAAGTGCAGAGTGATGCACATTGGGGCAGAAAAATAACCAATTACATTTATAAACTGATGGAGTCTGAACTCTCTGCAACAAATCAGGAAAGGGACCTTGTTGTCCTGCTGGACAGCTCAATGAAGGTGTCAACCCTGTGTGCCACAGCAGTGAAAAAAGCAAACTCAATGCTAGGGATCATCAGGAAGGGTATAGAAAATAAGTCAGTAAGTGTCACTTTGTCTCTTTATAAATCTATGGTCAGCATACCTCTAGAAGGAAATTGAAAAAAGTGCAGAGTGCAACCAGAATGATTAGGAGACTGGAACACCTTCCTTACCATCTGAAGCTGCAACGGCTGGGTCTCTTCATTCTTGAACAATGGCATCTAAGAGGTGACCTGATAGAAGTTTATAAAATCATACACGGTGTGGACAAAGTAGGTAAGGGAAAACTGTTTTCCCTGTTCACAACACTAGAACTAGGAGGCACTCCATGAAACGTTTAGGTGCTGGATCTCAAACAAATAAGAGAAAGTACTTTTTCATCCAGTGTATCACTGGTCTATGGAACTCCCTGCCAGAACAAGTGATGACAGATGTCAGCCTTGGCAGCTTTAAGAAAGGATTAGACAAGTTCATGGAAAACAAGGGTATCAATCATTATGGATGCCTAAGGACAACCTCTGGGTTGTCCTTTGCATGGAATCATAAGCAGGTGAACACATCTGCTTGGGAATACCCAGAAGCAAATGGTGAGCCACTGTGTGAGACAGAATGCTGGACTAGATGGGCTGTGGCCTGTTCCAGCAAGGCTGCTCTTAGGTTCCCATCTATCTATCTATCTATCTATCTATCTATCTATCTATCTATCTATCTATCTATCTATCTATCTATCTATCTATCTAGTGTCCATTAATAGATGTTGAGCTGACTTTAACTAACAGTGCCCAAAGTGACTAGTTATTATCAAGTAAATGAGAAGCCATTGCTCATTGCATGTCACCATACACAAAATCTGTTACCTTCTAGAGCTCAAGGTTTTCCCCCCAACTCTTCATTTATTATTTAATAAACTGTTTATAGGATCCCTAATTACAAACATTTGTTATGGAGTCCTAAGCTGAAATGTGTGAGAATGTGCGCAATTGTTTCCTACCTAAAGTTTTAATGAGATGATAATACCTCCAGCCCATATGCTTTGAAAATGTTATCCTCAATTATGTAATGGGGTGGGGGGAACAAGGGGGGGAAATCATGGGGAAGGAGGGGCTGCTGGTATCTGTTAACAGCAAGAACAGCTGTGGTTTTCTGCTTTTTTCTGCACAGTGCAGGAGAAAGAAACAAGCTCAGCTTCCTTCTTTTCTGTTGTTGCAAAACCTCTCGGCTTGAACAGGTGTGCGCAATCACGAACCACAGTGATGCACCCAAACTGCTGCCTTTCTAAAAATTCCACTGGCCAGTGACACACACTGGTTAAGGTTGCACAACCTTGTTTTCCACTGGGCTTTATTTGAACTTTTTTTCCCCTCCCCATAATGATTCATCCCCCTCGCGGAGGTGAATTTCAGTTATCGTTAATACACTCCTTTGCTGAGATACAGTAACTGAGAAGGTCCACATTTGATTTTTTGCGTGGTTCTTTCTTTTCTTTCCCCTTTCCCACATTCTCCCTGGGTGTAAATGTTCTTGAGGGTGCCAGATTGAGGGGCACAAACACTGCCAACTGTAACAGGGCAAACCTCCCAGCTGTGATAGGTTTGCTGGCCTCCATGCAGGCCAAAGCATGTAGTGACCCGCTGTTTCAAAGGCAACTAGATAGCCCAAGGGCTGTGCTAAGGTGGGCAACTGGCAGCCCCCCCCCAGGTGTTGTTGGACTGCATCCCACCATCTTTCACCATTGGCAATAGTTGCCAAGTTCGAGGGGAAGTGCACTTCAGCCATGTCCGGAGGCCTCCACTTTGCCCAGCCCTGCAGCAGGGTCTCTGACCCAGCAGTGGGTTTGCACCAGATGAAGGGGCACCAGATGAAGGGGCACAAGGCCGGTTTCCTCCACTTTTGCCCATGGCTCTGACTTGTGGCAGGATCCACACCCTTTAACAGCGGCTCCAGAAATGGGATAAGACCCAGCACAGAGATGGTTGCTGTAGGTATGGCAAAAAATAATAATAATAATAATCGCAAGCGACACTACTGGGTACAACCTACGGTTGCCTGCTGACCAGAACTTGTACAGCAAGGGAACAAAGGGCAACGAATACAGATAAACTAGTCTAACACATAGTTAAAAGGTACAACCAGAGGCTAAAATATTTCACTTTTGTGGAACCAATTCATTCCAGCCTTCCCATCTCAGAGAGAGAGAGAGAGAGAGAGAGAGAGAGAGAGAGAGAGAGAACCAGCCCCACCCCACCCCATCAGTTCTCCTAAAATATCAGTAACTGTTGGTGGCCTCTTCTCCTTGAACTGTTTGCATTTCAGCTGGAAATTATAAGCAGACTGTGGGAAAGTTACCGTTTTGTAATAAGGCTGTTCCCAGAACTTCCAGCCAGCCTGGCCAGCAAGCTGGCTGGGAGGATTCCCAGTGCTGTCACCTCCAAAACTACTTTTCCTAAGTCCTACTTATAAAACCAAGTAACTAAGACCTAGTTCCTCAATTGGCTCTTTTCATGCCTGCAGCTCCACTGCCTTCAAAATGTTTCGTTCCCCACTATCTTTTCAGTACATCTGAGATATTCAGAGCCACTCCGTATTATTAGGAATGGGTCCTTAAGCCCTTTTTTTCTGCTCAAGAGATGGCATCTCTGTGCTTTGATGTCTCCTTCCCTTCACCTTGGTTTCACCACCCATTTATAAGAAACAGGAAGTACATGAGATATTCAGGTGCTGGGAAATTCACCCGCACGAAGCAAGCACGCCTTCTTCCCAAGGCACTGCTTGCTTAAAGCTTGCAAGGAGATGGACTACCAGGTATTCTGGACTACCCTTTTAAAAACAAGCAAATTGATCTTCTTGCTGTGGTCATTTTTGCTGAGCCTCATGTAGAATCAGCACCAGCGCAAGGTGCATTGGTAGTAATTCCAAGAAGTGGGAGCTCTTCCTAAGCTTGTGTATTTTGAAACACAGCTGGGAAGGTTTACCTTGCACGATACCTTCCAGCTTCTTCTCCAAGTAACCCAGCTGCCCATTTTAAACATGGGTCAGTCACACCATAGTACAGTAACTTTCCCTGTGGGTCCTACATTCTGCTCAGAGATTTCTGTACCATCCCTACATTCCCATTTTACCCACTCACTGTTGTTTGAGGGCTCGCTTCTTCTGCCTTTGGTGGATTCCTACATTATTCCACCCAGGGGGAAACTAATCTTGCATGTTTAGTGCAATAGCAAAGTTTTGTAAAGGCTGCCTGAGGACAAGAATCTTGGAAGTGCTCTGGAAAAAGGTCATGGTGGTTTGATAGAATGTTAAAGATTAAGCACAAACACCAATGCAAGTGGATGAAAAAGATGAGCTTCTATGCAAATATTAGAACGCCAGACAAACAAGAAAAACCAATCCTTGCATGCCACTGAAAATCACGTGTTTTATTTACTTACTGTTTGGATTAGTGCAACACACTGCTATGGGGGGTGACTTTCAAGAATTTGTGGAAACTTCATCTGGTCCACAAGGTTGCAGCCAGACAGCTGACTAGGGGCTGGTTATTGGGAACTCCCATTGCAGCAGCTCCACTGGCTGCTGGACCAGTTCCTAATTCAGAGTAAAAGCAAAAGCAAAAGGTATTCCAATAGTTGTTGTGAGTTTTTTGGGCTGTTTGGCCATCTTCTGGAAGCTTCTGCTTATATACCTACCCATAGTGCTTCACGCACTCCCTGGGCAGTTTCCAATTATGCAGGCTACGCATGCCCCCACCCCCAGCAAGCTGGGTACTCATTTTACCAACCCCAGAAGGATAGAAGGCTGAGTCCACCATGAGCTGGCTACCTGGGATTGAACTCTGGGATGTGAGCGGTTTTAGTTCATGACCCGGGGTTTTAGCACATGACCCACTGTGCCATGAGGCTCCTAAGGTCTTTACAGGTTAAGACCTATAAAGCCTTATACAACTGGGACCCAGGCTCCCTGGGGATATTATTTCCCCCATATAAACCTTCTTGGTTTTCAGATTTTTAGAGAAGGTTCTTTCCTCAGTCGCAACATGCTCACATGCACATTTGCAGAGAAAACAAAAGATTCTCATTCTAATAAGTGTGCCAACATTTTGGAATGCTATCCCTTGGTTGTCTCCTTGCCCTCCCCTCACTACTGCTGTCCTTCCAGAAAATATGTTCAACTTCCATGTGGCCCCTTGTCTCCCTCCCTCGAGACAGAATGCATGGTTCAGTTCAACTTGACTCCCATTCTACAACACAGCTCTTGCCTCTGAGGTGCTGTGCCAAGACAGTGCATGTGATCACTTGCCCAATCCTGGAAGACGGCTGCACCTCATCCTTTCTTTGAATTAACTATTAACCTTGATTACAGCTTTCTTGTCTGATCATCCCTGTAGAAGGAGATCACAATCCTCCAAGACCAATCTTAAAGGCCACCCTAATACACATAACAGAGAAAGTGACAGAGAGAGGAGCCTCTACTCCTCCAATCCTTTCCAGGAGGGCGAATAAAACATTGCTGAAGTGTTTATAAAGCACTATGATAGAATTTAGAACTTGCTGGATAGAGGTGTCCTGGAGATGTCCATTTACTATCAATGGACCAATGGAGATTAAAAGAAGTATCGTTAACTTGTCCAACAGACAGACTGGGTTATTTAGTTTTTGCTGATGTAACTGGACCAGGTGGAGGCAATCCTCTCACCCACTGTAAAATGAGACAGAGACTGAGTTTTGATTCAAGTACATCCTGTGTTATTCAGATAGATTGAGTTTAATGGACTGGTCTCTGCACTGACCAGACAGACTGTAAGAGCCATGGAGCCATGTAAGGACAGCAGCATAGAGAAGGCCTGTCCATATTCACCCAAGCTTTTGGGACCCACAGAGACAAAAGGCCTCCCTTACAACAGAAAGTGGGCCCAGCAAAGGTGTCCATATTAATACCCTTGAGGTCCCAGATCACAATAATAGTCATTCTTGAAGAGCATGTGGTCTGCACACCTCTTAACAACCGTTTCCTATTAAAAACATATGAGGAAATACTGGTGAAGGGACAGGCAGCGTCCGTTCAAGGGAAGCTGGATGGCAAGGTTCAGTATGTCCACGAAGAAGGAACAGAAACTTTTGGTGTTTCTAAACTCTTCTCTTGAAATCTTATGACCTTAGATTTTGCAAGCATTTCAGAAAAATTACGTGGTCTGCTGAGTGCCAAGCAGGAGAACCTGGCTGTGATTCACAGTCTTACAGTCTGTGGAGTTAACTCCTGAATCATTAGAGGAAAGTAACTCTTTCAGCTCATCTGCCTTACAGGCCCCTTCTCAGACAGGCAACCAGGAGATCAACTTGGGCAGGAAACAAGCCTGAATCCCAGGGGGATCCCAGGCACTTCACAGAACAATAAGCTATTTGCAACGAGACGTTGCTACTTGTTTTTTTCCTGAGATAGCACTCTGTTTCAGGCTGGGATCCCAACTGAATCACTCAGGGAATTTATGAAGCATGCAACACCTCCCCTAGTTCCCTTACAGACACAACAAAGATCTGGGCATCCCAAACCAGAATTATTTACATGCTTCTTCCTTAAGGGAGACATTTCTTTCACAGCTTTCCTACAGGCACCTCTCACATTCTGGGGGTGGGGCAGTGCTGTACCTTAGCCACAGATCACATATTCTAAATAAAATCCTGCACGTGAATCAGCGCATGTGTGAAGACCTTCTGAGGAAACAACTGAGTGGGGCAAAATGAGCCTGTGGGCCATGAGGTTCTGGCCTTGGTTTTCCCATCTGAAGTGTACACACTATTTGTATTATCTTTCAGGTCAGCCAGCAGTAACCCTCAAGATAGTATTACCTCAGCTGGGGTGGAAATTAAACAGATCAGCCAGAGTTCAAGGGTGTTCAAGACACTGGGCGTGATATCTAGTGCAGTATATCTCAGGTCAGCTGGACCTAGGTTGCCAAGCAGCTATGAGGCTCATCATGCCTCACCACTGACTATGCTAGCCAGGGCTGATGGGTGTTGCAGTCCAGCAACATCTGGGAGGCCACATGTGCTCAGTCCCTATGAGAGAAGGGGCCCATTTGACCTGGGCCTGACCTCAACCAAGGCAGAATGGCTGTCATGCATTCTACACGGGGAAAAATCACCTCCCATGCTTTAACATTAAAATATTTTTATCCCTCTATCCACAAATATAAGGAGTACCCAGAATGGGAAATGACCCCGGCCTCATCTGAGCTCTCTGAGGACCTGCATATGCTCTATCTTTGTGGGGGCGAAACCTTTGGCACTCCAGATGTTTTAGACTACAACTCCCAGAATTCCAAGCCTAGATTGCCAATGACAAAGGACTGTGCATTGCAAATGTGGAGAAAGCCACTGTTACTTTTTAGTGACCTCAATTTTTGTGTGCAAATCAGGATGTTTAAAAGGTGGCAGGAATCTGACCCAACAGTTCTTGGGAACATGACTCCTGGGTGAAATATATTGTTACTAGTCAAAACTGGGCAAGACTGGCATAACTTTTCACAGGAAAATGCTGGCTGATTGATAAAGTGACAGGGTGTATCTTGGTTGCACAATGGTGCAAGCGAGCAGACAGAGAACTGAGAGAAGCCCCAGAACCTCTCTCTCATTATCTGCAATTTGCTGCAGCAAGTTATGCAAATCTTACAAGGAGAACTGTTTGCTTGTTTGTGCATACATACATATGTACGTATGTATCAAGTATCTGTTTTGGCCATTACTCTCTGCATCTCCCAGAGGCTTTTCAAAACACTGCTTTAATTCATTGCTGTGAGTTAAACATACTTACAAACATTATCCAAATGCAGCTTTGGACTCTGTGTACTTTCACTGAGAGGGGAAATGCTCTGCAAAGTGATTTGGAACGGTTTTGAAACACAGTATCTCCGTCCATTTTGGGCATGCTGATTAACAGCAGTGCTCTGGGGTTTTCGGCAAGAAGTGCATGTCACGCCACCTGGTAGGTCCTAGAGTCATTCTGAAAAGCAAGTGCACAGCATCCTAGGCCAATCCTGGGTTAGGTCACTTGTGGCAAAAAAAATTCTGCAATATTCTTCTCCTCGGGGGCATAGAAAACATAATGGGTTAGCCCCTGACTTGAAAGCAGACTAGACATGGGCACGACTTGACGAAATTGTCGTTTCCGTTTTCGGATATCGTTTCCGTTACGTAACGGAAACGGTAACGACAATTAAGCTGTCAGAACTCGAACTCGAACCGAAAAAAGAAAAATTGGGTCTGATTTGTCGTTGTCATTCCTGGCATCGCGCGGTGATCGCGCGATGCCAAGCGGCACAGAAAAAAAGTTTTAAAAATAAAAAAACCTGATTCCCGGCCAAAAAAGCAGATGAAAATATGAGGCCTGAGAGCACCTACCAGAGGGGTGGTTTCTGGGGGGGGGGTGTCCCCAGCCTTCCCCCCCCCTGTCCTGGGCTGCTGGTACCGGGCTGGGAGGGGGCATCCTGCCCAAGTTTCGATTTCGTGGAGCCTTTAGATTTCAGTTAGGCAGGCAGGGAGGGAATTGATTCAATTGAATTTTTAGGAAATAATAATAATTCCTTTCATTCTCTGTCTGCTATGGGGAATAGCAACACAGTTTATTCTTTTTTATTCTCCTGCAGTTTGTTAGGTTTTCTTTTCTGATAGTGCTTCAAAGGGGGGGGGAGGTTTGAGTGGGAGGGGAGGTATGGATTTATTTTAAAAATTTAATTTGCTTGGTGGCAAGCTAAGGTCCTTTCATACCCTGCCTGCAGCTCTGCTGTGGGTGCACTGCCCACTTTGTTTGCAAAAATTGCAATTGCTTTATTCGATGCAGTCTTGTGCAGCAAGTCAGTTAAAATGTTTTCCGCCTGCTCTGGGTCATTGTGGGACCCGCGCCCGCGCGCCCGCCCATGCCCCCCCGCCACCCCGCCTGCCGCCTAGGGCGCAAAAAGACCTAGCGCCGGCGGGACGCCACTCACTGGGACGTCAAATCGCGCGAAATCGCGGCGGCGGTAACGACAAATGACAAACGACACGATGAAACGACAATTTTTTTAAAAAAATTTCACGAAAAATGGAAACGAGCCGAAACAGACCCGTCCCGAAAAACGACAACTCGGGGGGGGAAATTCTGGTCGTGCCCATCTCTAAAGCAGACTCATTTTAATCAGTGGGAGTTAGATCTAGCACAAACCCTACTGATTTAGTGGGTCTTTATTACGTCTCAGTCCAACCTAGAAATATGAAAACAGGAGGGGGTACCATGTTATCCACAACATGACATAGGTGTTGCTTAAGAATGGTTGCTTCATTCTGCTTAATGGCAGGGCTGGCCCTCGGTCTTTCAGTGGCCCTGATTTGAAACAGCAATGAGTCATTTACATTATTTTATCTTACCTTCTAATTTGAGGGGAGGGGGAATTCCATTGAAGAAGTGCTATCTTTTACAGGGTGCATTGCAAAAGGTGATAGAATCCAAGGTGCAGAGGGGAAAGAGGATTATTTTATTTTATTTTGTATCTTTAATTTTTATGAGCAAGAGGGAATTTGGGCACACAGAGCTTCCCACACAGTTCTAGAAGGGATATTCCTCCTTTACACAATGTCAAAAGTCTAAACCACAGCTGGCTTCCCTTCCTATTATATCACCCCCACATCACCTGCTTGGTTTGCTTTGGAGCTTTGAAGGCCCTTGCTTGTTTCTTGCTCCAATGTGTGCGCTCCATTTCTCCTCTTTCACTTGGGAAGCTTCAGAACATTGTGGCAGCTTGCTGGAGGCAAACTAGAGGAGTAGGTAGACTCTTCAATGAGCTACTTGCCTAGCTTTCACCTCCCTACCTGAATTGCAGGTCTGAGAAGCTGGAAACTTACACTGATTGGCAGTGTTTGCCACCATAAAAGGTTATGGATTGCTGGAAGCTGGAAGCAAACCACAGGAGGTGGCAGATCACTCCCTAAATGCCCCGTAGCTGGTTAGCAGACATGGAGAAGGTAGAGGTGACACATGCTATTGGATCAACTTCCTCACCTCAAGTGCCTGGTTTCGAAACAGAACAGAGAGCTTAAAACAATGAACTGCATGCATCAAGGCCAACATCGATATTCTGATTACTGGATTCTTAAAGGGAATTTGTTATAAAAAAAATTCTGAGACCTGAAAGATCGAGATAGCTCTCGCTGTCTTCAGCTTACTGGTCTGTCTTCTCTGTCAGGTGGGAATAAGATTCACATTTGACTAAATCTCCAGCTCTTAACCAAACTGGCCGACTCTTGTTAGATTCAAAAGGAGATTAAAAACCCACTCACCTCTTTGTCCAAAATTTAATAAGCCCAATACCCTGTTAAGCAGGCTTGCCCAAACTTCGGCCCTCCTGATGTTTTGGACCACACCTCCCAGAATTCCAAGCTTCTATTTCCAATGGCAAAGGCCTGTGGGAGTTGTGGTCCAAAAGATCTGGAGGGCCGAAGTTTGAACATGCCTGCTGTTAAGGTACTAGTAGGCATGAAAATCTGATCCAATTCTGATTAACCAAGTAAATGTTCACACTGGCAGGAAACTTCTAGGGAATGGGGTCCAAAAAAGTAACTTTCCAAAGGCAGGGGCTTCCATCCTCAGGTCACAAGAACACTTCACTAGCTTATCAGTAAGCCTTTACCTTCAAATCCATCACTGGCTTATCGGTAAGCCTTTACCTTCAATTTTTTTCTTTTTTCTTTTTAATGCTGAAGTCCATGAACTTGTCTTTCCTGTACCTACTACACTTCATGAAATAAGTGTACAGCTTTGCTGTCTGCCCTGCGTCTACCCAGGCTTATTTTCTTTTCCAAAGCCTGGGTGGGAGAAATCAGGTTTAAAAACAGGCAAGGGCTGCAAGGAGGAATTAGCGGGCCAATGTTGGGGTATAACAATCTCCTTCCACCTGCCAGCTGTCCCCTTGAAAAGTCTCCCCACACTTGCCGTAGCCACATTTAGTTTCTAACATGTTGCTGGCTGAGCCATCCTGAACAGAACAGAAAGGAAGCAAACAAGGTGGGGTGATTAAACAATAGGTCTGGCCATGATGATTGCAGCTACCTTGACAACTTCCTTGCTTGCTCAAAGAGATACAATTCCTCTCCCGAAGAGGAAGCTAGAGGAGGATTAGAATCCCACCCATCAGATACAGTCAGCCAGAACTCCTGCTCAACATTATGAGGGCCTGAGCCTACATCAGTATTATCAGAGGACCCATGTTTGGCAGGTAGCCTTGGCAGTGCATCATTCTAGCAACCTGATACCAGGTTGTCCTCTCCCTATCACTGATTCACCACCCTCTCAAGTGACGTATCATCTGACTTACATCTCTCAGTCTGGCAACACTTCCTTCCCGCTGTGTCGTAACCACCGGTGTCATGTAGGTTTGTGCAGGTTCGTACCACATTTCCTAATTCAAGTTCTATATCAACAACCTTTCTCACTTAACCCCTGAGTGACTATTGGGGGGGGGTAAGTAAAGAGCTGTTGCCACAAGAAGGCATCAGCATGTTATAGGGGACCAGCAGGCTGACAGAACCAGGATGCTTGGAATACTCAATACTGTACCTGGGTGGCCTTTTGCAGGCTTGCAGGCTTTATCTGTCCAGAAATGCATGCTAAATTTTAGAGGAAGGATGAGGAACTTGTGGCCTACAACACCTACTTGCAAAAAGCCAGTATTTGTTAGAATAGTTGTCTTCTGTACTGTCACTCACAAAAGCCTCTGTCAAACAACTGCCTTCCGCCTTTTAAATCTCCTCTTTCCCCCCCCCCATCTGAATCAATGGTGCCTTCCTATATCGTGATTGGCTGGAATAATGCCATTGGTTTACAATGAATTGGTGTACATTGGTGTACCCTTGAATCAGATCATAGGAAGAGACTTAAAATGCTAAGAGAGCCTATTTATTGGAGTAAGAGAAAGAAAGAAAACAAATGATTCAGATATGCAGTTTCAGAAGAGAATTAAGCCGTTTTCAGGCATTTCTCTTCTCTGCGTTTTCTTGTCATTTGAACAGTGGGGCACCTAGCCATTCTCCAATCCATTGTTCCTTTCTCCATGTGGGAGACAGCCTGTTTAGAAGAGTTGCTGCTCTCCTTTAGGGCCTGGCTTATGCCCCGTAATATACTCTCCCCACCACCACCACCATCAGCCTCAGGTGCAGCAGAGGGACACCACCCCGTCCCCAGTCTTGGGATGAGGGTTGTCTGGAATGAGTCTGGTTGATTGGCAATCTAGTTAGTATTTGTATGTGGAATGGGAGAAGGCACCATCCTATCAGATAGAAAAATGCCTGAGCCAGCTCTGAGGAAGCTTTATGCTACATCGAGAAATTGCTCCAGCAAACTCAGTGTTGTCTATTGTACACTGCTTGAGAGGGTGTTTCAGACCTGTGATAGTCCTGTTGGGAGATGCCAAGGAATGAACCTGGGACCTCTGCATGCCAAGCATGTGTTCTGACACTAAGCAGCAGCTCACACACACCCCCTCCACTGCAAATAAGCCAGCTTGCCTGATGATACCTATGAGAGCCATCAGGCAAGGAACAACTTCCTTGCCTTTATTAATTCCATACACCTTGAACATTTCGATCTGTCAGCTTCTTCCGACGCAGCTGTACTCACTCCACAGACTTAACGGATGCAGCCAAAGTTGATTTCAGTCCTATTTCCCTCCCCATGCACACTCCCTTGATCCCACTACTTTGGAGAAAAGGCACTGATTATCTGGGTATCTTTATTTCCCAGGGCATGTCATTACCAACCCCGATGCTAAATTATATTGTTTTTCAGCTTTTTGAAGTGGAGCTTTTTTTAAAAAAAAGTCAACGTAATCACAAGCTCCGAGACCAAATTGATGGGATCATTTTGGGCAGCACATTGCCAAGCGGCTTTTCTGGCAACAGACAGAGAAAGGAACCTCAAACAAATGATGGATGTTTGGAACGTGGCAAAAGCAGCCAAGCTGAGAGCGTTCCATATTGTACTCCTGCCACTCGGTTAATTTCTATATTGTATTATACAGTATTTGTGTATCGCATTCCATAAGCATCTCTGCTATCATGGAAGGTCAGGAGTAGGGTATTTTGAAAGAACAAGTATCCCTTTGGAGAACAAAGATGCCACGGTTCCTCTTCCTCTTTAGAGATTCCGTTCGAACAGAGTAAATGTCAGTAAGGTATATTTGCACACATCTTTCAGACAGAAAAGAGAGCTACTTTGACTCAATTTGGCTACATCTGTAGTGCTGTGTAAGTGTTTGTACTGCTCGTTAAATTCTTTGATTACCTCTCATTAGGGATCAGTGAGTAGCGTTTTGGTATTTCAAACACTCCACGTTCAGGCCAAAATCAGATTTATGTCAGTCTAATGCAGGATCTGTGATTCAATTTAACGCTGTGACTACGACTCACAAAACTCGAGGTGTGTGATCAAATTGCAGATTGGGCACCACGTTGTGGAAATTCTCTGCAATCAAAGCCGGGGGAGGGGGGAAGAGAGCAAGGCTCTTGCTGTCACCTGCTGGCGAAATCCAAAAGAAGTGGGTGTACACATCCTGTGCTTAAAGAGCTTCGTAAAATTAGCTCAAGCAAATCTGGTACCTTGGATACCAATTTGGGGTATGATCCAGCTGAAGTTTAGTACATTTAAAACCGCAACCCTGTATTTGAACAGACTGTGACTGTCTGCACCATGCACATAGACTGTTGCTCTTCATACATTTCAGTATGAAATTCAGTGGGGCAGTTGGGAGCATTTAGAGAAGTAACTAGTTAGGCTAACCACATGCATGATATGCTGTCAGGTTGCATCCAACTTATGGCAATCATCATAGGATAGTCAAGGTATATGAAATATGTGTTTTACCATTGTCTTCTCCCTTATTGTGTTCCCCTGGCTTAGCAGGGATTCGAACCCAGATCCTCTGAGTCCTAGTCCATCAATCTATCCACTACATCATACTGGCTCTTCATTAGTGAAACTGAGGTGGTTAACACAGATTGCAGATGTTTGGAGACAGTAGCGGCACTATTCTAGTTGTTCTTCCTGAGCTTCTCTCTAGTCTGTCTGCTTACAGCAGGAGTTCCCAGCCTTGGGTACGCCAAGTGTCTTGGACTGCAATTCCCAGAAGCTTTCACCACCACCTGTGCAGGCTGGGGTTTCTGGGAGTTAAAGTTCAACAACGCCTGATTGGAATCCACTGTACTAGAGTGTTCGCCTAAACTGTTTTCTGTCTATGGATAGGATGGATAGTGTTAGCATTCTCTGCAGGTATGCTTGCTGGAATGTGCCATTGTTGAGGTGAAATTCGGGTGGTCGACCATTCAGCTTCTAGGGATGGCCAGAGGGGAACCATTTTGTCCTTTACCTCAGGAAGTCAAAAGTGTTGGGACAATCCTGAAGTCTTCTGGTGTTCTATATATAAACCTATTTGATCATCTGGATTCACAGATCACCAGTGAGGCAGCCTGTTTGCTTGCAAAACCAGGTTATTAAGAGTTGTAGAAGTGATAAGGAAGATCTTAACACAGATTTCAAAGCTGGCATTCTATGTTAGAACCAGAGATGGGAAAAGTTTGGAGTGGCTTCAGAACCTTCTGAAGAGTCACTCCAAACGGCATCTTTAATTGATGCATTAAAGTCTGAGTTGTCCTTTTAAAATAAACAGCTATTTTGCATTCTTATTTTTAGTAGATAAAAACAACTTGGGGGAAGCTGAACTATGAAGTTTGGGGAGGGTTGTATATGTTTTTCTGTCTCCATGCCATAGTTCCCAGATGGCATCTCCAAAGGTTCCATTACTAGCCGATTCTGACTATGTAGTGGAAAAGAGAGTGATACTTTCCAGCAGCGGGTGATACCCAATGGTTAAAATCCTGTTGCTGAAGGGCATATTGTATTAGGGTAGGCCACTGAATCAATGAGGATTTGATCAGTCAGCACTTCCATAAGTTGAAGAGCACTGGGCCCAGGCGTTAGCCCTGTGGTACCACAGCATGAGAAAAAGGGGAAGAAGGCAAGGCATCTGTAATTTTTTGCTGGCATAAAAAAAGAAGTACTGACCTTCAAAAAGACACAGTATTTTCCCTTTTTCTGCATCCTTTCACCACAGTGTTGCTTACTTCCAGGTCAGAGCGGGAACTCTGCAGAAAGAATGGCATGAAGGAAGGTGGCAACAGCTGCCAGTGGAGGCACAAGGAGGGAATTGTGGGATAGGAGATGCAGGCAGTGATGCAGTTTGGCATCTTTGTCAAAACAGGGATGTTCTCCAGCTTGCCAGACTAAAGCTGGACATCACAGAAGTTCTCCAAGATAAATATTACAATCAGTCCATATTTAACTATAAACTGGCCATTAGAGATGGGCACGAAACAAAAAAATGGTGTTTCGGTTTTTCGTTTGTCGTTGAGAAGTCTGTTTCGGTTCATTTCCGTTTGTTGCAAATTTTTGGAAAATTTTCGTTACCGTTTTTCATTTTTTCGTTTGTCGTTTCTACCCGGTTTTTGCGCTATTTTTAAGCATTTCCGTGCGCAGGCATCCCACAACGCCCCAGACCAGAGGGAAAACACTAAAAAAAATGGATGCTTGCAGAGACACAGTATAGACTAGGTATGCAGGGAGGCTGCAAAGGCAGCGGTGGGCGTTGCCCAGGGTACAAGGCAGCCTCAGAGTGACTGCACTGCGGGGCAAGGGAGGGTACTCACCGAGAGGTACGCAGCATGCACACACACAGGGAGGCTGCAGGACTGAAGCTACAGAGACAGCAATCCCACCCTAATTCCCACCAGAGACTGCAAGGAGGACGGGGTCTGCCAGACCTTTTTATGCCCTCTGTGGCTGCCAGACCTGCCTGCCCAGTCTGCAACCTGGGCATGCTATTGGTTGAACATGATCCCATCATATGGCTTGCCTCCATTTTGTGGCTGGTGGCGACATACATTTTAAAGGGAAAAGAAAAATACATCGTGATGGGAGAAGACAAAACCAAGCGTTTTAAGGAACCCCCCCCCCCGGTAGGTATTATGAGACAATATAAATAATTATCGCTGCATTTTTACGGATGTCCAGGGCATTTTTTAACATTTAAAATAACTCATTTCATTGCACATCACCATTAACGGAAACGAAACGTAATGACCACAATTTTCATGGTTCTGTTCGTTTCGATGCATTTTCATCACAATTTTCGTTTGTCGTTTCATTACGTAATAGAAACGACAAACGGTAACGGAAACGAAAAAATGTTCGTTCCGTGCCCATCTCTACTGGCCATCGTATGTATTATGTCCAGATTGTCCTTTACCTGATGAACACGGTCTTATTTGCAAATTTTAATGTTTGGTAGCTAAGAAGGCATGTGTTCTGAATACACAGAACAGGCGAGAAGGGGCTAGAAAGTGTACAGTAACTGCCATCTATTTTTTCACTCACTAGTAGTATTCCCCAAGTTTAAGTGCAAGATCTGCTTGTGCCCGTGGATATAGTGTGCACGTGTAACAGTGTTCTGTACCTCTTCCCACTAGTATTCTTCCCCCCCCCAAAAAATTGAAAGTGGCAAATAGACCTGGTGTGATTAGAAATCAACAGTGAGAAAATGGTGGGTATGAAACTGGAGATCAATCTCCTGTGCTTTCAAAACTATCTAGTGGCAGCCAAGTACAATGGCAACTTTGCCTTGCCATTGTGGTGAAAGGATGCTGAGTATCAGCATTTAAGGGCGTTTATACACGACCCCTAAGCTCCGCTGCAAATGGCTGCAAGCTCCGGAGCTTAAAAATGTTTCCCCACCAGCTCCGGAGTTTGCAGACAATTAAGTGCGACCCCGCCCACTTTAGCATGACCCAGCGCACTTTCCTTGTACCTTCTCTTTGGAGGTGAAAAATCTTTGATGCGGTGTAACGATAGTGAGTGCGGGGCTCTCCTCACTTCTGTTTGTTGTTTTTTAGCTCCCGCCCCTTTAAGAGCTACTTTTACAGAGACGAGGGGGTTGGACTTGATGGCCTTACAGAGATGAGAGGCAGAACAAGATGAGCGGCATGCTTTTCTTCTCTCTTTTTCTCCCTCCCTCACGCAGCCAGCAACCAGGAAGTGCGGAGGGGGTGGGGACAGAGGAAGAGCGACGAACCCCTAAGATCTCTGGTCCGAATTTAAGTGGCCAGTGGATCTTAGGCATCGTGTAAAAAGGCCCTAAGCTTAATTCCCACTCATAATGTATTTTGCTACTCAATTACCCACATATATGACATCATTTATTAACCTTCGACATATAATCTAAAAAACAGCCTTGTCTGTTATATTTGCTATACAGTTGCTCAAAACATCATAAAAGCTATGCTTATAGTACATATGTGTGTGGAATAAATGTAAATGAGGGAGTCCAACACTCAGGGCCTGTTTGCATGTACATGTTCATCATCAGTAGGTGACTGTAGCTTCAAGAAAGCACCTGCATGGGTTCAGGAATCATGAGAAATCTAGCTCCCAATACATCATTTTCAGACTGTCCAGTGTCACATCAGTGTTTTTCATGGAGTCAATTCACACATCCAGTTCTCACTCATTAAGATTGTTTCACTGGCTTTGAAGCTTAAAATTCTCACCCTAACATTGTCTTAAGAGGTCCCAGTTTGGGCCCATCTGGCAAGAAAGCCTGTCAGCATGAGTGAAAGCATGTGAAATTAAACCCTCAGATGGCCAGATGTTACTCAATGAGCACTCTCTTGACAGGTAATGAGTATCAGGCTGTGTACGGAAGACAAGATTCAGGAGTAATTATACTAAAAAGGGTACCTCATGGTGGCTTTCCAAGAACTGACCAGGTGTCTATATTTACAGTTAATGTAGAGTAATACTAACTAGCTATGATGGCTGATGGACACATGAACTAATATTGGGCCAGGCAGAACCATGTTAAATCCAAAATCACTCTTGCCAAATTACTTAGGTCTATCCTCATCTTTTCTTCACTTTGTACTGGAGAACTTGTGGGTCTAGCCCAGGCATGTCCAAACTTCGGCCCTCCTGATGTTTTGGACCACAATTCTCAGAATTCTAAGGTTAGATTGCCAATGACAAAGGACTGTGGGAGTTGTGGTCCAAAACACCTGGAGGGCCGAAGTTTGGACATGCCTGGTCTAGCCCAACTCAGATCCTTTTTCACTCTGCTCCCCTTCTATCCATTTCAGGCTTCTGGGCAAAGCCGACCTAGCAGATCTTTCAGCTCCATATTGCCAAGGTCCACTGGTGGAAGGATATTCAGTTAACATAAAAAGATTTAGTGGCAACAGAAGACACTTCTGCCCACACCAAACCATTCACAGGCATCATTGTTAAGCTAGGATTGGGCTGTTTGATAGCGTCACAACGGTATTGGAAAGGAATGAAAGATGTAATGATGCTTTTGTTAAAAGTTTGTTGTTAGTAGAGAGGCCTTTGCTTTCTGGGTCATGGCTGCAATGTAGTTATCAGCCCTGCAATCCCCTTTAGAGTAGGTAGCAGAAATATATTTTTAAATGCTGTAAATAAATACAAGTTTTTTTAAAAAAAATTCTTGGATTCATATATCTCCGATAAGCCAAACCTTTTGATAATTATTTGAGCCAAATGGACCAATATGAGGATGAGTAGCTTTCTGGCGAGCTGGGTTAAGTTCAACGACCTTGACAAGATGGCCAACCAGCCCACATGGCTCTGGGATTCTGTGCAATGCCGCCGTGGCACTGTGTCAGGTTGCATTGGGTCATATCTCATCTATGATGTGACAGAACATGACATAACTCAATGTGATGTGATGCACAGAAGAGTCAGGTGCCCACAGGAAGCGTCAACGTTCTGTGACTCCAAGCAAGTTGTTCAACCCAGCAGGTAAAGCGCTCCGAGCCCATTTGCACATCCATTGATGTAGATAATTAGTATACAAAGCAACGCTTGGTCTGTGCGCTCATTCCAACTCAGCTGCTTTCCCCATAAAACATACTCTTAAAAAATATTTTATAGTGGCTGTTAGCTGAGATGATTTCACATTTGGGTATTACGATACCATTAAGAACAGTGAAATCGCCTCCATCCAGATACAGCACAGCACCTCCATCCTTTGTTATGCGCTTCGGTAACAAGAAAGGTGTACTCAAGTACACGGGAAGGTGGAGGGGACCTATTATGGCCCGAAAAGCATGACATCTTTATCAGTTTTTAGTTACTCCCTCTTGGAAAGACAATTTTCTCAAGCCACCCAAGTGCCAATAATTAGCCCAGGTTGGCAATGGTCATTAAAACAAACACACCACAGTAATGACAGCCAGGAGGCATTGCTATGATCAAAGATTATATTGGAATGAAGCATGAGAAGTAGACTGTGGGAAGGTGGCAGCGGCAAAATTTGCAGCACTTAATTTTTATCTGCTGGGTTTTCTTGCCAGAACGCTGTGCCCTTTGAAGTTGATCTTGAGCTATGAACACATTATTGTGATGATTAACTGTTTTCTTCTGTTAGAATTGTTTCTAAGATACCACTGGGGCTCCGAGCATGAAGCATGTATATGCTTCTTAAAAGGAGTTCTGATAAATATTTTGTATGTTTAAAAAAATAAATGCAGAAATGGTTAAAGTTGACACTGCTAAATATATTTTCATGTGAAGTTACAAAAGCAAAGCAAACCCTAGCACTAATGTTCCAAATATAAGGTAGTGCCTCATCCCAGATTTCTTCTTTTTTGAAGAACACTAAGGGGCAGAAGGCACAACAGAAATGAATTCATGATATACAGAAACACAAACAACAACAACAACAACAATAACAACAACAACAACAACAATAATAATAATAATAATAATAATAATAATAATAATAATAATAATAATAATAATAATAGCTTCAAAACTACAGTGCTAGAGTGGGCCCTATGGGTCATTAAGTCCTGCTCTTGACAAGGAGGCATTGTGGGGAATCGAACTTGCAAACTCACAGCCAGAGACCCAAAGCACTGAGCTATCCATGCAAAATAATAATGGAATCAAGTTCTCAAATGCAAGATTGTAGCTGGCATGGTCCCAATTATCCCTAACTTCCTCCTATTGACATCAATATGATGTCAAAAGAAATTGGATGGAATCTCCCGTCATTCATGCCGACCTTTCTCTGAAATGTTTGGAACGTTGTAGTTTTTATGCTGTGTTGTTCTTTGATACCATTCACTATAGTGAACCCCTTCATTTTCACTTTAAAAGGGTGCTTCTTCCCTTCTTCCCTGAAGACTGGGACATTCTGGTAGCAGTCACATTTTCCTACCATTTTCTTTTTCCTCAAACTTTAAAAACAATATCATCAACAACAAAAGGAGACAGATAAAATAGAGGGAGTCTCTGGAGAGATTTAGAAATGTCTGTTTATCTTGCCTCTGTTGTGTTAGGACCTCGCAAAGGCATTTAGAACATATGTCTCAGAAAATGTGATTTACAGTGCTCAGTGACCCACAAACTCGTATCACCACCTGTGTGTAATGGACTATGGTCAGGACATTAACTGGTTTAACTAACCAGGGGCAGTGGGGAAAGAGAGCTCGACTGAGGCCTAATTTTATGGTGGTTATCTTTTTCTTGCTGTGTGTGTGTTCTTTAGCCTCTATGGGTATATTTCATGGCCTGTGATTTTGGGGCAGGAGGGGCATAGCTTTGAATGGATGAACACAGTGTTGGTTCTCTCTCTATGTGGCTTGCGTTTGCAACCCTCGAGAAGGATCTGCTCAGAAATTTGTTGTGTCTTGCCTTCCTCTCCACCGTAATTTTCTGTTGCCTCCCCAAGACCTTGATTAGATGGCACTCCATGGCCGCTGGGCACGCTTCGTTTCCTGTCCTGCTTGTGGTTGGGATTCCCTAACATTAGGGCTTCATTGTTTCTCAAGATTTTTATTCATGTCGGCAAATATTGGCAAATTCCCCCAAAAACATGTGATGCCTCTTTCATTTGAGGGAATGTCATTTTCTTTGCCATACAGTACCCAAACTGAACTACAGAAATCAGAAGCATGAGTAATTTATTTATTTACAAAAAAAATTAGCTGCCCCACTACCAAGAAGTCTCTGGGTGGCTAAAATGAAGAAGCTCAAGGTAAATATCAAACTCCAAACCTTGGAATGGCTATGCTGACTAGGGATTCTGGGAGCTGTAGTCCTACAAGTAACTTTCCTGATCTCTAATCAAAAGACAGAGGATAAGCAAACATGCTTGTACAGGGCAGCAACAGGAATGAACGGGGCGGGGGGGTGATAACAGTTCATGTAGCAGTCATCCCAAGGTGCCCTTGTTTCAGACACAGGTATTTCTTGCCTATAGATGTCCCTGTCTTCCACTTAGGTATTTCATTTTGTAAATGTGCGTGCTGAGTGAACAGCTATATATGGTTGCTTTTCCTGAAGGGGAAATGTATGCAGCAGACCAAGGGGGCATTAATGATGTAACCTAGCATGACAAGGCTGGCAAGCATTAATTCCCCACAAAGAGATGGATGGAGGAAGAGGTATGCTAAAGGTATGTAAAAGACAGTAAGTCTGTGCAAGTGAAGGATGCAAAAGAAGCAGCAGTCATATATTTTAAAAAATCAGCACAGGCAAGCTAGGAATCATTGTTTGTGTTGTATTTGATCAATTGGTGACTCAAGCCTTTTTGCCAAGTGAGTAGAAAAAGAAGATAATGGCCTAGGTAAAAGCAAGCAGTTAAATCCCAACAACATTGAAACTGATGTCAATAGATTATCATCACCTACCACACCAGATCACAGTGGACTAGCTCAAGAGATATAAGAGAGGCCAAACTGCACCCTTGACTCTCTCCTGTAACCTGATGGTGCCATCACGCTATGCCTAAAGGTAGAGCCAGCATTAATCTGTATACTGTATTTAGATCTGAAACGGTAGACACAGTCCAAATATGCTATCTCATACTTCAGAAACTATTGAAACATTGAGCGGGCAACACACTGTGACACAGGGAGCACTCTGTAAGCTGCTTGCCCACCCAGCCCGGAAATAAAGAGATGAGACACCTATGTGGGCTTTAAATTGGGCCATAATTTAATGATATGAAATTCACTCAATTCAATTGTTAAACATCCCTTAAACAAGGGGGCTTGAATGTAGTGCAAGCGGATCAGTTCATGATTCCTAACATTATTAAAAGGATGCTGCCCACTTGTTCAGCGCCCTCTCAAAGCCAGTGGTCTGGGCAGCCCTCATTCTTAATCTTTGAACCTATTTATACCTAACACCTAATGTTCCTAGTTTCCTAATCAATTTCCTAATTCACATTGAGGGCTACCAGCTCACTGGGGGATATTATTCAATAACTTTCTTCTGACTTAAATTTACCACTTGCATCTACCCGCCAATTGTGATCAGTTATAAACCTCCACTTGGCCTTAAAGAGAATGGGATGGGCATAAACACACTGCCACTCTAGTCCAATTTGAGTAGCAGCCAAAAATTCCCATCTGGCTCCTTACGTGACCAGCTAACCTCATTCTCCTATTGGGGAGGGAGGGTGCGAAGATGGCTGGATCAAGAAAGAGGCCTCTCGCCACATGGCGAAGCTTTATAAAACTGACAACCTGCAAGCAGCTCATAGGCCGCACACATGTGACACCAGCCAGGAGTGTGGACAAAAGGGCCTCACCCTGCGCTAGAGCAGTTCGGAGCTGCCCATGTACATATTTCACTATAAAAATAATGTATTTGTATTTAAAGTATATTGTTACTGTCATGCCAGAATGAGGGAGAAGCACTTTAGGCAGCTAGATCAGTTCATACCAACAGAGATATGTGAAGAACAGAACTTCTCAATTTATGCCAGGATTTGTGAACTAATATGCTATATCCACTCTCTGTATCAGAGCTTGGAAATTGTAGAGTTTATACTACAGTCCCAGAATCCCACACAGAGACGTAGCCAGGATTTGGAGCGCCTGGGGGCAAAGTTTGTTTTTTTTCCTGCTGCCCCCCCCACACACACACACACATTGCATCCACCCAGCAACGAGAGGCCGAACCCTGCAGGCATGGGGTGAATGCATGCACACATACATAGTAGCACACGCAAACCTTACACCTCTCCCACCAACGTGAGGAAGAGGAGGAGGAGGGCACCATGGCCACTGCGCTCCTGCCTGCCTGCCTGCTTCGCTGCTCACCTGGCACGAGGCGGCGGAGGAGGAGGTGCCATCACCAAGCCTTAGGGGAAAGATGGACTGCTGGGTGGTGGGAGGGTGCACGGCTTCCTCCACCCCCTCCAGGCACCTCCAGATTGCTGTGTCTGGAGCAGATGTACCCTTCTGCCCCCCCCCCCCAGCTATGCCCCTGATGCCACAGCTAGCTTGGCCAAGAGACATAATCACAAAGAGATTCTAGGAATTGGTCCAGAAAAGTAACTTTTTCCAATCTCTGTTGTATAAAGGACTGTATAATGCCAGAAATTCAAAATTCCTACTTTTACTTTGGAAAGGTATGATTTATATAGCCAATTGAATTTCTGCTAGTTCAAGGAATACCATGTGTTTAATGTGTGTGTTGGATTTCACTTTTCTGCACAGAGACCTATGTAAAATTGGGGAGGGTAATGAACAGCGATCAGCCATTGTATAAAAGTGGAGGATATTTGTTGTTGTTTTCTTTTAAACAAATGGAAATCCCTTAATTTCTGCATGCTTTTCTACTAGCTATGTTTGAATTTGCACATTTTTATGAACTTGAAAAGAGATCAAGTGCTCCCCTTTCAAAATAGTAAAAAGCAGATTAAAAACATTTCTGTCTGCAATTTTCTCTGATCCTTCTGCCGAACGTTTTAGACACATTTGGGTATTTGCTGGTACGAAATACCACGGGAAAGTGTCTTCCATTTACAGAAGCCACCTGCTTCCAACAGCTTTTCAGAGATTCTTTTTTAAAATGTGTAATACAATACAAACATGTGTGTTGCATTAAGTCAGGTTATACCAGGTCATGCCATATGACACAATATATCCCAGCATAATCTGATGCAATGCAAATCACTCACTACAGCATAAATTTGAAGAAAAGCTTCCCCTCAACCCAACTGAAACAGACAACAGCTGTTGTAGATAAAGTGTCCGTACTATCCCACATGGACAGGTATTCATGGCTTGATATTATCGGAATTAACAATAGATGATTCTGCTTGGCAGTATTAACTCCCCCCTGTAAATCCATTCAGAGTATTATGATTGCATATTTTTTTTAAAAAAGTCAATGCATTAATGTAAAGAGGCATTACATACTACTATGCCTGCGGAGCCCCAGTTGTACTAAGAAAATGTGTGGTGTGCCACTTAGAGCAGCCTTCCCCAACATGTAAATTAGCAGATTTTGGATGACAAGTGTCATCGTCATCCCTGATTTGCTATGCTTGTTTGGGCCAGACGGGACTTATCTCAAACATCTGGAGGGCACCATTTTGGGCATGTCTGGTTTAGACTAGGATTGGGAAGATACTCAGTTCAAATTCACCTGGAGCTGTAAAGCTCCTTGGCCTATGTTAACCTATCTAGCCTATACCACAGTGCTGTGACAGGGATAAGCAGAGAGCCATGCCTATTGTCTCAAGGTGTCGGGAAAATGTGGGATACACATGTAACCAAGAAAAAAAATTCTTTCCAGAACTAGCTTTCAGAGCTGGAACAGAGCCATGTAACGTGTGTAGATCCATCATTCAGCACCATGTGATGACTTCCACTTACATGGTGGTGAATCATAATGGGTAAATACTCCAAAATGCCTTGAATATTTTTCAGTAGATTTTGGTTCAGGAATTCAGCTCCTAATCATTTAGCGCACTCTGAACAAGAAGACTGCATGAACCAATAGGAAAGAGGAATTGAGCCACAGTAATCACAATACTTCTGAATTAAGGATGTAACTGTCCTGCAATGTGGGTGGAGTGTGAATAGATGTCAAACCAAATGGTTTTTACCGACTGCATCTACTTGCCATTGGATGGCTGGATGAGCAAGTACAGTAAATAGACATGGGCACGATCAGAAAAAATGACGTTTCGAGTTTTCATTTGTCGGAACGGGTCTGTTTCGGGTCGTTTCCGTTTGTCGCAAAAAATTTCAAAAATTTTTCATTTCCGTTTGTCGTTTGTCGTTTGTCGTTTCCACCGCGATTTAGCGCGATTTGACTTCCCGGAGCATAGGGGCGTCCCGCAATCAGGGCCGGTGCTAGGTGTTTTTGCGCCCTAGGTGGCGGGTGGGGTGGGGAGGTGGGTGGCAGGGGGAGGTGCGGGCGGACGGTGGTGGCGGGGGTCCATGGGCAGGCGGCGGCCGCGGGCGGCCGAGTGGGTGGGCGGCGGCGCGGGCCGCAGGTGGGTGGCGGCGCGGGCGGATGGGCAAGTGGGCAGTTAGGATATCGCTTAGGATAGAGGTTCTGTTCTTGGCTTGCACCCCAAATGTGTGTGTGTGCAAGCAAATTGAAGTTGGGAAAATAGAAAATAAATGGTAGTATATAATATATTTTTTAAAATAAATCCACACCTCCCACTCCCAGTCGAACCTCCCCTTTATCCAATATCAGAAAAAAATCCTCACAAACTGCCAGAGAAGAAATTAAGAATAAACTGCTATTCCCTTCAGCAGACAAAGCTGCAGGGAATCAAAGAAATTATTTTCTAAATTCAGTTCCCTCCCTGCCTGCCTAACTTAAATCCTAAAGCCTCCAGCCTCCCTCCTCAATCTCGATCGGATCACACCAGCACCAGCAGCCAGCCCTCCTCCCTCAACCACATCCATACATCCTGACTGCGATTTCTGGAAGGTGCCTCGGCTTTTTATGCCCTCCGAGACATCCAGAAGTGTCAGTCAAAAACCTGGCGATGCCATTGGTGGAATGGTTCAAACAATTTGCATGGTCCCATCCCATGCCCAGCCCAAATGGGCAGGTCTAAAAAAATAAAAAATAAAATAAAAAAATAAAATCAATACGACGTTTTATTGCTATAAAAAAAACCACTGCTGCTACTATTAAAATTCAGGCATTTAAAATAAATAAATTTCACATGTTTCTGTGGTGATTTGGTGTGTTTTTTGACCACGGTTTTAAAAGAAAAATTGTGGTCGCCATTTTGGATCCCCCCCACTGCATGCCATGCAGCGAGACAGATGACGAGGATGACCCCCCCCCAGCCTGGTGCAAGCAGCCCAGGACAGGAGAAGAGAGGGGAAAGGCCGAGGACCCCCCAGAAACCACCCCTCTGGTAGGTGGCAAAGCCTCAGGCAGGCATATTTTTGCCTGCTTTTTTGGCCGGGAGTTGGGTTTTTTTTAAAAAAAAAACTTTTAAAAACTTTTTCTGTGCTTTGCATTGCGCGATCGCCGCTATGCCACAAACGGAAACGAAAAATCCGACCAAATTTTTCTTTTTTTGGTTCGAGTTCGAGTTCTGACGGCTTAATTATCGTTATCGTTTCCGTTACGTAACAGAAACGATAACCGAAAATGATAACGACAATTTCGCCGAGTCGTGCCCATGTCTAACAGTAAATAAAGTAACAAGTTGAGCTAAAAATCCCACTTTAGTCCTATTTAGATTAGACCCGTTGGATTTAATGGAACTTGTCATTCATCAAATCTCACTTGATGCCCACTGATGTCAACAGGTCTACGCCAAATAGGCCTAATATTAGATTTCATTAATTGCATTTAATGAAATGGGGGGTATTTTTCTGAGGTGCTTTGACTGCATCAGTAACAACTGTGATGGCAGAGTTTGGAAAGTGAGTTTCTCGAATGTACAAAAGTGAGTTTCTTGAACATACAAATTAATGCAGGGCATGAGTAAAGTGGATAGAGGGAAGCTCTTCTCCCTCTCACAGAATACCAGATCTAAGGAACATACACTGAAATTGAGGGCTGGGAGAGTAAAAACAGACAAAAGAAAATATTTTTTCACCCAGTGCGTTGTTAGTCTGTGGAACTCCCTGCCACAGGATGTGGTGATGGCATCTTGCCTGGATGCCTCCAAAAGGGAATTGGGCAGAATCCTGGAGGAAAACTCCATCACAGGTTACAAACCATGATGGAGATGTGTAATCTCCAGGCTTAAAACCAGGGTACTTCAAGGGCCAGATGCAGGGGAGTGGTATCAGGGGACAGATATCTAGTCTCATGCGCTCCCAGACGCATCTGGTAGGGCCACTGAGTTCCAGTTTGGAAGAAGGTGCGGTATATTAATAATAATAATAATACAGGAAGCTGGACTAGATGGGCCTTTGGCCTGATCCAGCATGGCTCTTCTTATGTTCTTATGTTAACTCCAGGAATCTGATGGCCAAGATGGCTGACAAATTCTGAGACTTCTAGTCCAAAAGGGTGACTTTTCTAAACTCTGCATTGTGATCTCAGAATCTGAATCCCTGCCCGGCTGACACATGCTACAGATTTGCCAACATTCCAACTTTCCCAGCTCGTGTTTACCTTCCACTTTCTCCCGAACCTTCCTGCTTACTTTACTGAAAACAGAAGTCCTGAAGGTTTAATATTACCATAAACATTAGATGTACTTCACTTTATATGAGGGTTAGTATGGTGCAGTCAGTCGAGTGGTGGGCTAGCACTTGGGAGACGTGGGTTGAAAAACCCTCCCTTGACCATGGAAACTCGCTGGGATGCAGCACTGATAAAATCATTTTTAAATTGGGGTGGCAGAGAGAAGGAGACCCTGCCTCCCTCCTCCCTGCCATCCACCTGCCTGCTTTGTCTGGGGGCAGAACAGATACATCACCCAGATCCGTGATTGTTAGGGATGGAGTGGAAGCATTGGCATAATAGGAATGAAATGTCCATTACAATCACCCCCTTGTCATTTTCTAGCTGGTTGTAATCTTAGGCAGAGAAGAACTATCCCCTCTCTTCACTGGCACTCTCCACTCTTTTCTTCACTGACCTACCAGGCCACCTACATATTTATTCATTTTAGAGTATTTTTACCCCACCTTTCTCCTGTAAGGACCCATGGAAGCTCACAGTAATGAGGGACAAGATACAGCCCTGTACAATTAAGATATATTCAAGTATTCAGAACAGGGAATTGAAGGACATCTTACAGCATGAAAAGACAATATTACCTTAAAGCTTCAAGAGAACGTGAGCAGTGAAAAAAACAGCAAAAATTCCATGTAAAACTTATGAGTGAAGGAAACTAACATTGAAAACATAGTGTCAAATTCAATGCAATTACAAAGTCTATAAACACAAGTCTATGTGGTTATGAATGTTAGATTCATATAAAAGTCACATAATAGGTAGACCAGCATTCAGGGAAAACTTGCCTGCAGAGAAAGGTCTTTGCCTGTTTCCAGAAAGACATCAGAGATAGGGCAGTCCTCACCTTTAGTGGGAGCCCTACCTTTTCAACACTTTGAAAATAGCTCTTTCTCCTCTTCTTCCTCTCTTTCTGCATCATACTGTCTTCCTACCATTTGGTGGGTGCGCGCAGCTTCATTCCTCGTTAGCATTATAACGATCCTATTAGATGGTTCCCCCACAAAGGAGGCAGATCAAGTCCTCACTTGAGCCTCATAACGGAATGGGAATTTGTTGGCTGCCCTTGCCTTGCCTTGCCTTGCCCTGCCTTGTCTTCACCTAACCCTCTGAACTTCCCAGTTTGCCTCAGTAATTTTTTGAATATGGGCACAACCTCTTGAATCCAATTGGTGCTTCCAACTAGACACCCACTGAATCATTGCTATTGACATAATGGTTAACTCCCCATTCAGCAGTTGATCCAAGGGGCCTACTTTCGTAGTGACCAGCAATTGGACTTATCCTAATAACTTCAGAGGTGCATGGAGGCGTGCACCAAGAAATTAGTCAATGTTGCTTTTCCTTCCATAACGTCAGCATGGTTTCCCCCATAATTAGATTTGTTTAAAACTGGCACCTTTCTCAGGGATTTTAATAGTCTTGGTCCCTCTTTAAATTCACATAAATCCAGTATCCCCCATTTCACCCCAACAGCAGAAGAATTGTGTCCATTTTGGAAGCTTTTAAAAGGAAACAGAGGCAGGAGGACAATAATGCAAAGATGCTCACTAAGCAGTATCCTCTATTGGCAACCTACAGAAGTAGTTTTCCTCATTCTCAGCTCTGCAACAGATACAGAATGTGGTAGACGTACTGAGTGAAATCTGGTAGCTTGTACAATTAATGTGCCTACCCTTGAAAAGCTCGTACACCCTCAAGATAGGCATCTCCACATCACGCCTGCTATGGTTTCACATTGCAACCAAGCTTCTCCAGAGAAACTATTTTATATTTTGTGGGTTCTCTCAGGTATGGCAGGAAGAAATGTCTGTTAAACTGAATGAAAAAGGATAGAATCAGAAAAATGACTGGCAACTCATTAACAACACGTTTGAAAACATACCAAGGACAAAATGTGTCTGATGGTGCCATATTGTATGCAAAACCTCCACAATTAAGAGCTGGGAAAGGATACAACATAGGCCTCCTTTCACTGCTTTGCATTAATTATACAGCTACTGCATTAGTTGTATGTAGAATAGACAGTGCAAAGTGGAATTTCATTTACTGGCCCACAGTTCTGTGGGTTAGGGTCACAGAAGGGTGCTATTGTTTTCTGTGCGGTGGCCGAAATAGGATCCCTAAAGAACTAATAAAGTGATTTTTAGGCAGTGCTGAAATGGATGATATCAGGCCACCTTTAAGAAACATATTCCTAACAGCCAAAGAGGATTTAGATTTAGATTTAGATTTATTCCGCACAGCTAACTTTCAACCCAGATTCACACTAATGCTGTCACTGTAGCAACTGTTTGAACCCTTAATTCAATAATGAGCTCAACAATTATACTTAAGATTACTTACTCCTTTGGCAGTGTGAACACAATCCTTGTGAGAATGAATGCAGTGCCATTCATTATCTTGTCTGATGATTAAACGGATTGAAATGCACTTGTTAAGAGATGACAAAATGAGGTGTAATATTTATGCTGCTTTCTGAAGAGGCCTACATGCAAATTGGTGTGACCCAAGGTAGAAGGGGGAATGCTGTCAATACTGGATATTTTTCCCCTCTTGTAATCCTCAGCCTGGTTTGTTTTTTATTATTATTGAATAACACTCCTAGTTCTGGACTTGCTTTGTCCAGAAACATGTCATCTCCTGCGTGTGAACATTAAAATATGTGGTGTTTTTCTCTTGCTAATTTGATTTTGTCTTTTTCTTATTATCTCCTGGAGGAAAAATGTGGGTTCTGATCTTTGCAAAATGCTGGGCAGTTGGGTGTCAGGGATCTTTTAATGCAACCGAAAGGAAATGCAATTATTTAACACGGGGACTCGAAAATATCCTAAGTTGGAAAGATGTCATAAAGACATTGTGCTTGGCAACTGATCATGTAAACATTTTCACAGCGAGTCTTTCATCATATGCAGGGGACGTTTCCTCTGACCGATATTGTCTCCTTTTAAAATGTCAGCCCTGTAACTCTGATGCTCGCGTGCGCCTTCTGTAAGTGTCTGCTCAGGCAGACAGTTTACTAATTTGAGGCTCAGCAAACCTTTCGCAGCACGGAACACCTTGAGGTTAGCACATCTCTAATCATTATTTGATAACAGAAATCTGTAAGCATCACATCCCTAGTAACGAGAACACTGTATCTTAGCAACCAGTCCTGATAGTCAAACAATTTCATTAAAGCGTAGCACCTCTTAGCAGGTGGGTGAGTGCGGGTGTTGATAAACATTTATAACATGATCAGCCATTGTGTTTGCCAACACTTTAATCAGCATGACAAATTTATGAATTTGTTTACAAGCTCTTCAATAGCCAACCCAAGTTTGTAAACTACCTTTGCAGGCTGGGATGCTGCTGCTGCTGCTGCAGAAGCACAGAGAGAGCCAGGAGGGTTCTCGCTAGCGTACAGATAGGTTGGAAGGGTGAGGAGGCGAGTATGGGCGCAAAGCACACATGGTACCCCTCAAAAAAGAATCATTCGGGTAACACCACAAAAAATATTGAAGGCAAGAGTTTGTTTTTTTAAAAAATGTAAGAGGACACACAGATTTCAAATTGAAACCATGCCCATTGGTCTACTGCTCTTATCCAAACCTTGCAAGTATCCAGGTCAGAAAATCACAAAGACAGCATTTGCAAGGTAGACACATGCAATGTCGTTCAGCATTATAGGTTCACACAGAACTGTGCTTGGTCCAGACCTCAAAGCTCATTGGTACAGGTGCCTATTATAGCTATGTGGCTTTTAACAAAATTCCAGGTAAACGAAGCCGGTGAAATGCTGCTGGGAACAGCTAGATTTGTTACTTGTGTTAAAATTGACTGTTTAAGCCAGTTCACAGATTCATGTTCGATATTCAAAGACTGCTGCAACAAGTCATGACGTGCGTTTGTGAATGTGCTACCACAAATAATGTGCTGCAGGTAACACTTTCATGGAACCTGAAACTACTTCAAATGCAATCTTTCTCTGTGGATTCAATACAGACATAATCAATCAACAGTCATGAAGGGAGAATAATAATAGATAAACAGCTCAAGTGCTGTACCAGATATGCACATTCAAACTAAGACAAAAGAGATTGGTGTAGTAATGGTGCATCCCCAGAGTATATCTGATAAATGGTGGTAATTTCAAAGCTTTGATATTTATAATGTGTGTGTGTGTGTGTGTGTGTGTGTGTGTGTGTGTGTGTGTGTGTGTGTGTGTGTGTGTGTGTGTGTGTGTGTGTGTGTGTGTGTGTGTGTGTGTGTGTGTGTGTGAGTGAGTGAGTGTTATTTTAAAACCCTGCCCTGGGCTGGATCGAAAGATGTCTTCTTCCTTTGCAGGAAAGACTTTCATCCAGCTGAAAGAGGCAGAAAAGTTCATTTCTCTTCCCCGTTCCACTGCTTTCTAAAGCTGGGAACAATCTGGAACAGCATACAAAGTGGTGCAAGGGGCTGTTTACGGTTACCCTCCCTATTCCTTTCATGCAGTACAGGCTCCATCCTGCTGCCACTTCCACCTGGATCTGGTCCCAGTGCCTCCAAACTGCCAATGCTGTGACAAATACAAAAGGGAAAAACTTAAACCAACAAACAATATACAGGTAGCATGTATAAGGCAACATTTCATGGTTGGGGTGGGAGAAAGTCTCCAGTGCTCCTCTCCTGACTGGGGGTTTTTGGTGGATTGCCCCCCTTATATGTGCCCGGGCCAGCGTACCCTGGATGTGTACCCCTCCACATGTTCTGAAGGTGCTCCTGGATTGGTCGGGGTGCACCACGTGGGTCGGATCACCCAGTTTTGGGGGTTTAAATTAGGGGCCCCGGCTTATACTCGGGTCGACTTATACTCGAGTATATACGGGTAATCCATTTTAAGAACACTATTAAATGTGGTAATTTTAAAACAGGCATCTAGCAACAACTCACTGCATTCTTACTCTCACCTAAGTTTCCATAACATTTCAGTCTCAATGTTTAGGTTTTCAAAACGACTGTTTCTTAAGAGCGATTACAAACCACTCATGTTACTTCCGGACTTGTTATGGTTTGCAAAGAAGCTGGTTGCTTCTCCTCGTAATGGATTGTTCACACTTTGTCTGGCTTCTATAAACAGAGCTTCATAGTTTTAATCCAGTCCAAAACCATCACCAGGTATCATCATCAGGAAACTTGCCAATTCTGCAAATTCATCGGTTATAGAAAGCCACAGTAGCATTTCATCCTTAAGAGGTACACAAAAGCTTACTAATAGTTTACTTATAATTTTCTGAGCAGTGTAAATATTTTACCTTTCAGGAATGTACTTTGATTTCCTGCTCCTTCATACAGCAAATAAGCGCCATTCACTCTGCACCTTTCTTTCTTTTTAATTAACTCATCTATTGCATTCTTGGTTTACAACTTAAATCCAAGAATAAGAGCCTTCTGAGATCCAAACTGTGGAATAATAAACTGCAAATAGAGAACAAATGGCTGGTACCCTAAGGCCAAGTTCTATTTAAAATGGCACATATATCGTGAACTAAAGTCATACAAATGAAATGAAAGCAAGGTAGAAAAAAGTAAGGGAGGCATAGAGGGCAGGAGAACCAGCATAAAGCGAAAATGTTATGACCCATTTGACATATCCTTCAAACTACATCTTCTCCAAAAGTGAATCCCATAGTGCCGTGGTTAAACTGCAGTACTGCAGTCAAGCCTCTGCTAATGACTTGAGTTCAATCCCAATGGATTCAGGCAGCTGGCTCAAGGTTAAACTAGCCTTCCATCCTTCTGAAGTTGGTAAATGGAGCATCCAGGTCACTGGAAGGAAAGTTCTTCCTTGCATAATTAAATTGTAAAACTGCCCAGAATGTGTTAGAGCGGTATAATAAAGTCAAAACAACAACAAATTCAAAAAATAATAAATAAATAAATAAATAAATAAATAAATAAATAAATAAATAAATAAATAAATAAATAAATAAATAATGAAACTTTTCCAGTTTGCTTAGTTTCATAACCACAATTTGAGCACTTAATTTCTTGAACTGAACCTTTGGCTGGAACAGGACATTTTAAACAAATAATTTAATTCATATTTTATAAAATAAATAAAATAACACTATTAGCCATTCCAAAATAATACATTAATTACTAACTCCTCTCATTTATTTACTACATTTTGTCAGCACTCAAATTCCCCTGAAAATGCACACAAGAGCTTTTACAAAAAATAACTAAAAGTATCTAGAACATGTTATTCATCACCCCTTTCTCCAATAGCACTGTTCTCATTTGTTTTATTTTTGACATATAGGTTTCAAGCCAATCTAAGCTTAACAATATGCCAGCTGCAGCAGGTTCACAATGGGCAACATCCTATTGCATTGACTCAACAGCCCTAGGGCTGCCACAGAACACTGGTACTGCTGGCTGATCTCACTGCTGTATTGGATGAAATCAGTCAACCAAACAGCTAAAGGAGGTGAGATGGGGTGGGGTAAAGAAGGAGAGTAGTAAGGAGGGAACCCATCCCTCAGTGTGGGTTCAGTATAGCCTTGGCTGGCCTACTGTCAGCTCAGCCAGCCCTCAGCCATCTTGGCTCATTATGACTGCAGGGCATATGAAGTTACACCACTTGTTCCCCCTACAATAACAGTTTGCAAGTAACTACATTATTTGAAACTCATTTTGTCCAAGCTCTGTAATGGATTGCTTTACTTAACTTTTTTTAACTATGTTAAGAACATATTCTTTTTGCCTCCCGCTACCAAGTCAAGAAATTATGCTAACCGCAACTACACTGAGGGGCATCTGTATGACTAAGGATTCCTTTGGACTGTGGCATTTCATAGCTGCTAATTAGCAACCAAAGAGCCCCGTTAGCTGTTTCTGAGGCAGAAAAGAACCCAAAAAAGTTGCAAGAAATGTGGGAAAATAGTTTTCTTTCGAAATCAGTTTCACTTCTCCAGTTTGGTTTTACTCTGAAGGATCTGCAATTCGCCTGATCAGCATGTTTGCCACAGTTTTTTTCTGGGATTTTTTTTTGGGGGGGTGTTTTTTGTTTGTTTTGTTTTGGACATTTGTTTCTTGCTGGAAACTAAGCCCTTGGTATGTACTGACATTGTTTTGCGAGAAAGTACGGACAGCCATTAAAACAACTCTGCAGGGAAGTGTGGAATCCATCTTTGCCCTGGATGACACAGACCCTAGTTGTGAGCCTGTGTGGGACAGTCCATTGCAAACAAATGGCCCCTATGCAAATATTTGAAGGGCTATCATCATACAGAGAAAGGGCAGGATCTGTTCCAAATCATCACGGAATACAAGACACACAACAGTGGGCTCAAATTACAGGAAGCCAGATTTCAGCTAAATATCAGGAAAAAAACTCTTAACGGTTAGATCAGTACAGCAGTGGAACCAATTACCTCAGGATGTGGTGAGTGCTCCAGTGCTGGAGGCATGCAAGATAAATTTGGACTACTTTGAAAATTTGGATCTCCTTTGATTTATGTTCCTGCATTGAGTCGAGAGTTGGACTTGATGGCCCTATAGGCCCCTTCCAACTTCACTATTCTATGATTCTATGAAAAAGAGTCCCTCATGTTGCTTTGGCCAGCCATTTATAGCCTGCCCACGAGAGTCAGGTGTCCATCCCAAATTCATACACACACTTCATCTTAGTTCTAAATGAGGCTCAGCCAAACTACCTAAAAGAAAAAGCATAACAATCCAGAACGTGGCCAGTCTCCTGAGTGATGCACTCCTCTCCCCTGAGCAATACTTAGAAGCTGGTAAGGTCGGTCCAAACTACCTCAAAGGGCTCAACAATTAGAGTTTCTAGGAAAGGTGTTTACTTGTGTTGGCACTAGAGATGGGCACGAAACGAGCAATTTTTCATTTACGTTTTCATTTTTTCATTTCGTTACATAACGAAATAAAAAACGAATTTTGTCTCCAAAATGAAATGAAATGAAACGAAACAACAGAAATTTTGTCGTGCGTTTCGTTTTCATTGCAGCAAATACATTGAACTGTAATGAATGCTAACAAAACAGCAATTTTTTGTTTTCGTTTTTGTTTTTTCATTTCGTTACATAATGAAACGAAAATGAATTTTTTGCAAAAAATTCACGAAAAACGAAAACGAACTGAAACGGACCCCCTAAATGACAAACGACAAACGAAACACCATTTTTTTGAGTTGTGCCCATCTCTAGTTGGCACTACAGCACTTCACTTCTCCTAAAGAATTAAATCAAATACAGGTTAAAAGAGAAGATATTTTAGGACTAATTGATAAATTGAAGATTAACAAGTCCCCGGGTCCAGATGGCATCCACCCAAAGGTTATCAGGGAACTGAGAAATGAAATTGCAGATCTCTTAACGGTAATATGCAACTTGTCTCTTAAAACGGCCACAGTGCCGGGGCACTGGAGGATAGCAGATGTCACACCAATTTTTAAAAAAGGAAGGAGGGGGGACCCGGGAAACTACAGGCCAGTTAGCCTTACATCTGTCCCAGGGAAGATGGTGGAAAGCCTCATCCAAGAGAAAATCTTAAAACACATAGAAGAACAAACTTTGCTGAGAGAAAATCAGCATGGCTTCTGCAAGGGTAAGTCTTGTCTGACAAATCTTGTAGAATTTTTTGAAAAGGTCAGCAGGCATGTAGATTTGGGTGAACTGGTGGATATAGTCTATCTGGATTTTCAAAAGGCTTTTGACACAGTCCCTCACCAGAGGCTGCTGAGAAAATTGAACAGTCAGGGGATAAGAGGGCAGGTCCTCTTATGGATTGAGAACTGGTTGAGATCCAGGAAACAAAGAGTAGGTGTCAATGGGAAATTTTCACAATTGAGAGAGGTGAAAAGTGGTGTGCCCCAGGGCTCTGTCCTGGGACCGGTGCTTTTCAATCTGTTCATAAATGACCTGGAGACAGGGATAAGCAGTGAGGTGGCCAAGTTTGCAGATGACACAAAACTTTTTCCGTGTGGTAAAAACCAGAGAAGATTGTGAAGAGCTCCAGAAGGATCTCTCCAAACTGGGGGAATGGGCTACGAAATGGCAAATGCGTTTTAATGTAGCCAAATGTAAAGTAATGCATATTGGGGTGAAAAATCAAAACTTTATCTATCAACTCATGGGCTCTGAGTTATCCGTGACAGATCAGGAAAGAGATCTTGGTGTGTTGGTGGACAGCTCCATGAAGGTGTCTACCCAATGTGTGGCAGCGGTGAAGAAGGCCAATTCCATGCTAGGGATTATCAAAAAGGGGATTGAAAATAAAACAGCCAACATTATAATGCCATTATACAAAACAATAGTAAGGCCGCATCTGTTGTATTATGTACAATTCTGGTCACCGCATCTCAAGAAAGACATAGTGGAACTGGAAAAGGTGCAGAAGAGAGCGACCAAAATGATTACTGAGCTGGGGCACCTCCCTTATGAGGAAAGGCTAAAACATTTGGGGCTCTTTAGTCTGGAAAAAAGGAGCTTGAGGGGGGATATGATTGAGACGTACAAAATAATGCAGGGCATGAGTAAAGTGGATAGAGGGAAGCTCTTTTCCCTCTCACAAAATACCAGAACTAGGGGACATGCACTCAAATTGTGGGCTGGGAGAGTAAGAACAGACAAAAGAAAATATTTTTTCACCCAGCGCGTTGTTAGTCTATGGAACTCCCTGCCACAGGATGTGGTCATGGCATCTGGCTTGGATGCCTTCAAAAGGGGATTGGACAGATTCCTGGAGGAAAAGTCCATCACAGGTTACAAACCATGATGGAGATGTGTAATCTCCAGGCTTAAAACCAGGGTACTTCAAGGGCCAGATGCAGGGGAGTGGTATCAGGAGACAGATATCTAGTCTCATGCGCTTCCAAAAGCATCTGGTGGGGCCACTGTGAGATACAGGAAGCTGGACTAGATGGGCCTTTGGCCTGATCCAGCATGGCTCTTCTTATGTTCTTATGTTCTTATGTTCCTTCTGTCTGAACCCAGTGCATTTTTAAAATGTCCTATCTACGCTACTCCAGAATTCAATTTAGACTGCCTAGGCAAGGGCAGTCTATCTGTAGCTGGGGGGGGGTGTGTGGATGGAGGAACTGGAACATAAATCTTTCAACTAACTCAGGGTTCTTGCTTTTTAAGGCTACATCAACACAAGGTGTGTAGTAGAACATGGGTTCATTTGATCCTCTTTTTTTTTGCTTTATTTATGTGAAAAGGGGTGGTTCTGAAAATATGAGCTTCTCCACAGGAGCAGAAATATAAAATTTCCAGGACATGTGAACCAAATGTTAATGAAGGAAAGAATTCTTATGCTTTCTCCTTTGGATGTCAGTTTAACCCTGCCTTAGATGCCTAACAAGGGCTGACACATTTCAAGGCTGAGAGAATCCCAGATACCTCTTTCCAGATTTCTGAACATAATATCTGTGTGGATACAAAGACTTTGCTTCAGCCAATGTAGGAAACCTGGGCAGAGGCCCACTAGGTCATCACAGCAATGCATGCCAGGAAGCACTCTGCAAGGCACAAGAAGGCAGAAAGTAGAACCAGATCTCTGGATAATTATCTGAGTGATTTGTAATGCATAGGAAAGGAATTCTGATCCAATAGCAGCAGTAAAAATGCTCCCTACACATACACACACATGCATACATATTATACAGCTAAAATGAAAATTGCTTAAGGCACACAGGGGTAAGATTTTGTACTGAATAATCTCAGATGTAACCTCTTCAAATCTCCATGTCTAATCAAGCAGGCATGTGAGTGAAACAAATGTTTACATCTCAGTGGCAGAACAGGCCAGCTGCCATACTTGGAATTGAGGAAAACTTGTGCTTGGATGAACAGATTGCTTTTATCTCTGAACAGAGCTCTGTTTCTAACAACATGCTAACTGTGTTGCCTACTTCAGCCCTCAATGTCTTTTTCCTCAAGCACCATTGGATCCCTCTCATAATTCTAATAAAGAACAAAAGAAAGCTCACAGGTCTGAAGCCTGCCAGAAGACAAAGGGCTGTTCTTCCTCTACAAATAGTGCTGGATTTGCAAAGATTGTTTAAATTTTACCAACAGTGTAAGCTATCATCTAAAGACAAAAGGGAGGAAAAATAAGGAGCTTGCAAAGCTTGTACCTTGTACCTGTGGCATCCAAGGTAACGTCCCTGCATCACTGACTTGGCACTGTACAGTGAGCCATTAATTTACCTGAAATACCTCTGAAGAAGTGAGGCATTCTAGAATAGGTAACAGAGACTCCCACCTTTGAAACTTAAACCATCCACTATGGGGGGGGGGACGGACATTTATTGCTGACACATATTTCTTTCAGTGTATGTTTAGTTTGCCTCCCATCACTAAGGACTTGACAGGTAATAAAGTCAGCAAAGTGCAGCGGAGCTGGGAGAGATAACTCACCTGACAATTAAGACCAATGTTTTTATATAGGCTCCCAAGGCTTGTAAAACCTGTGGGAGCTCAGTGAACGTCACGGAAGATATTCAAGGAAGACTAAAGCAGCCCTCAGGAATGAGGCCGAGAAATTGTTCCTGTACTCCTCAGGTTCCTCCCCACACATACACAGATGAAGGAAAAGAAGTGGGCTGTGAGTGAAGCCAGTTGAATCAGCAACAGACTTTCCGAGAGAAACATGTGGCCCCAAAGATGTTATTAGCCAACCATCTCCCATCAGCCCTTGCTAGTACGGCCAACAGTCAGATATGAGGGGAACTGCAGTGTGACAGCAGCTGGACAGCCACACATTCTCCACCCCTGACTTAAGCAGGGGAAACAAATGATATTCGGCAGTCAATTCCTGGCCTATGTGTGGAATTTCCAAGGGTTCCAATGCCCATCTTCTCTGCATCTCCATGACTCAAACTCCTCAAGGTATGGGCAAAGTCATTTTCCCAGTAGTATGCCATGGCTACTGACTGTCAATCGTTCTTTCTTTTCTCTGACTACCACCCACACCCACCCACCCACCGACCAGATCCTACCCTAATCCCTTATCCTTATCCACTTCCTGTCTTGATTTAGCTTCCAAGGTTCACACCATTCAAGGTTAACACCACATACTGTCAATACTATCTCACCCTCCATTATGAAGAAGGAAGAAGGAAACACAAGGCTAGAATAGGTCTTACATCTCTAAGTCGGAAACCTACATTCTAGGGAAGATATTTTTATTTCCCACTTTCCCCCTCTACTTTTAACCCAACCACCTGACAATACCCTCTCTCTCTCTCTCTCTCTCTCTCTCTCTCTCTCTCTCTCTCTCTCTCTCTCTCTCTCTCACACACACACACACACACACACACACACACACACACACACACACACCCTTCTGACTTCCCTTCCCTACAATATGAGCAAAGACCACAAGGCTGGGTAAACCATAATGCCATCCAGTGATGGCTGAGCAAAACCTGTTTCCTGGCTTTTAAAGGCCAGAGGGCAACTCTCAGAGATGACCTCCACTGTATTATTATTCTCACAACCTTATCTGGGAGGAAGGTCTTAGGTCCCACTAAGAGAAAGAATGCATCCACCATAGTCACTCAACAAATTTTGAAGTTCGGGGGTGGCTGGAACATGCATCTCCCAAGTTCCAGACCAGTATTCTAAGCACTACTGTACTCTACTCCCCACTACACACTTTCAGAGAAAGTTTTCCCTCCCTCATCTTGCCTATGCCTACTATATGAACACCTCTGAATTTGTAACTGAACAGTGTGTGTGCTTATCTTTGGTTGCCTAAGGTTTCGAGGTAAAATGTGGTTTCCCCTGGTTTTTCACATTATAAGGGGAATTCTACCACTAGCAGAGTTTCTTTCCCCATCTCCTGGTACACAGAGAGGGTTCACAAACAATAAAAATGCTTTAAATATGCAACAGCCTATCACCTTGATGGAGACCATTCCCACAGCACCAAAACTCTCTCTCTCTCTCTCTCTCTCTCTCTCTCTCTCTCTCTCTCTCTCTCTCTCTCTCTCTCTCTCTCTCTCTCTCTGTGTGTGTGTGTGTGTGTGTGTGTGTGTGTGTGTGTGTGTGTGTGTGTGTGTGTGTGTGTGTGTGTGTGTGTGTGTGTCCGTCCACTTTACAGATTTATTGCTGAGACTGAAAAAATAGCAACCTGCCCCTCCCAAACACCACCACTAGCTTATCCGACTTAGCTTTTACCTTATACCAACTGCATCTCTGTCCTGCAACTGGCAAAACAAGGCCTGGAACCTAGATCCAAAATGTCTGTACTTGAAGATAAGCGTCCCTGTTTCAATGGAAATTACAGTCAGGCACATGTGCTCAGAATCACCATCTGAAAGGCATTTAAAATGATTGCTAATTAGAGATGGGCACAAAATGAACAATTTTTCGTTTCCATTTTCATTTTTTCATTTCGTTACATAACGAAATGACAAACGAATTTTGTCTCTAAAATGAAACAAAATGAACAGAAACACCAGAAATTTTGTCATGCGTTTCGTTTCCGTTACTGCAATATGAGTGAATTGCTTAAAATCCTTTTAAAAATCACAAAAAAATGAAATAAATGGTAATGAAATGGTAACGGAACAAACGAAAATGAATTTTTTTGCAAAAATTCGCAAAAAAGGAAACAACCGAAACGGACCCTCCAAACGACAAACGAAATGCCATTTTTCTGATTCGTGCCCATCTCTATTGCTAATAGCAATAGTCAAGATTCATCTTCGAGAAGCCCTTCCACAGCAACCAGAAAGCACTTTCCCACTGATCAAAAATCTATTTATTTTTTATTTTTTCCTCTCGCCACACACATACACACATATCTCAAATCCAAATTCAAAGGATAGCTACAACAGGTAGCACAGGGATTGCGATAGAAAGGGGTCCAAGTCAGGAGACATGGTTGTAACCTTCTTTATCAAGGCATGGGGAAACACTGAAATTGCTTGATCGATGGAAGTTCAGTCTGTGACATCCTACCAGAGATGGCTCCTTCTTGTGTCCAAGTCACCACTTGATATTCCAACCATGAAGTAACAATGAACATTCAACTGCCAACCAGCATTTGCATCTGCTTAACAAATACAAAGGGAGGTGAGGTGAGGTAAGACTCTCGCATTTTCACTCCTTGGACCTATGATACAAAACCCACAGCAACAAATCAGTGGCAATTATGAAATGAAAAGAAAAATGGATTGCTCTCACACCGGTAGCCTTCCAGTAGTAGCATAATGATGGGTTCTGGGTGGAACAGTGATTTCAGGCTTGGATTTTTATACTTCATTTCCAGTCTCATTCTGAAGTTGCACAAAACAGAACTGGAAGTAAACTCAAGAGATCAGTTTTGTCCCAGGACATTTTATTCCCCGAAACAACGGATAATAGAGTATGCTATCCTGTGCATCCAGGTTCAGAAGCAACCTGGACTGGCAAAGCAGACAGAAACCGCTGTATCCTCCAACAGGAGACTCACAAAATTAGGCTGAATGGCTGCCAACAGCATAGTAACCTCAGTCTGTATAATCCATCCTGAGCATTCATATCGATCTGAAGGAAGGGTCAGTTTTACACCTCGGGGCCCTCTTTCATGTCCTTATGGGACCATCTGTACACATCTCATACATGTTCACCGGGGGACACATTGACACTGAGAGGTGCAGTCACACTTTGGAAACGGGAGTGTCCCATATTCCATCAGAAGGGACTATGAGCGTTCTGGTAGGCATGCAAAGGCATCACATGCACAGAGCCAGATCAGGGCTTGCCAGAATGATTCTACTCCCTCTTTCATCTGTCGATCACCCTCGGATTGAGAATGTCTCTGCATCAAAAATGAATGGTTCATAGACTTCATGACGATCTGCCCTTTAAAATCCAATTTCTCATGCAGGCTTGCTTGGTGATCTTCACAGAATCCCAAGCAAGAATTTGTGGAAAGGCTCTTACATTCTAAAAGCATATTCCCGGTTTATGATACATAAACTGATATTTGTTTTATTTATTAGTTTATTTATCTATTCGATGCATATCCTGTTGTTCTTACAGTGCATGGGATTCTGGCCCATTCTAGTAAATGGGGAGAATACACTCAAAATCTAAAATCACTAAAGGCATAATAAATTAAAAAACTACAAATTGAAAGAAGTTAAATTCGGTGGTCAGAGAAGAAAAATTAAACTACTGCTGGTCTACAGCAATATTTTCTGTGCTTCTCAGATAGCCTACCTAATATATTGTGCAAGGAGTTCTTTTTAAGTGTTGCAGTGCTGCTGCAGTCGTGATGATTTCCTCGGGATGAAGTGTGATTGTCACATGAATGCTATAAAATTGCTACTAGACTAATAGGACATAATTGGCAGGCAGTCTGGAATGTCTCTTAATAGTCTAAACACAATAGAGAAATTGTTTGAATGCAAAAGTCCAACTGACCTTTGTCATTTTCAGCTTGCAAAAAATGTATGAGCCATTTATGGTTATAAATCAGAATTATTTTAACTGTGGTTTTTTTTAAAAGATGTGTTTAGAGAAAATGGCTTCCATCTTTGAAAGAACACATGAGAGCAGACCATTAGTCTATGCACTGTGGATGATACTAATATCATTCTAAGACAACAAACTGAGGAAGGTGCCTTGATGTAGACCAGTTGTTCTCAACCTGTGGGTCCCCAGATGTTCCTGGACTGCAACTCCCAGAAACCCCTTCCAGCACAGCCAGTGGTCGAGGCTTCTGGGAGTTGCAGTCCAGGAACATATGGGGACCCACAGGTTGAGAACCACTGATGTAGACAGAGGTTTTTTCCACCCTCTGGTGTTCTGTATCCTCTGCCAGGCTTCCATATGGGATTCTGGAACTGCATTAAAATGTTATCCTTCCTGCAATGGACTCAATGGAAATGTCAACTGAGCATATACAAAAAGAAATCCAAGCATGCAGCTCCCCTTCGCTGAAATTAACCTGAAGGTCTATTTGTCCTTTATTTCTTCAAATAAATCTATAATTCACCTTTGCTCCATAAATACCAAGGCAGTGTTCAGGGTTCTGTATCTCCCCTATTTGATCCTTATAACAACGCAATGAGATTGGATTGCCTGACAGATGGTGGCCAGCTCAATGCCAGCCCGTAAGCTTCAGTGTTATTTTAAACTTGGATTTTCACCATCTAGTCCAGCAGTGAGCTTTGGATTCTGGTCTGTGTACAAAGGACGATCCATAGCCCATATGCAAACTCTGAAAATAGTTTCAGTAGCTCTTGGACACCACCCCCCAACACCCCCAGAGCCCCTGGAAAGTTCCCCTTTTAGCCTGTCGGTCTGTCTGCCATTTTCTCATTTTATTTTAATTGCTTTCTGCAGACATCCTCAAGCTGTTATTTTCAATAAAACTGGAGGCACAGTCTACAAGGCCCCCAAACCAAAACAGCAGGTGGACTTCTAACTAGAGATGGAAGTCCACAAACCACAAATTTTTTAAAAAAATCCCAAATGAACCACAAACCAGTACATCGGTTCGTTCAAGAAATTTTGGCTGCTTTTGCCATGTTAAGAGGCAGCTGGCTCAGGTGGATGCGTGCACATCACAGGCAGACAACCAAGAGCCAGCCAGCTGCTATAATAATAATAATAATAATAATAATAATAATAATAATAATAATAATAATAATAATAATAATAATAATAATAATAATAATAATACATTATTATTATCGTCGTCATCATCATCATCATCATCATCATCATCATCATCAAGCCAGCTGCAATAACCCACAATTTTTTTCACTCTTGCTGGCTGCTTATGCTGAGAGACGGGTGCATGCGCAGCTGCAGAGGTAGAAAGTCCAGCTCCCAGAAGGGAAGCTGGGGTGCTGCCTCTCTAGAGGGCAGTGATGGAGGAGGTGGAGGCAGAAAGACAAGGTACAGAAGTAATGGGGGACAGTGGGAAAGGGAGTGGGAGCCAACCTGGGGTGGGGGGGAACCAGGAAGTTTGTTAAATTGGGGGAAAGTTCATTGGTTTGGGAAAATTCAGGCTCACCAGTTCGAACCAGCCCAAATCAACAAAGCAACCATTTTTGACAAACATCCTGGTTTGTTTCTGTAATTGTGTCCGTCTCTACTTCTAACCATTTCTGGTTTCAACTTTAAAAAAATAATAATGTTAGTACAGTGGTACCTCTACTTACAAGTTTAATCCATTCCGAATGCATGCTCATAAGTCGAACAACTTGTAAGTAGAGCAGCCGTATCTAAAAAATAAATAAATAAATAAATAAATAAATAAATAAATAAATAAATAAATAAATAAATGTAAGTAGAACAGACTGCATCTAAAATATGTAAGTGAAAACACCAATGGTTTTCTGCTCTTAAGTCAAATTGCTCATAAGTAGAGCCACTCATAAGAAGAGGTACCTGTGTATATTTCTGTGGCTAGTGGAATCCATGATGAATCCTGAGTACCTCTAGACCCCCACCCACCCAATTTAGTTCAACAGTTAAAGCAGTATTAATTTGAAGCCCATGTAATGTGGGCGTAGAGACGAATTCTGAAGAGACCTTGGACAGCCAGAGTCACTAATGTGGCCATTTTAAGGTGTATGAATAAAAAGCTAGAAATACTCAATACCATAAGAAAAGAAAATTACAATATTTCAGTCACATAATGCGCAATAACAAATACCAGCTGCTGCAGGTTATCCTTCAAGGAAAAATAGATGGCATATGTGGCCCAGGGTGGAGAAGAACATTCTGGCTTAAGAATTTAAAACCAATGGTTCACAGTGAGCACAGCTTCTCTATTTAAAATAGCTTTAGATTAAAAAAAAAAAACAGATCGTGCTACTGATCGCCCACATTCTACAAGGACATGGCACTTGAAGAAGACGACGTAAGCTTAGCGTTTGGCTACTAATCTAGTTCAGAGGCTTTCACGTGACTCATAACTGAGACCCATTTCTTTCCTGAATGTAATGGCCACAACCTATTACACACTTACTTTGATGTGCTTTAACTTCAGCCCTCTGAGAAACACATGGCTTTTTTTTTCAGGGTCGCAGCCAGTTTCATTAATCTGCCTGCAAATCCTGTAAAATGCAACAATTGGCATTAAGAAGCATCCACTTTCACTTTCGTGTCACTTTCCCCCACACCCAGTTTGTAGCGGGCCCTAAAACTACTTAAATATTCCTTATTTCCCTAAATATATTGGATGCTCTCTCTATATACCTCAACAACAATGACAACAAAATCATGCTACTCTTATCTGGAAATCTATTTGTTATTACCAGTGGTACCTTGTATAAAGGAATTAATTTGTTCCAAGTGAAATTATGTTAAGCAAATCCTCCTTTATACAAATTTTCCATAGGAATGCGTTGAAAACAGAGTAATCCCTAATCGCGTCCATTTTTATGTTGTACAGATTTGCCCCATAGACGATTCTGTTAAGCAAATTTCCCCTATCTCCAGAATGTTTTTATGTTGTACAGATTTTATGTTATACAAACTGTTTGTTATAGGAGGGTCCACTGTATTTATAAACATTCTAATCTGATGCTATAAAACAATCCTGAGACATATGTAGGGGAGATGGAAACACTGACTGGGAAAGAGTCTCTCTTGTCCTAATTGTGCACCCTCATTTGACTCATCTGGCTACCCTCCTCGCATTAGATCTCCAGTGCTATCTATAACTTATTGCTAATATCTTTACACCACAGAAGCTTTGGTATTTCATAGCGGAACCCCTTGAAACCATACCTCGGGGATCATTGAGGCTCCGTTTCCCTATGTATTTACCAACTGGAGCATGTATTCAAATGAACCTAATGTGTAGGCACCCAGACTTGGTCAATCAGCCATGCAGTCTTCCTAGCCTATCATTCTTATTGATATTGCTGAAATCCTGCTGAAATTTCTCTACACATCACCAGAGCAATGATTTACCTGCATTAATTTTTTTAAAAGAAATTAAACACGGCCGGGCTCAGGGTAGAATTTGTTCCTTGCTTTTCAAATGTTATATGTTCGGATGTGTAGCAAAGAAAGAAAATTTACTGAATCAAATTTAATGACATAATAAATTCTCCCCCTATAGACAACATGGAGGCTTAATTCACTCCCGCACTCTAAGCCGTTGCCTTTAGCACTGGATGGGTCATTAGCCTGTAATCCAGCAGCTAGCCTGTTTGGAATCTAAACTAAATCAGCAAGTACCATATCAGTAGTTTCTGAAATATGAGTGACAGGTCAAGTGTCCTCAAAAAGACTGCCTGGGGCAGGGGAGCCTCTGCTAGGCTATGACTCCAGTAGACACAGTGCTGAAATTGTGAGCATGGACTCACCAAAGACTTCATTCATTCTAACTCACTAAACAGCCGTTCTTTAAGTGCTTTGACTTCTGGTTTTGCTGTCTTTAGCCAATAGGTCATGCAATAAAATTGCCCTGCTTATGCCACTAGGCTTAACATACAGATCAGTGGTTTGTTCAACTTGCGTGCACACAGACAGACAGACAGACAGACAGACAGACAGACAGACAGACAGACAGACAGACAGACAGACAGAGCCATCAGTTCTGACCTATGCAACCCTTTGCAGGGTTTTCTAGGTAAAGAGTACTCAGAAGTGGTTTACCCTTTCCTTCTTCTCGAGGCATCCCGGGATTGTGCAACTTGCCCAAGGACACACAAGGTGACTCTTCTGAGAAGCACAGTGGGGACCTGAAGTCTCACCATTTGGCTCTACAGCTAGATACCTAACTCACTGGGACTCTAGAAGTTCAAAGACCCTAGGACTCCAGAAATTAGGGTTCAACTCCCCATTTGGCCATGGAAACACACTGGGGACTGGAACTGGGGGCGGGGAGAGAATTCTTAATCATCACACCATTGGTAGTTCTCTCTACGAATAGTTTGGAGTCAGGGCAGAGAAGTTTTATCGTGACAATTTTATTATATATTTCCAAAGGAGAGTCCTTCAAACTGTGGTGTGATTCAAGAGCTTCCCAAAATCCTGGTTCCCCATTCCACAGACAAAATGAACATTTAAATTGCTTCATTTGTGACAAATATATCCCATATTCCTTCACAGGACTTAGTGGTGCACATAGTTCTTGTCAGGAACTTCACATAGTCCTCTGAGGTAAATAGGCTGAAGAATAATGATGACTCTCTCCCAGGCTTTCATAAAAAACATGCTACCTGCTCGTCCTCATTGAAGCAATGTCCTCCCCCTTTCTCCCCCATAAGCCATAACCCAGAAAACGGTTATTCAATAGAACACTCAGTAATTAAGAAGAACTTAGGAAACCCATGTGGCTGGACAAACAAATTACTGTTCAGAGACTTAGTGTCCGTGGAAGAGCCTCGTGGCGCAGTGGTTAAATGCCTGTACTTCAAGTAAAACTGTGCTCACGACCTGGGTTCAATCCCCGGTAGCAGGCTCAAGGTTCTCTCAGCCTTCCATCCTTCCGAGGTCGGTAAAATGTGTACCCAGCTTGCTGGGGGGGCAATGTGTAGCCTGCACTCTGTAATTAAATTTGTAAACCGCCCAGAGACTACTTGTAGTAGTATGGGGCGGTATATAAGCAGAACACTTTGCTTCTTAGATATAAGCAAAGTTTGCTATAATTTAGGATTTCAAATGATAATGGAGTCACTCAAAGGAGTGGGGAAATGTTATGTTTTGTATAATTGTCAAGCAAATACACATGGGAGACAAAAACTATGGGATCTTTTAAACTACAAACGAGCCTGGCCAACCTACACTAGATTGAACAACATAGTCTTCCTAGATGAAAATGGGAATTACTGAGTTTATTCTGAGGGAGAAAAAAAGATGAGGCTCTATGGGGGAGGGGGTGCTGTAAGACAATGTAAGTCCAGAGACTAAAATTAGCTAACTGCACTCCATACTCAAGTAACAGTCTCATTGGTTACACCCGAAGTCTTGTTCTCCGGTGGTTCTGACTGGCAGAGGATTGCTACTCCTCCTAGCCACAGGGCTAGAACTGCATTCTTTGCGCTCTACAGGGTCTCTCTCCCTGTATTGAAAAGTAAGGAAAAGGTACAAAGGAGCAGTACAGGTATGAAGTTACAAAGAAAAGTCGCATTTATTGCACATCCACTACCATCTAGACAATAGAGAGAATCTAAAAAACAAAGAGAACAGAGAAAATAAGAATTTGAGATTTTTGTGTAGGTTTAAAAAAGTGTTAATGGGCAATAACCAATTGTCTGTCCCACCTACAGACGACCCATTGAATCTGTGGAACTTCCATCAGAGCTGATTTATGAAGTTCCATTCAACCAATGGGTCCACTCTAATTAGAAATAACAGGTAGGTTTAGTCTAATTCATTTTAGGGATTTAGTCTAAAACTTTTAATGACCACTAGATGAAATTATTTTGAATTTTAAGAGCACCAGGTAGAATTCATCTTTTTTCAGTTTCTTGACATTTGGCCTGTCTGCCAAGAGCTTGGTCTGCAAATGCTAAAAACAGTCTTTCGCTACAACAGTGCATAAAAAGTGAAGCAAAGGAGAGAGCCTAAATCCTAAAACAGCAATATCACAATCCATTTCCTCAATATAACACTATTTCCCTCTCACCTTTAGTTAATAAAGACTGAGAGATTTTAAAACCTACCAGATGTTTTAGGAACTTGGGTTCTTAAGATGTGTTTTCCTGCTTAATACAATCAGGCAAGCAACTCAGGTGCTCACTTTTCAAGCATATTGTTTTGTTTCCCTTTCCAAAAGGGAGAGGAAATCCTAGCCACTAGCCAGTAGAGTTACATGTCTTAGCTGACGCAACTGGTGCCGGCTGACCATATGGCTTGCGACGTCCATGCATCAATAGAGCAACATGCGTTCCCAGACACATGTGTACATGCAAGGCGGATGGGTGGGTTTTTCATTTGAAAAATAATATAAATTTAAATTCCTTTAAACCCTCTTTTGAAGTATCATTGGAGATCTTTCCTGAATTACAGCCTTCATGTGTTGAGATATTTTGTAAGCTCAGAACTGCAAGCTTGAGATTTGCATTATAAATAGCAGACACAAAGCGAGTTTTTTAAAAAAAACAAAAGAAAAGAAAGGGAGTTGATCTAACATATCAAAGTGTATTTTTGTCTCTTCCCACTGATACTTCAGTGAATGTATTGAAGTGAATTAAAAGGATTAGTTTGAAAGTGGCAAGAAACCCAGGAAATGCTCCTATGCCCACCCACCTATTTCATTTGAAGCTCTATTTGTACAACCTCCTGTTTGGATGAACAGCGAAACGTTTCTATCTCTCAAAAAAGAAGTCCAGTAGCCATGACTCAACTCCCAGATAAACGCACCTGGATGACTGAGAATCTTCACAAACCTCCTTTTTTGTTAAATATACTACAGAGAGAGAGAGAGAGAGAGAGAGAGAGAGAGAGAGAGAGAGAGAGAGAGAGAGAGAGAGAGAGAGAGAGAGAGAGAGAGAGAGAGAGAGAAATACTTTATAGGATGTTATGCTCCACTGTATTGATCCCAATAAGGTGAAAATGGAATTGCTAACATTCAAATCCCCTAATGGTCCCTGTAGTCACAACTGCTTATAGAAGTTTTCAGATCATAGCAATTGGGTACATCTGCACAGTGACCCCCAGCATTCAATGCATTATGTATTTAAAAGCTAGATTTCTATTTGGTTTTTTGTTTGTTTTGTTTTTTACTTTCTTCTTTCCAAGGCACAGCGCTTCGAGAGTTGGGCTTGGATTGAGGAGAAGAGAGTTGACATCTCCTCTTAAATTAAGGATGACCTGCTGATGACTAAAAGGGAGGGGAGAACCCAGCATTGCCATTTTGATCCACCTTAGATTAATGACAAAATACCAATCACATGATGGAATCCAGAGGGGGGGACTGTTAAGGATGAACAAAGGAACTCTGTGCGCAAAGCACCTTCTCACCTTTTCTCTGCTTCCCAAATCTTCTAATCCATAAACATACAGAGAGAGGGAGGGGAAGGGAAGAAACACCCCCATCCCACCCAGGTTTTAATCCACAGTTCTTCGTGCCTATATCACACCTTCATCGCACAGAGTGCCCAAGCAGTACCCAGGGGTCCCTGTAACTGCTTCTTTTCACTGGCTCTTCAAAATTATTGTGAATGTGTTGGAACTCTTTTATCAATATGATATCTATCCTTAACAAATATGTTTGTTTTCCATAAGGATAAGGTTCATGGTTTTGGTTTTGATTTTCAAAACCCTCCACGGCTTGGGTTCTGAATACCTGTCGGAGCGTATCTTCCAAAGGTCAACTGAGCCCCCACCCTCTAGAATGTTGCAGGCACTCTCACTCTGAGTGGCCGCACCCAAGGAGGCACAGAAATCTGTAACCCGAAACCGTGCCTTCTCTGTCGCTGGCCCATCGCTTTGGAACCACCTTCCAAGTGAGGTGTGCCTTGCACAGTCCCTGCATGCCTTCAAAAAAGCACTTAAAACCTTGCTTTTTAGGGAGGCATTTGGTGACCTTTAATTTTTAATTTATTTTTTTTAGTGTCGCCATCTTGCCAATGATCTTTTCAACTACCTCGTTGATTTGCTTTTTATATTTTATATTTCTTATTTTCTAGTTTTTATTTCTTTTTCTTTGTGTTGATTGTTGTATTGTTTCTTCATTGGGTTTGTCTTGCCTTCATTGTTAACTGCCCGGAGTTCTCTCGGGAAGACGGGTGGTATAAAAAAAATAAATAAATAAATAAATAAATAAATAAATAAATAAATAAATAAATAAATAACAATGGAAACCTTGTCTCCAATAGGTTGGTTTCCAGTTGCCATCTCCCCTCTCCAAACAGCAAGGCTCATGCTGGGATTTATATAGTGGCCGTCCAACAACAACGTCCAAAAGAGAGTCCCAGGTTCCCTGCCTCAGCCACTGGACTGGCACCAGCCCCAATTTGATAGCGTGGGGCATGTCCCCATTATAAATGGAGCGTCAACATGTAACAGGACATCGGGGCCATTATACAGAGTCTTCATGAATTTAACATGAGGATGGAAAGAAAGGACTGGCTTCTTGGTTTTGAAACAAAAAGGTGTGACCTCATGTTATTCCCCCCTGTCCCTAACTTTCTTTTCTCCCAGTTCAATGAAAACGTGTGGCTGAGGAATTTTAGCTTCCATGGGTTATTCCCAAGAGCAGCACCCAAAGCTTAGCAAATCCCAACTGGGTCAAGCCGATCCCAGCAATAAAGTTTTTATTATTATTATTGCTCATTTCTAACACTGTCTGTAATAATCCGGGATTTCATTTAATCTCTCTTTTAGTGCTAAAAATAAAAGGCCACAGTAAAATCTTCATGGGTGCCTATTACAAAATAAATACAGTATTTAGTCTTGTTGATTTAAAACAAAAAAAACAGCTCAAGATAGCCCACCCACCATCCCTACTTTAGATATTGGGTCTACCTTGCATGGGAAAATGCTGCATTTGCTCCCCAAATATAATGTCCCGTTTAACCTTTGATTATTTACATTTTTATACCATGAGACTTACAAAGCTGTGAAAGTGGTGGGGTTGCCAGATTTTTATTCTTATTGAGAGCGAAACTTAGATGGCTATTTGTGTTGCATGTCTCACTATGAATATCTTCTCCCATAGCTGGAAAAAGGACTTCAGCTTTCTTATCTGTTTTGTTTGTTTCATGTTTCTTTTTAATTGCTGTTTTGTTTTCTAAATCCTTAGTAACAACGAGAAAGGAACTGCAGCCCAATGATGGCATACAGGTCTCAGAGTCAGTCTCCGGTAATGCCAAGTATGGTTGGAAAATACTTGTGAGCTCCTGCCAGTCATTCTAGACATTTCTGAGTTAGTTGGCACCAATGCTTAGACACCATATCATGCAGTTAGGGAGCCTACCAGCACCACTATTAGTTGAAGAACAGAGCTATGCATACCATATAATCTGCCATGCATCCTTAAAACTCACCTCTGGTCCTCAAATGTACTGGAATAGTGGTTCTCAACTATTTTATCCACCACTCCAGGTTATTTTTAATTCAATTCCCCCAACCCCAAATGCCTTGGCCATGCTAGCTGGACCTTACAGAAACAAAAGTCCCAAACATATGAAAGACCAAGGGATGAGATAACCAATGCAGTGGAGCATATTATACTATCTTCAATGCTGAAATAGGGCTAGTTAGCTTGGCTAGATGACCAAACTGAAATGGGCTGGATCGGGGTAAGTAGTGTTGTTTAAGGTCATTGCATCACACCTCATGAGACCCTGTTTAGCACAATCAAAATGATCTCTCCATTTACAATTTAAACCAATTTAAATAGAAAGATCACTTCTCTTTAGAGTAATCACCATGTTACCATACATCTGGGCCATTATACAGAAAAGAAAGATTATTTCCCTTTAAGTGAGAAGATTCCTCAAGTTTATTTAATGACTGGCAGTTCCTTTGGAGAAGCCTCTTAACAATCTTGAGAAATGGAAACCACTCACCTTTCCTCAGAGGATAGGGAAGAGGAAGCTTTGTATTTCTTTTCTTTTCTTTTTCTTTTTTAAGGTTGCTAGCTGGCTGTGGAGCCAGAGGTTGAGAATTCATTCCCCCACTGGGCATCCCAAAATAGACCATCTGTGTGCTTTTGAGCAAGCCGCACAATCCCTGGTTGCCTCTAGAAGAAGGGGGTGTAGGCAACGTCTGAGAACTCTTTACTTAGAAAACACTGAAAAGGGTCAGCCTATGTCAGAACTGACTTACGGGATGATTATTTTTAACTGATACAACACAACAGTATTACTTTGACAAGTCTTAAACAAAACCCTCTCAAAATATCATTGATATGTGAACAACAATGAAAAACTCACTCTCCCTTCCCTTCCAAAGGAGAGTCAAGTAAAAGGTTTCCATTTCTCAAGACCGCTTTGAGGCATCTTCAAAGAGACAGATTCAAAGAGATCACTTGGGCTTGATCCCAGCAACAAACACACACTGGAATTGAACCAAAATGGACTTAGGCTGGTTCATCCTGGCACTTACGTCATGTGGTTGCTGGTGAATCAAATGAACTAGACTTTCCCCAGAGCAGACCTTACAGTACAGTGGGATAAATGCCCACATAGCCAGGCATGTAGTTAACTTCTTTACATCAAGAATGGAGGTGATGTTACCTTTCCTTTGCCCCAAGCATCAAAGAAGGGCTATTCCTGCTCGCTATATCCCTACCGTCAATGGCCGCGAACAGAGTGGTATACCTCTTCATATATTTACATGGATAAGAACAAGACACAGTTGAGCATCTACTGTATTCTTCATTTCACTCCATAAAAGCACCAAGAGCATCTCAATTTGGGGGGAAAGCTCGACAGATGCCATGGCCATGAATTGTTGCTTGCTTCTGAAACTCTGATCGAGCATCAAGAGAGAGAAAGAGGAGGGAGGGAGAAAGAGAGAGAGAGAGCAGTTCAGTGAGAGTTGATGGTACGTGTATTACAAGAATTGGCGAAAAAACAATGATAACCACTGTCTCAGCACCAAACAAGAAACAGGGAAGGAAACAGCCTTGTCCACAAAATGCTTACTTTGTAAATAATATATTCTATCTCTCTTTTCCCCTGATGAGATCTTGTGGTCTTACCTTCTGCCTCCAGCATGCAATCCACACCCTGAACCTTCCTTCCTCCTTTTTTGTCTTATTTCTTACAGACTTTATTTTAACATCTTAATATAAACAGCAAAAGGGGGGACTTTCTTCCTCTTTCTTCCTCTGGTGAATTAGAACTTTAGCTCAATCGTGTTTTCTCTCAAACAGTAGTATAGTTATTGCCCTTGCAGGAGGAATGGCAGAGGGACTCTGCAATCCCTTATTACAACTTCTTTACCTCTCTCCTTCTTGACTAAAATCGTTTTGATCGTATCTTCTAAAAGGATACAGTTCCTTGGACATTACTGCTCCGAATTTAATCCTTTGTCCTCAGAGGGCATTTAATAATCTTCTGTTGTCTACCACCATTTTTTTTAATTAGAGTCAAGGAATTCAAAAATGATTCTGATAATAAGAGTCTCATATGACCTCATAGGCATATTTATAGACAAAGGAGTCTTGAGAGCAATGCCCCCTGAAGCAAGAGAGAGGATGACTTTGTCCTTCCCGGCAGCCTTGCAATGGCTCTTCCCTGTTCTGCAGTTTTATAATACAAATGCAAAACATTTCATGGAGACAAGATCCATTTCCAGGACAAATGTCCCTCCAGCATCTTCCACATTCCACTTACACACTTCACATAAACAGTGATGTCGGGGTGGGTGGGGTGAAAAAGCTTAAACCTGACAAATGAAAAAGCTCAAAAGCTACTATCTTCCTGGAAGGGTATCCTGGGAGTAATAGGACATATCATATTTCCCTTTCTGGAGTCACATATATTTCCCTCTGGACCCCAGAGAGAGGGAAATGAAAGAGATCTGACTTCAGATATCCCACCTTGGTCAAACATGCATATATTTTCATGATGATAGAATTAAGAGGCCAGGACAGATGAAAAGGGGTTAGACCAGTGCTCTGCACAGATCAACACCTTAGATGTGCAAGGATCCCAATCTTGCTTGCTTTTAAATGACTAATGGGAGGAAAACAACTGTGTGAGATGGGATACAGTTAAGGAAGGCGGAAAATATTGCTTCTCCTCATTTTCTCAAAGGTTGTGAACTTGTGAATATGTTGGATGTATCAACTTTTGGGTTTTCTGGCATTGCAGTTGGAATTGCCTTGCTTAGTTTTGCCCAAGTTATATCTTCCGTCAAAAGTCAAAAGAGAGACTGGCCTCCCACCATGTAAGTCTATTTCATAGAACCATTGCATCATACAGTTGGAAGAGACCTCAAGGGCCATCCAGTCCAACCATCTGCCATGCAGGAACCCCATCACAATATTTCCAACAGATGGCCATCCAGCCTCTGCTTAAAAATCTCCAAAGAAGGAGACTCCACCACCCTGTGTGGCAGCTTATTCCACTGCTGAACAGCTCTAACTGTCATGAAGTTCTTCCAAATGTTCAAATGGAATTCCTGTAGTTTGAATCCATTGCCCTGAGTTAGAGGCCCTTTGTACACGACCCCTAAACTCCGCCGCAAATGGCTCCCAGCTCCGGAGCTTAAAATTGTTTCCCCACCAGCTCCGGAGTTTACAGATAATTAAGTGTGACCACGCCCACGTAAGCGCGTCCCAGTGCACTTTTCAGGTCCCTGCTCTCGAAGCATGAAAAATCCCAGATCCGGATGTAACCTAGAGTGCTGGGCTCTCCTGGCTTCTGTTTGTTGTTGTTTTTTGCCCCCCTCCCACCCCTTTAAGAGATCTGAATGCTGCCGGGAACAGAGCGAGACCGGCAGAACGGAGGTAAGCCGGCATTCTTTTCTTCCTTTTTTTCTCCCTCCCCTCACGCAGCCAGCAGCCAGGAGTGCGGAGGGGGTGGGAACGCAGGAACAGCGACAAACCCCTAAGATCTCTGGTCCGAATTTAAGTGGCCAGCGGATCTTAGGGGTCGTGTGAAAAGGCCCTTAGTCTCTGAAGCCATGGAAAACAAACCTGTTCCCTCTTTAATATGACATCCTTTCAAATATTTAAACATAGCTATCATATCCCCTCCCAGCTTTCTTTTTGAATAGCTAAACATTCCCAGTTATCTAAGCCTATCTGTCTCCCCTGGCATTTCCTGCTATGGCTGGTGGCAAACGCACACAGGTTTTGAGTAGATACCATTCCCTGCTACCAGAAACTTCTCTGCAGCTAATGATTCCTAGGGACAAGTCCTTTTCAGTGGTGGCATTCAGAATGCAGAATCCTTTCCTCACAGAGGACTGCCTTGCATCCTCATTGTTGTCTTTTCACTGCAATATGAAGTCTTTTAAAAAATACCAACGTCTTTAAAATCTTTGTGTGTGTGTGTGTGTGTGTGTGTGTGTGTGTGTGTGTGTGTGTGTGTGTGTGTGTGTGTGTGTGTGTGAGAGAGAGAGAGAGAGAGAGAGAGAGAGAGAGAGAGAGAGAGAGAGAGAGAGAGAGAGAGAGATGGGAGAGGCACTGTTGAAAAGAAACTCTGATCCTTTCTGATGAGCTAACCTTTTTCAATACCCTAGTCAGGACTGAGCCCTGACCCTGTTTCCTCTGAGTTCTGTACCACTACAATAACAGTTTTTAAATCATCTCTCTAGTAAATGCTAAAAAGTACCAGTATGGTTTGGTGGAGAGACTAACAACAGGAGACCTTGGATCACATCACTACTACTCAGCCACAGAAACTCACTGGGAATGACAGGGCTAAAACTATTGTTAAAATACCTCACATACTTCGGAAACCCTATTAAGGTTATAAGTCAGATGTGATTTAACAGCAATTAATGCAACAAAAGTTAAATACAGCGGTTCCTTGTAAGATGAATTTAAATCATTCTATAGATCAATTCATATTACGAAAAATTTGTTTTACAAAACATGGTTCCACATAGGAATGAAAAGGAAACTGATTAATCCATTCCGGAGACTGGAAAAATGCCCCCAAAAAGCTGTCACCTCCCCCCCCCGACCTCTTTATAAAGTGCATTTTAAAGGCATGCAGAATCAGCAGCCCCCGGAACCCCCACCCCTGCAGTGCAATGCAAACATTATTATTATTCATTATTTTTTAAACTTATTCACCGCCCAATTTTCCCGCGGGAACTCTGAGCGGTGTACAACACGTTACAAAAAACAGCAATTGCCCAAACTACAACCCCAAGACAAACCCAATCACAAATAAACACTGAAAAAGAAATGGTAAAATACAAATAAATATAATACGAATAAACATGGACAAAAGCAAGCAGCAAGATAAACCCCAGACTGCTCCCACCAAAGTGCAATGAAAAATGATGCAAAACACAAGAGAAAGCAAGGAGACCTTAGCTTTCTACCTTTCCAAGTTCTAAAAGTCCAAAACTGCTGCAAAACAATGTCCAGAATGGCTCCAAAATTTGATGAAAAAACTTCTCCCACCTCTTCACAAACTATGGGGTGCAATGCAGCCTGGGTAACTTGTTTCAAAATACAGAATGGGTTTTCATCTTGTGACGCATCCCATAGGGAATGTTTATCTTGTGACGCAACCCTATTCCCAGAAATTTTATTCATCTTGTGAGTTTTTCATTTTGTGGGGTATTAATCTTAAAAGGTACCACTGTACATACATAGGCCAAGAGAATGAACCTGTATCCTTCTGCATGCATTCTGCCACTGCCCAGGCACTTTTCCCTCAAAGTAAAGTCCAGTGGTGCCAATCTGTACAGTGGTTTCATGCAAGTGATCCTCTCCTGGATCACACCCCCATGCTGTTATTTTACTTCCTGAATGACCACTGGCACTGTAATCAGTGCCATGCTTACACGGCTTGTGCATGATGGACACTGCCTGACACAAAATGAATCTCAGCATCCACATAGCAAGTTTGGCAAATAAATACATATCTACCTACCCAAGCCAAACACACACTGCAGTTATTTCATACATCAACGAGAGCTATAGGGGAGCATCCTCTACCACATTCAAGTCAACAAGGTAGTTTTAGGGGTACTCCATGGGTCATGTGGCAATGGCACAGATACACAGCTCAATGTATCTCAATGACGCAGGAGGTGTATCCCAATATTTGTCACCTGAGGCAGTGGCCTCATTCTGTCTAAAGGTAAAGCTGATTCTGTATAGTTTGTACCTCCCAAAATTTATAGAACAATGGCAGTTCATGAGATAAGCCTGACAGTTGTAAGAGGTTTCATCTGCTTTGCAGTGCCTGAGGATACAGGGAGGCCTGTGTCCATCACTTATTGACAGCAATGGGCAAAGCTATGAGGGTATGCCCTATATAAGTCTACTTTCATAGCTCTCCATTAGGTGTAGATATGAATTCAAAGCCACAGCGCTTCGGCTGCTAAAAAACAAATGCACCAAGGCCCTGTTCTTTCTTGTCATTAGAGATGATGATGAATTAAATAAAGGGTGATATTCAACAAATATCACTGATTTGTCAAAAATTCATCACTTAATATTCACCCATGGGTGTCAAAAAAAGAGCAAGCCTCAGGAAGCCCTCACCTGTGTGATTGCATTGTGATCGCACAGATGGGGGGGGGGGGGGCAACTACACAGATGGGGCTTCCCTGGCCTTTAGGCAATTGCCTCCGTAAAGGCCAAGGGAACCCCAAAAGAAAAACACAAAACAACAAACTGATTCAATCTAGGGGCAGAATTATGCAAGTTGTGGCCCAAAACATCTGGAGTGCCAGAGGATTGCCACCAATGCCATAGACTAAATATGTGTTTGCAGTCCTCCTGCTAAGTGAAGACCTCTCCAGATCTCCAGGACACTTTTGCTCTGCAGTAGATTTAACTGAAGTATCTCCAGAGATAATTTCCTGTCCTTGGGGACATACAATCTTCCACTGTTTCTTTCTAGAAGTCGCTTGGCTTACACTTCACAGAACTTTCCTGTAAAGTCAACACCATATTAAAGTACTTCCTCTTTCCTTAATGAATGAGAGATTGACAACACTGTGACAATACAGTAATGTCAGACACTCTGACTTTATGTTCTGGCTGTCTAGCTTTGATTCACTGGGTGAAGAAAACATATTATAGATAGCCCATAATTAAAACAGGATAATTCTTAACAAATGAGAGTGAATGTCACAAAGAGAGTTTCTGTCACTAGTGGGACTGTGCAGATTTGCTTGCTTGCTTGAGGATTGGTCATCAGATCTTAAGTATGGGTGCCTTTGAAGTTTGATGTTGCAAACCTTGAAGACTATCTTGGTCATCTCTGTCTCCAGCATTAAAGTGCTCTCAACTTTTATTACGGGCTACCTATAACATCTGTTTCTGGTTTAACCCTATGGGTTGAGCAAAACTTTGCCTCTGGTGCTTTAATCACTTATCTTCAGAGAAGGAAACAGAGTAGAGAACTTGCAAGAGCCAGAGAACAGAATTTGTAAGAGTCAGAGAATCTTGTGCCACACCCCATTTCTTCCCCACTTCCTCCAATTTTTCATAAAAAGATAGTGTAATGTAACTTGTGTGTTGCTTAGTTCCAACTGTGAACAGCTAACAACAGTATGCAGAGTCTGGGCTAGCCCTAGAATAAATAGTGTCTTGGTTAAAAAGTTTTGTTAGATGCCCTCCTTGTTCTGGATCAACTTTCCAGGGCCACTCAAAAGGTTTATGGAGCATGGCAGAAGCGTGGTGTTGCTAGTTCTGCTTCTGCCCTACCATTAGAACCTATACCTGTGTGGACAAAGCTGGAGATCACATGCACGAATTATTGCATTGCATAGACTACCTAGAGATTTCTTACCTGTGTCTCCTTCTTGGCCTTGGATCAAGTAGAGTAATAGATATGCTTAACGTATTCGCAAAGGCTTTCACAGCCAGGATCTGATAATTGTTGTGAGTTTTTTGGGCTGTGTGGCCATGTTATGGAAGTTTTTCTTCCTGACATTTTGCCAGACTCTATGGCTGGCATCTTCAGAGGACAAGGAGCTTAGGGAACTAGGAGTTCTCTGTGTGCTCTGGGTTCCAGAACATGGCCAAACAGCCCAAAAAAACTCACAACTATCAGCTATGCTTGATTTTTGCTCCCCCTGACTTTGGGATAAACAAAATGGACTCATGCTGTGCTAATCCTAAGTGCCTCTTTTTAATTCCAAATCCTTTCTGGCAGAGCTTCTTCTCAGTTCTCAGTCTCATGGCTCTCCTGCTTGTGGCCTGTTCTCATATCGCTCCCACACCTTTTTCTGTGGTAACCACAAAAGAAAATTATTCTTTAGGGAACCAAGAAATTCATTTCTATAGTTAGTACCCAAAGAACCTGCAGTACCTAGGAAGTGGGGAGAAGAGATCACAGGTACTTGGGCTGAGCCACCCTCACATGCTGCAGACTGTACATTTTAAGGAAAAAGATGACCACTGAGCTCATGTTGGCACTCTTAGCTTATTCTGGTGCCCCCTTCAGCTTGGTCTCCCAGGTGACTGCCCAGCTTTCCCTCTCTCCAAGCCAGCCCCAGCCAAAGGCCAGGTCACCTGTTGTAGCCTAATTTCTAAAAATGGCATCTCACTCTGGAATGAAACCACTGGCTCTCAGTTTTCTTTTCTAGGCAACAGTTCAAGATACTGGTGCTAACATATTAAACATTAAATAAAGTTTTCGTTATATAAACCCCCGGTCTTGGAAATTGGAAGAAAAATACCCCATACCACATCGTCTTACTCTTACACTGCACTCAATATATGAGGCCTTTCTTTGTGCTTTACCACCTTTGGAGATGAAGCAGGTGAACACAACAGCCAGGGCTTTCTCATTTACATTCTAGAGCTGCAGATTTTCCCCTCTGAGGATGTCCTCCCTGCCCTTTCATTGTCCACCTTGAGCAGCAGAGAGACCTCTCTCTTCAAGAATGCACCTGATGATGCCAAGCTGTTGACAATCTTCTGAAGTTCTTACTTACCCTCCTGCTTCTTTTAGTTTGTGTCTTTTTACTGATACGTGTTGACTTATTCTCTGAATGTTTTGCTTGTAGGCCACCTCAGTAGGTAATTTTTTTTGGGGGGGGGGGATGAAGAATATGAGATGGAATAACTAAAGAAGTCAACTAGAGACATAGCAGAAACAGTTCCATGTACAGTGGTACCCCAACTTAAGAACAGCTCGACTTAAGAGCAATTCAACTTAAGAGTGGAAAACTGTTGGCATTTTAACTGCCACCTTACAAATTTTAGATATGATCTGCTGGGCTTACAAATATTTTTTCATTTTTTAAACTTATTTTTTAGATAGGTATCCCTACTTAAGAGTAGTTCAACGTAAGAGCATGCATTCAGAACGGATTAAATTCATAAGTTGAGGTACCACTGTATTTCATAATATCTAGTTCATCCTTTGTTTAATACTGTTTCTGCGGGAGCTCGCTGTGTGGCATCCGGGATTCAAACCGCTGGGCTGCCGACTTTGCAGCCGACAGTTTTCAGTTAGTTAGTTAGTTAGTTAGTTAGTTAGTTAGTTAGTTAGTTAGTTGGTTAGTTGGTTAGAGAGAGAGAGAGAGAGAGAGAGAGAGAGAGAGAGAGAGAGAGAGAGAGAGAGGTGTATGTATTGGCTTAGTGGGCTAGAGCACTGCAAACTGTCGGCTGCAAAGTCGGCAGCTCAGCAGTTTGATAGATAGATAGATAGATAGATAGATAGATAGATAGATAGATAGATAGATAGATAGATAGATAGATAGATATGAGAACAACTGGAAACTAGTGACAATTGCTAGATATTATCATGAAGTGTATGTCAATACAAAATGTGACATAGTGTGGCTATCCAAAGTATAAATTAGGTGGCTGCTTCAGGCAGCAAATTATAGAGATAGGTGGCTGCCTCAGGCAGCAAATTTTAGATATCATAACAAGACAGCAGATGGTCAGCTGTTTATTAATGTTATATTTTGGCTGCCAGGTCAGAATAGGTGTGCTTAGGGCAGGGGGGATGACGTCTCCCTCATGTGTCTCAAAAGTATTTCACTTGTGTTAGGTACCATGTAAACACCTTAATGTTTGGCGATGAGGAGGCACCAGCTCCGACCATAAAATATCTTATGAGGTTCACACAAAATGTCTTCTGAGGTTCACACATTCCTCAGTGTTCAGCTACAGCTGGGGAGGGATTGAGGCCATGTCCGGATGGAGAGCTCCAGGCACTATAAATCAGAATGCAGATCTCTTTGTCAAGGCATAAAAGAGGGGGCTGAAGAAGCAGTATGAAAACACAGGTGATTACACATGATAGAGCCTGCATAATTTTAAAAAAATTGTAAACCGCCCAGAAAATGCTTGAAGTGCTATGGGGTGTTATATAATCAGAACACTTTGTTTTGCTTTGCTTTTTACTTAAAAGATCCTGGATTTCCATGTTGGAATCAAGGCAATTGCACAGTAAACTCAGTGGCTTCTTGGATCTAAATTAATTGGTAAACTCAGTGTCAGAGTTTTGATTACAGACTTCTTAGCTCACAATTCACTTGTATAACTATTACGTAAGACATGTTTGTTTCAATATTCCCATCACTACTGCTTTTTTTTAAAACCAAAAGAAGAAGAAAAGAAAAGAAAAGCTTTTGTCTCTTTTTTTCATATGGAGAAGACTTACAGCAAAGAAACTGCCTGGTACTACAGAAAATCCATAGATAACAAGCTTTCTATGTTGGAACCTGTTAACTCCTTCCCTCTGTATCTTTTCTGGCTGGATTCCGTGCTTGGACTTGACTGCTTTGATTTTGCACTTTTGCCTACAACACATAATCCAAATCCTGGCTTTCTTAACCATCACAAACACTAGATGCTTTTGAAAACATCTTTGGCAGTTAGTCTGTGTGGTTTCCCATTGCTCTTGGATCAGTCAGTCACCATGACTTCTGTTTTCTTTTCTGCCAACAAACCCCACCACCCATCTTTCACTGCACTTTGCATGAAGCCCTCAAACCACCTATTTTTTTCATGTGGTCAAATTTGTGTCTTCTTTGCTCATGGAGCTTTTACTCCTCTCCATATGCTCCACTAAGACAATGCAAGTTATTTTTGCCTTACCAAAATACAACAGAAAAAGCATGGCTATAAACTGATATTATAAACATTTGTGATGGGTTTTTAAAACTTGAGCCCTGATACTTTCACTGCAGTAATGATGTGCCTGTATATTAAACGCCATGTGCTTTATGTTTTTGAAATATCTAAGCCACCTTTTACTCACACAAACTACAGGGCAGCTTACAAGGGAAACTTTCCGTTGACCAACAAAGATACACTTAAGAGCTAGACGCCAAGCCACACTCTTAACTTAGAACTCTTCACCCTCTTGAAGCCCTTATAATTTTCAAGAATTGTTTCTTTTTAAATCAGGAGACAAGTCCTGTGGCATTTTTTATTTTTTACAGGAAATCAGTGTTAAGACAAAAATAAGCTTGAATCTTTCCATCATGTGATATTACATTGCCCATTAGCTAAGCATAGTTTCAGTCAGCTGCTTTTCTCCTGCCATGAGGTATCTGTTATCCTCTACGAAGGATAATTTGGAGGGTGAAAATATTCCTTTCAGGAGACAAAATTGTTCCTGAGGCAGAGGCTGGGGTGGGTGGGGGCACTTTAATGATCAACAATTCTCAAGGTTGTTGTTCTTCCCCACGCCTTGAAGCTTGTATATCCTCCTGCTGCAAACACCATCTTGCTTTGTGCTTGGTTTTCTTCTTTACATTCCTCTCAGCCAACCAGGGAACACATAGTGGTCACATTGCACTGTTACATAGCCAAGTTTCTGTTCTGATTTCACAGAGGGTAAATAAACATGTTGAACTGGGAGTATCGTTTCCTGTACTGTACTTGACAATTGGCTAGATGTAGTATGATGTCTTTGAAAGACAACCAAAGCTTATTCATGCCAGATTCCTAATAAACAAATGAAAACTTTTGTCCCTCTTATCAGATATTCCAAAATGACAGGAAATTGATAACACAAAGAGGGCTGGATGATGATCCATAGAGTCCCTTCCAGTTCTGCAGTACCTAAGATGATGGTGATGATTCACCACTACATTGTTAATATGCTCAGCGCTTGCACCGACATCAACATGGAACCAGATAAACAAGGTCTGATTATAGTACAGTATGACCCACAGTCTAGGTGTCCTATGCATGGATAGTAGTTTATGATTGATAATTTCTTTTCAAGTGTTGTTTCTCATGTATTTATATTTACTTCATGACTTATCAAGTGACTGACAGGTCTCAAAAATCAACTAGTCATTTCAAGATGGGAGAAGGTCAGAAATCTTTATCTTAGTGTTACATCCTGGTATCTTTCCATATACCATCTCTGTCGCCCATTTTATTTATTTCCTTGCTAAAGTTCAACATTTAATTTCTAACACAGGTTACTTGCAGCAATAAAACATACAACATTTAAAATGACAAGTTGAAAGATAAAAAATTTTAAAGCCATGAATTAGTAGCCATATATGTCAGGGGCTTTGAAAGTGCCAAGTTTTTCATATTTATAGATATATTATTGAAATGTTAAAAAATGAACTGAAGAAAAAGAAGGGAACTAAGAACTAAATATAATGAATCAAACATACTTAACAAGACATGTTCGGACACCTTAGTGCACATTGCTTTTATTGCATTACATTAATCAAGTTCAGGGGAAGACATCCATCTGAGGGAAGTGTCACTGGGATGTGCTACAAAAACATTTTTCTGGAGGGAAAAAGACTGCCCTATCAGCTATATTGTCTTAAGTGATTGTCAGCACCACATTACCCAGAAATTAAGAGGAAGTACATTAACAGCCTCACAAGACTACCCTCGAGCCAGCATTCTGTGGAAAACGTAATTTAATTGGAGCAAGAACACATATTCTGATAAAGCCTCAATGATTCTGCTCATAAAAAGAGTACGAATCGGGGCATTTCCATTTAATTATCCCTCACTAGGCAGTGTGAGTGAGAAATGTTCATATTGCAGTCATACCTTTCTATTTAGACACATTTTGAAAGGTAACCCATTTTATAAATGATTGAATTGTCTCAACAATAATGAAAATAAACCTCAACTGTATGCAGTTTGAAATCTGATATTTTTGTACATTCAACACATTCTTGTGTGGAGCAAACGAGTATGCATACAGCAGGTAACACTGCTTAATGTTGTCAGTGGGTCATTTGGTATGTAGTTTTCACTGTCTGCTAACACATTCTTTCCCTGAGGTACTGGACCTGCTCAGGAAAAGGTTGAGACAGTGAATTCAGATTTGCATTTTCATCCATTTAAACCTATATTAGGCTCATTGCTTTTAATCCTCTGTCACCTCAGGAAAACATGGTTTATGTCTGCACTTTGTATTCTGCTCTACTTTTATGTAATAAAGTGAGAGCAAATCCAAAAGCAAGATTTTTTGAACAATTAGCAAGAGGCACTATCTAAATTTTCATTGTCCAGTAAATCATGTACAGTATATTTGAAATTACTATGTAGTGTATTTTCATACAGATATCTCACAAAAGGTGGGAGGGGACACATTCCTTTTACACACACACACACACACACACACACACACACACACACACACACACACACACACACACAAACCACCCCAAAAGGCTGACGTGAGTACCTTTCTGGAGTGTTGTGAATAGAAGGCTCTCACCAGAAGCACCATGCGTGCAAAGTGAGCAGATTGTGTCACGAAATATAAAAATTTCATTGGTGTCCCTTGAAACAAAAAAAGACAAACTGGGATTTAAAGATGCCTCACACAGAAATGTCTGTCTGGTTTTTTGGTTTGTTTTTGGTTTGTTTTGCTTGTTTTTTTTTGTTTTTTTTTTTTTTTCAAAAATGGCAAATTGAACCCATTCAGAAATGCACAGTATGTTTGGGGAAAAAATCTAGGTCTGTTCAAGAATAAGACGATTCTAGCCATTTGCTCATTTCTCCCTGTGATTCATTCAGGGAACACAAAAGCCTCATGTTTTCTGATGCCAGGCTCCACTCTGGACCGAAGATCATGATCCAAGTGGTGAATACCAAACCAGTCCAAAGCACCAAAGTAGACTCTGAGTTTAATCAGTCTTTGCTACTGTTGCCTATTGCGTAATCAAAAGCAAATATTGCTTGTCTTATAGACTATGCTCTTAACATTGTGTGACACCATTTACTTACAATGTTTATCCAAATAAATGCTACCCAAATGTTACATTTGGTCCACAAAACCCTAAATCTCCCAGTCAACATGGTCATTCACCATGGTAAATGAAGCCACCTTACATAGACTTTGTTTTCTTGAAAAGTCACTTTTCTAAGCCTGACCTCCCTCTCATGAGCTCAAGGCAACAACCATGGCTCCTTTTCTCTTGTTTACCCCTCATGACCTACCCTGTGATGTAGATCATGCTGAGAGGGACCCAAAGTCAGCCAGTGGGTTTTATGGTTCAGAGGGTAATTTTCCATCAATTTCAGATGGTCCAGTCCAGCATGTTAATCAACGTACCATATTGACTCTACATATGGATAAGACCGAAGGGGCAGGATAGTACTGGCTGCCACCACATCTTTAACAAGTAAACTACAGGCAGTATGTATCAAGATGCTTGCTATATAACCTTGTACTTCGAAGAGCCAATACAGATGATGGTTGTAAGCAAGAGGGAGGTGCTCACACCATGCAGCTCTTTGTTTGAATCCTCTGAAGTCCAGCCCGATCGGACCATGCTGCTCTGAGCCTTCCAAGAAGACGCCTGGCCTCCATCTTGCCATGTGAACTTTTAAGAATTCTCTCCTGGCAAATTACATCCCTTGCCATGTATGGACTTTTATACTTGCTTTGAAAAAGAGGGCTTGTGCTCTCGAAAGCTCAGCAACCTTTTTTTTTTTTACTACCAGCAGCCTATGAAGTTATCACCCATAGTCTAACATAGTTTAAAAATCATATCCATGACACTTGTGCAGGTTTTGTGTCCTGGATGTCAAGTCCCAGAATTTCCCATACAAAAGCAGCTGCCTGGAGAATTCTGAAAGTTATAGTTCAAACACACACACACACACACACACACACACACACACACACACACATCTGCACACCTCTACACACACACACATCCTTGGACAGACCTGGAATTGATGCATGCAGTCATTTTTAAACTCTATGAAGAGGCAATAAATCACTCTTCATAGTTGATCCATTAGCTGACCTACTAGTAGAGAAAACTTTTTACAATGGAACATCCTTGGACAGACCGCCACCCCGACCACGCCCCGACCACGCCCCTGGAATTGATTCGCATCCCGCATTCGTATTAAACTCTATGAAGAGGCCAGTTAAAACGTATATTTATTTATTTTTTAACTTACTTTTTCTCCGAAATGCCGATGCATAGATATTTCGGTTAACCCGTTCTTTTGATCTTGCCTTCTGTAAACGGGGCAGGGGCAACAGAGGGGGGGGGCAAGCGTCCCCGGGTGACGTGAGCAGAGCCCCTCCGCTGGCAAGGGATGGCGAAGGGCTGCATGGGGTGTCGGTGCCTTTCTCCCCGCCCCGCCCCCCCCCAAAAAAAAACATCTGTTCAGGGAAACACGATATTAGCATGACAGCCGGGTATTGATGCATCGATAGTGGCAGAAGTAGTAAGCACCGAATGCTAGCACGTGAAGTACTACTGGATTCGACCAAACCTGGTAGTGGGGGCGAATGGAGACCACGTGACTACCACGTGACCGCCTTCGAATTCATAGCGAAGGCAATCACGCTGCGAAGAGAAGTTCTTCGTGAAGTGACGGCCATAGATACCTCAGCAAGCTTTCCACTATTGTAGTAATAATGATAGAGAAAGATTATGCAGACATTGTTTTTGCATCATTCCCCCCCCCCATTTCTAATGCTTCCTCTGTGATAATGTGTGCTTCCTCGGCTGCATGTTTTCATCTAATCAGAACTCCCCACACATCAAGAGAACATCTCCCATGTGGTCTCACAACCAAAAAGAAAGGGAAAGAAATGATTTCTTTAAAAAGAAAAAAAGCCTGTGGAATTAACCTGCTGCACATTAAATCTTACAGTGCAACCAAAGTACCAGAAAAGGTGAAAATTAGAAGATGCCACCTAAGAGCTTAGCAGAAATGATTTAATTCTTTGTCAAAAGCTCCCCAAAATGGAGAGAGGTTGAGTTAGATGAGTGGGATGCCTTTTGAAAAGTAGCTGACAAATGGGTGGGGGAAATGTCTTCTTAAACTCAGGTGACAGATGCAGGGAGGCAGAGTTTCTTAAGGTTTTGGCTGTCTGACGGTCTGGTTGTTTCTATACCCCACCTCTCCCCACAAAATTCTCAAGACAGATGAGAAACATATTGAATAAATAATAAGCTAAACCATACAACAAAATCAAATATTAAACAGAACTAACTTTAAAGCACATTTTAAAAGGTATCACTAAGTACAGTGGTAACTCGGATAACAGCTGCCCCAGATAACGAATAATTCGGATAACAACTGCAAGTTTCCAGGTATAGGACTGCCTCTGATAACGAATTTTCCCTATGGGCTGCCTCAGATAATGAATCGCAATTTCTAGGTATAGGTCTTTCTCGGATAACAAATTTTCTCTATGAGCTGCCTTGGATAACAAATTTTCCCTATGGACTGCCTCGGATAACGAATTTGCAGCATACATTGGTAAAAAAGAGTTATCCCGGGTGGCATTGCATCTGTACCTTTAAAGTGCACTTTATAAAGAGTTTTGAGCAAAAACCCAGGTGTCTGTGCCTTTTTCCTAGGCTCCATAACGGACTAAACGGTTTCCTATTCATTCCTATGGGAAACCGCGTTTCGGATAATGATGTGTTTCGGATAATGACTAACCTCGGAGAACAAATTACCGTTGTTATCCGAGGTACCACTGTATAGCCTAGATGCCCTAAGCACATCCGATCTCGACTGATTTCAGAAGCTAAGCAGGGTCGACCCTGGTTAGTATTTGGATGGGAAGTAAAGATAAAGGTTTCCCCCGCACACGCATTCTAGTCGTGTCCGACTCTAGGGGTAGTGCTCATCTCAGTATTCAAGCTGAAGAGCCAGTGTTGTGAAAGTCCATGGTCAAGTGGCCAGCATGGCTGCAAGGAAACACTGTTTTTACCTTCCTGCTTTTTAAGGCGGTACCTATTTATCTACTTGCATTTACATGCTTTCAAACTGCTAGGTTGGCAAGAGCTGGGGTTATCAGTGGGAGCTTGCTCCGCTGCGTGGTGCCCGGGATTCGAACCACCGAGCTGCTGACTTTGCAGCCAACAGTTTCCAGAGCCTTAGTCCGCTGAGCCACCACGCCCCTTTTTGGATGGGTGACCACCAGGGAATACCAGGTGCTGCGGGCACCTGGAGTAGGAACTGGCAAGCCACTCCAGTATTCCTGCCAATAAAACTCCATGGACATGGTGTCATGAAGAGCTAGCTGGTCACAACTACAATAACACAACACACACAACACAAGTATAGCAATCACACGTATCTTTAAGAGCAAAACAGTCCCAATTTCAACAATCATTTAGTTTCCAAACATTTGCCAAAATTAAAATGGCTTTATGTGCTGGTGGAAGGACAGGAGAGAAGAGTCTGCTTAGCCTTTCTTGGTAGGAAGTTCCAGAACCCCCAATCCTACATTGTTATGTGCCATCCAGTCACATTTGACTTAGGGTGATGCTAATAGGGTTTTTGAGGTAATGCGAGACTTTAAGTAGTTGTTTTACTGGCGCGGCCACCAGTGAGTTTCCTTGGCTCAGTTTTGATATGAACCTAGGTTTCCTGGGACCTAGTCTGTTACTCTACCCATACACTTCATTGACTTGAATCAGTTCCTCTACCCATGTAACCTAGCAGTGCTTGTCTTTCAGTATGCATTCAGTTTGTCACAGTATCTTTCTGCCAAAGCAATTTTTGCATCATCAAAGACTACAGATCACATGGCTCATCGTGACTGTTCTATGAGTCCTCACATATCCTGTGAACACCCTGATTTAGATAGCAATGCATAAGAATGTCATTGGATCAACTTTCATAAGCAGTACAGTATAACTTTTAAAACATTAATACCTTTTCCTTATTTACTAAAGAAACAAAACTTTTTGAAATGGTGTAGGTACCAGAACTGCTGTCAGCTTGGATTTAATGGGTTTTATGCTGCAGATAGAGTTCAAATGACTGCTGCAAATAAATATTTTAAAGGTATTATTGAGAAATATGTATTTACTGAAGCCTTTTTCACAGTATTCTTAAAGCACATTTTAAATAATATATAGATAGAGTTACATCTGTGTCTAATTAAATGAATTTACCTTCAATTGTTTGATTTTCAGTGGTTATTAATGAAACTTGACTTTCTACTGTCCTAATCTGCCTCGTGAGACTCAAAATGGCAGCCTTCTGTCAAATTATTACAATTCTAAAATCATATTTAGCGAATTCCCTCTGTAATTGGATGCAGTGGTTAGAACAGCTTTCATAATTGCACCACAGTTTTCCTTTAAGACACACATATGAAAATTCTTTCTCTTCAAGCCCTTGGCACACTCAAAGTTACTGTTCCCACTCACAGCTGTCACTACCATGCAAACTTAATAAATTCCATCTATGCATGACTTACTTAGCTAACCTCCATCCACCAGAGATATTCACATCCTGCTCGGGGCAGGGTGGGGGTGTGTGGAGAAAACAGAAGGAAAGACAATAACAGTAAACCTTCTCTAAACAATAGCTCTCACATTACAGTTTCATGTAATAGGGTCAGTTCCTTGTTATTTATTTATTTATTTATTTATTTATTTATTTATTTATTTGTTTTTTGTTTATTATTGGATTTTTACCCCGCCCATCTTCCGAGACGGAACTCTGGGCGGCTTCCAAAAAACTGAACAAGTCAGAGAACAATACAATATAAAGCAAACAAATTGAACGACAATACAGTGTCACCCGTTGATTTCCAAAATCCCCCTTAAGTTTCCACTCGGTTTACTTGAGCGCTTGCCGATGGGACAGGTGAGGAGAGCTTCAGCTGGTTGCTTTCAGGCCAGGTTAAGAAGATGGCATAGACCACTGCCCCTCTGGAAGTGTACCAGGTATTTTCCGTTCCTCAACAAGCCTCTGAAGATGAAATAATTTTCCAGAACTTACCTGTTCATAGCTTCAGATATGATATGGAATGCAAAAATCACCCTTTTTTAAAGGACAGACTTTTAGAAAAATAAAGACAACTTAATATTTTAATAAAAGTCTCATCACTGGATTATGAAATATCACAGTGTGTCCTCAGAGTGGGAGATGGAATAGAATGCGAAGCTCTTTATTTGTGATTTCAGCACTGTAGAAGTAACTAGTAAAGTAACATAATTGCCCAACTAATTGCTTTATGTAATAAGTAACAGAATTAGCAGTTACAATATTGGTTTTTAACTGTAATGACAGACACATACTGTATGCTAGTTCAGTGTAAAAAGATCTAGTTACTCAGATGTTACTTTTGAAAGGATTTTAAGGTCTTTTAGATTAATTCTGACAGGAATATTTCAGGTTTTATGCTATTCCCTTACCAATGATAAGTGGCAAAATATTGTATTTCCAACATACAATATCAGAACTGGCTCACAGAAAGGCTCTGTGTGGCTCAGAGGCTGATCACTGCCACAGGTGGCTATTCTTCTTCCAACCAGAATCCACCTCATTCACAGACTACAAAAGGGGGAGCCGGAACTTATTGCAGCAGTGGCAGTGCAGTAGAGCCTTCCACCACAGCTGAACAAAGCTGTTAGCTTAGAGCCACAGGGTGGGACAAGAGGAACATGGGCTCTGTCATCTATCACCTTGCTCCATGTACGAGTTTGCCCGAAGTTAAAAAACAAACCAACCATGGGTCATCCAGCCCTCGTCCATGTTCAGAAACAGTTGTCTTTTCACTGAATACTCCAAATGGGGCACCCCTTTGGGCAGCAAGCGGCTTTTGGGGGGGGGGGGGCGGAATAGGCTATGCAACACACACAGCAGTCTTCTTCCATTGGAAGGAAGTCAGTGGGGATAGGATGGTGGCGTACACACACACACACACACACACACACACACCATCACCATCACCATCACCATCACCATCACCATCACCAACACCAACACCAACACCCCAGCATCTGCCACCTAAGGTGGCTGCCTCACTCTGTATGTATGTACAGCACGGTCAGCTTGGTACCATGCGGTGGAACCAGGTCTTTAGATCACATTTTACGAAGACAAATCTCTAGTGAATAGCTCAGATCTCTACACATTCTGCAGGATTTGCTTCTTCTCCCTGCCCCCCAACACACACACACACACACACACACACACACACACACACACACACACACACACACACACACTTTTTGTTCTGTTTCCGCAGGGCAATTGACATATTGCTCTGAGGACCATTCTGCCATGTGTTGAAAGCCCTCTCCGTTCCTAATGGCTTCTGTGAGAGCAGAGGGCACTCATTAGCATGCTCAGCATTAGTGTTCAGCATCTTACAGGATGTCCAGAATTAAACAAACTCTCCTATCTGCCAGGTAAAATGCACGTCATCCTGCATCAGCTATTCTCTCACGAGGTATCTGGAGGCAGAAAAACAAAGTAGACTTCACTTTACATTAGAAGAGGAGTGCACTGAAGCCTGTGCTAGGAGCAATAATAAAGAATCAGGAGGCACCCATTTCCTACGGAGCTTCCCCGTCTTCCATTCCTGCTCCTGCGAAGTTTAGTATGTTCTATTACTTCCTTGCCTTTTTACCACCCAGGAGGACAGAAAAATGGAACTACAGTACAGGAAGTGGAGAATTGCCTTCAGGGGAGTTTGTTTGCAAACTGTATCCCTCTCTCTAGGTTTCAAAGCCGAGCAGAGAAGGGGAAGAGGGTTTCAGAGAGATTTATCTAGGGAGGTCAAGAGGTCTGGTATGCTCAATTTGACCTCCTGAGCTAGATCCTCAACTGACAGCACTGGAGCTGCCTTGATTTACACCACTTCAAGATTGGGGCCCATTATGTTTTAATGCCTTGTCATTGCCTGCAGCCCTCCCTAGGTTCTTTTCCGTTTTCTCCCTTCGGTGTGTGTGTGTGGGGGGGGGGGGTAGAGATGATAATAGCATAAACCTGGCAAAGATTTTTGACCCCTCAAAAGGGCACAGTTTTTAAAACATTAAATGGATACGAAGGGGAAGCAGGGGACAGATTTTGCACTGCAGCTGATTTCAGTATGAACACTCCTGTAACAAAGTCAAGAATAAGGAGCAAAGGAAGACAGTTAATGCTTCTGATGGCTCTTTCTTCTCCCATATAACATGGCCCTAAATGGTGGCTATACTGAAATAGGTCAGCTGTTGTGCAACACACAAGGCACAGCCAGGATTGCAAAAAAATGTGCCCCATCTGTTGGCACACACTTTTGCTGATTGCACACCTCAGCTACCAAAGGAGGACATCTCCATCACTGTTCTTACAATTACTCTTTGAACGTACATTGCTGATGTAGCACACAATCACAGTAGCAACCAGTGAGACCCATAGCATGGAGTTCTCCCCTTGAGAATCCCAGCCAGCCAATCTCGTTCTTTTCCAGGATGCTCCATCCCATTCCATTCCTTACAACTAGGACCTGCTGAATGGGAAAAGTTGCCATAGTGAAGGGTCCCTTCAGAATTCCTGCCTGCAAATGTCATTCCATTGGTCATCCTCAGCTTTCATTCTTTTCTTCTATAGGCTTTAAGTGTTCTGTAACCATGAGCCTGTTGGAAAATCATTGGGCCACTTGATTGCCAGAAAGCAAAGCAAAGTGTGTTGCTTATATACTGCCCCTTAGCCCTTAAACCACTCTCTGGCCGGCTACACATTCCCCTACCGTCTGCTGCCATCATCCAGCAAGTTGGGTACTCATTTTACCATCATCAGAAGGAGGGATGGCTGAGTAAACCTTGAACCGGCTAGCTGCGATTGAACCCCAGGTCTTGAGCACAGTTATGGCTGCAGTACAGCTGTTTAACCATTCCATCATGAGAGAGAGAGAAACGAATGCGTCTTACAGCCTAATCTATGTCTAGAAGCAAAATGATAAAGGTGCTAATTTCATACTTTGGGCACCTCATGAGAAGGCAGGATTCTCTGTGAATGACAAAATACTGGGAAAGACTTAAGACAGCAAGAAAAGAGGATGAAATACGAGACACAGGATTGCTCCCCCAAGGGAAACCACAGTCTTGAGTTTACCAGAGCTGAGGAGGGACATTGATGAGAGGACATTTTGGAGATTTCTCATTCAAAAGCTTGCCATCAGTTGGAGATGACCTGTCAGCACATAGCATGAGTTCTTATTAGTAGTTATAATTAACAACAAACAAATTATTTTGCATAATATTAGTATGATCCTACAGAAAGTACAGAATACAGTTTAAAAATTGCCTTTCATCTCTACCTGATCTCAGTTTAGTTACAACAGGATAAAAATGAACACTGGACAATAACAATACAGATAGACCGGGTTAATAATTATAACATAATCCCACAAGCTCGCATGCAAGGAATAGCTGTTTACGTACACCTTTCACAACCAGCTAAAATGTTAATCACTATCGCTGGAAAACTCTTGATGCCAATCCATTGCACACAACAATAAGTGGAGCTGCCACATACACACACACATCTTGGTGCAAGTACATTAATGCTTCAAAGGTCTACATAAGTTGCCCACTGTGAAGTAATCATGGGCATCGCATAAACATTTTCTTTGAACAGATATTGTTTAAATGTGTCCTGTCTTGCTTCGTAACCAAAGGGGAAGCAGAGAGTGCAATTCATTTTATGAAGGTGTATTTTATAACTGATCTTTCCTTAAATTGCCATTTATTATTGCATATTAATAACATTAAATCCCATTATATTCTCAATTTCAATTTGGAAAATGGATGTCATAAGAGCACCTATAAATTATTCACCTCTCTACTAAACGAAGGGCCATCAAAAATTGTTGGATGTAATCTATACTGGATATGACTTGTGACACAATTGACAATGTAACTAATCTTTTTAATACTCTCTGGTTACTTCTTAATTAGAGGAGATCCAGTGTTTTACAGCACTTGTCCTAACTCTGAAGTGAAAATATAGGCTGGTGAGCCACTTTGAGCCCACTCCTTTAATTGCAGCTCAGAGGTTTCACTCCAGCAATGAATTCAAAAGCATTCTTCTTTTAGACATTGTGCCACACAGATCAAATACTGGCAAACAATTAAGTACCATACTTGGATCCCTTCTGCTCAGCCTCCATAGAAAGGGCTGTGTGAAATGCAAGATATATTGGCATCTAGTAGAAGATTCTAGAGGAATAAGCCAGAGGGCCTGGCTTTCTGTCATTGAATACAAAAAGCCAGAGTAAAAAGGAGTTCCAGTTACACCATGACGAGACAACTTGATAAGTGCTACAGCTTATCAAGCTGAATTCCTCCAGATAAAATGGACCCTAAGAGGCTAAGTTTCCTTGGAGAGGAAATGAAGAAAAGGCAGTGCCTGCAGACCATGAAGGGAATGGCAGTGAACTTCTGTGGAAGCAGAAATTACAATTATAAGCAATATTAACTCTTTGTTGTGAGCTACAAGAACACAATGAATTGGAAAAACTTATTAGAAAAAAATTTACCAATATAATCAGATTCAGATGACAAAAAATAATAGACATTTGTACATCACAGATGGACCCATGCTCTGAAGATACAGAGATTTTTTAACCCTGATAAGGCTACAGAGCCAGAACAGAGAGCTGTTTTTAGTCTACAGATAACGACAACAAGAATTGTGTTGGATGAACTTGTGAAAAAAACTGAAATTAGTCTTGATCAGGAGATAGAGCCAGAACAGAGAGCTGATTTTAATCTGCAGACAAATACAACAAGATTGGAGCAGGTTAAATCTTTGGCTATGCCAAGTTTATAAAGCAAGATAAACACATCTGCTTTACTCAATATGGATACAAAAGATGGAAGAGTTTGGGACTCTTTCAGCAGCAGACCAGCAATTAAGATCGCTATCAAGCTAAAAAAACCATTTATGAAGATAACAAACTTGGCAGGAAAAGAGAAAATTCAGAAAGAGAAATTCTGGTTTAGTAAATAGATAACATAAAAAATCTGTATTTTGATTGTCTAAAGCTACTAGTTGATTGGCATTATATGGGTTATGGAAAATGGAAGTGTGAAGACCAACCTGAATATATAAAAATGTCCTTATTAGCTGGTTAGGTCCTTAAAAGAATAGTGGTAGTTAGGTTCAGATAAGAACTTCTATGCATAAAGTGAAACCTATAGACCAGGAGGTAGCTCTTTTATAATAGGCCATAAAGTACTAACTTGAATTAGAGATGGATTTTGAAATTAGATACTCTTTGGAAGAATAGGTAAATACCTATATGGTGGATGACATTTAGAATATATATAGTTAGTTTAAATGTATCCTAAATTGTTTTGTATTGAAGAATTAAACATTGAGATTGAATATACTCTTGAGATTAGTCAGGCTATATTTTTGTATTAGTATGAAACTAAGTATGAAACTAAGTATGAAATTATGTTCCTTTAAATTGGGAAAGGAAATACAAATTATACTGAGCTGAAATGTTGGGGAAATTGTGATTGAATTGGTAACACAACAGGAGACAACAAACATATTTATTTTATTTTATTTAGTGTATAAAATAAATTTTAATGTTTTTAAAAAGCCAGAGTAAGAAGATTCCCCCAATTCCCTTGGGTTGCTGAAAACAAGAGAGTTTGAAAAGACACCGCAGAGCAGTTGGTCTGTAGAGAGGCTGTGAGCTCAGTTCTAGTACTAAAAACAAAATCTTGAATTCTACTTGTACAGTACATATTTTTCACTGAGCCACAATTTTACTAATAGGCTCAGCCCAGTGGCCCTCGCCGTTTCTAGGAGAGAAGGGCTTGGATTTCATTAGCTCGGAAACACAAGCAATAAATGAAAGGAAATAAGACTGACCAAAACCGGGGTGGTGGTAATGGTTTTACTGAAAATCTAAACATTATCCTAGCAGCTTTTTCAGTCGGCATCTTTCCCCTTGCTTCTACATGAAGATAACATACATCTTGTTGGAACCTATGATGTTGTGCTCAGGTCTATACAATCACTGTACAAGACCAGTGAGCTGCATGTCTCAAGTCGGTCCAGCCTTTTTCTAGCTCATTCTGCCTTCTTGTCTAAAGTCCGCTGAGACAGAACACCTTTGGTCCCCTTCCTAAGACTTTACTGAATTGCTCCTCATTTACAGGGCATTTACCTCCCGAATGAAACTGGTTTCATAGGCAACTCCCCCCCCCCCCGATGTTAATGGGGATTGGAGTTGTGTGAGCTGGCATCAACTCTTAGAAGAACCCATTGGCTTCACAAAACCAACATCCACAGAAATCTCATCAGCTAGATTTGCCTGCAGACTATTTATTAGTCCCACCCAGTGTATCCGTGTTGTGGCTAATCCCCAAGCTGGAGTCAAATGTATGCATTAATGTGAAACCTGTTTTTATCTGCTTTCCCTTTGTCCTTTTCTCTCCCCACAAAACTGGGATCAAGTCAACATTTCTTCAGGAAAGGAAGATATTTTACTCTCTGGAAGACAATAGATGGCAATACGCAGAGGTTTGTTTCTTTCCCATTTAATTCAGCTTCTTGTTGCACGAACCCAAGTTGAAGCACTTCTCGGACTGCAAATGCAGCAATTATCCTGAGTAACGCTTTGACACGGTTACCACAGGCAAGTGGCCCGAGTGCATCCGCAGTCAAAATATCTAAGCAAGTTAACAAGCTCCTTTTACTCTCCACAGAGCAGGAGAAGAAAGGGAATATGACCCCCCACCCCCGAGAAATGTTAAAATAAAGGCGCAAGAAAGGCTTCTGGTGTTTGTTAAAGAAAATGGTGCCACCGCTGTCTCTGCCTGATCAAGGTGTAATATGTGAATCCCTGACAGATGTCTATGGTTGGATTTGACAGAGCAAGGTTTTCTGTGGGTAGCTCCCCCACCCTCCTTTAACAGTTCAGATCTGCTTTCTCTTTTTCTGCTAATGAATGACTATGGTCCACAAGCAAGCATATGTGTTCAGACTACACCTCATGCTGCCGGCTTGGTTGAATCTCTGTGGTGCCGGGGGGGGGGGGGGGAGAGATGGAGGGGGCGGTTGTTTTGTTTTATTGTGAACTCCTCCTCGCTTTGCCCCACTTCCCCCCACACACACACCTCTGTTTTCCAAAATGCCCCCACATGTACCACACAAAAGATATCTAAACTCATTAAGTAAATTCCCAAAGAACTATTAACAAATCATTCTGTGGCAGCCAGAGATATCAGATTTAATTAGGTGATCGGTGTTGATGGGGTGCAAAAACAAAAGACATCTCCTGTCTGACAACATCCAGGTCTGATATATAGACTCCCTTCTTCCTTGTATGGCGTAGACAATAATTGAGCTTTATTAACTGTGTGTGTGTGTGTGTGTGTGTGTGTGTGTGTGTGTGTGTGTGTGTGTGTGTGTGTGTGTGTGTGTCTGTGTGTCTGTGTGTCTGTGTGTGTGTGTGTGTGTGTGTCTGTGTGTGTGTGTGTGTGTGTGTCTGTGTGTGTGTCTGTGTGTCTGTGTGAAAGGGGAGCCAGGGTTTTTCCAGACAAAAGCTTTTGACTCAGATTTGTTTTCTCACCAGGTAACTTTAAAGGGTGGAGGGGAGGGGCGGCTTGACATGCCAGTTATAAAAGGAAGAAAGCTTCAACCTACGTGGAAAACTGAATACAAAGCAGTTCTAACAAGCATAATTTTTGCAAGCGATTAATCAAAATGTATTTAGCGAGTCATTTCCAATGATAATCAACAGACCTGCTTAAAACAATAACCATTTGGCAATGACAACATGGTTCCCTCATTCTGGTGTAAGCAGGCTGTGATGCTTGAAATAAAACACACTGCTTCCAACGACTGAAGTTTCTAACATGATGAATTATCTGACCAAAAAAATGCCATTACATGGCTCAAGGATTAAATATGTGCATCTTCAAATCCTTATAAAACATCCAAGCATCACGCTGCAGCAAAGGTCTATTCTCTTCTTATCTTTCTTCACCTTATCATGTTTTACCACTATTTTTTTCTATTTCCAAGACAATTACCTCTTTATTAGTAATCATTAGCTAGCTACAGTGTACTCAGTAGCTGATTAATATTTGGTTGGATGTTTTTCTTCCCTCTGTCTCTTTTTCGCTCCCTCTCCAAAGAGATCCCACACACAACTGGGTAACCAGTATACAGTATTCAGAGAGGGAAAGTTATCACACCTCTCACTGAGACGCTAAGGAGACTTCATCCTGGCTGTCTCTTTAGTTATTGTACAAATCTTGTGTGAAATCAGCATTAGCGTGGACAAAAGAGTCAAGATTGCACATGCATTTATGGAAAACTAATGTTCATTATATTCATCATTATTTATATTTCACTAAATATTATATAATATTATATAAATATAAATTGGGTCCTTTTCCAAGGACAAAGGTGGGGTAAATATATTCAAAACAAACAAACAATAAATAAATATGAATGTATAGATAGGGTGGGTGGGGTTGGCTTCTCAGTCACTCTTTTCTCCTTCTGTTTTTTTACTTGCACACACAAGAGAATGGGCACTTAATTTTCATTCCTTTCCATGTTCTTTTTCTCCTCATTGATGCCTTAGGAATGTACACTGGCACTGAAAGCAAAGAAAATACATGTGGGAAACAAATACGCCAGTCTGGTTGCTACAATGCAATTTATGATTTATTGGTACCAACCTTCTCATTTAACTCAGCTTTCGAAAAAGGGATGCCCCCAAAATGGCAGTAAGCCCAATAACTATGAACACGAATCACTCTGGTCATATAGCATCATGAAGTACAGTGGACCCTTGTATAACAGTTTGTATAACATAAAATCTGTAGAACATAAAACATTCCAGAGATAGCGGAAATTTGCTTAACAGAATCGCCTATGGGGCGAATCCGTACAACATAAAAATGGGATTACTCCGTTTTCAATGTATTCCTATGGTAAATTTGTATAAAGGAAAATTTGCTTAACATAATTTCATTTGGAATGAATTAATTCCTTTATACAAGGTACCACTGTACACCAAAGAAGACAAAGAAGGAGGAAGAGGGAGTCCTTTTTTTTTTTTTGAAAACCCACAAATATAGTTTTCAAAATGCCATCCAAAAATTGCCCCAGTTTACTAGAAGTGAAGTAACAAGATCCTTCGAACAACATAGGATATCACTGTGATTTGTGCTCTGTGATGTTATGACAGATTGTAAGAATCACAACAGTATAATTTCCACAAAGTAATCCAGTATAAATATTCCATAGTAGGATGCTCTCTCTCTCTCTCTCTCTCTCTCTCTCTCTCTCTCTCTCTCTCTCTCTCTCTCTCTCTGTGTGTGTGTGTGTGTGTGTGTGTGTGTGTGTGTGTGTGTGTGTGTGTGTGTGTGTGTGTGTGTGTGTGTGTTGTTAAAAACAAAACTTTGAGACCCAGGGCCTTACAGCCAAGTGTGAAAAATGTTCCTTTTTCTGGAGCTTGAATAAAGTCAAGAAAGATAATTTGGAAGGATTTTAAACTTATTTTATCTGATTCCCTGACAGTTAATTTGGTGTGAAAAACTGCAGCAGTAGAAAACAGATGTTAAGGGGCCAACATATAGTTAAGGTCAAAGCAAACGTAAAACATGGCTTTTCCTTGGTGGGGGGAGGATTTGTCCAGCAACAGGTTTTCTACTAAACCTGACTTTTTATTGTTCTGCTCATGCTATCAGCAGACTACACAATGGAATACTGTCTGCCATAGTGCAATACCTCTCAGCACTAGTAATTTAAGACTTTCTTCTCTGTAATACACTAAACCATCATAACCTGTCTCTTCCTATTTAGTTTAACCTACAACTACCACATACTGATTTGGCTGTGTGTGGCTTTCTCTATTGCCATTTATTACTCTGCTCGACTCCTGAAATTCTGTTTGCAATTTAAGGCCACAAATTAGAAGCGTAAGTCATCTGTTTCCTATAATCCTCCTGTCAGGGCTGGAATCACATTTGGAGCTCAGCACCATAGCTAGTCCTGGGCCCTTAAAGCCTCTCTGATTGGTTAAGCAGGCCAAGAGCTGTACTCTGAATAAATAAAATACATTGAAGTGAGGGTTTACGAAGCAGAAGAAAGAAAGAAAAAGAGAGAGTGGGTAAGAGTGAGAGCCTTCATTGGCACGCTTACTGCTTTATCATATGCAGAACAAATGGCAGGAAATAGTCAAAATATTTGTAACTATTACAATAAATTATATAATGTTTGTAAAGCAATTAATTTCATTTTTGTGGTCCTTACCGAAAGTTACCAGTTGCATACTCCTTTAATATTTGCATCTTTGCTAATCTAGTTCATTCTTTCCTCCTCCTAATGTCCTGAGAAAATAGAAAATCTTAAAAACAGGCACTCTGTGTATTTTAACAACCCTCAGCTTTTGTCTTTCAAATGCCATTTTTACCTGTTCTGCTCAATTTTGTCATGCTTCAAAGAAACAGGCCTTTGGACAGAAGAGCTCACCGTCTCTCATCATTTCATGCAGAATTACTTAGCTAAGAATGACACATTTGCTGCTGAATTCTAAACATCCTCAGGAAATTAATCCAAATGATAGACTATTCCAAAACTTGTGTGTGCTGCACTCGTACAAAGGCAACAATGCAATTTTATCATAGTGTGGAAACATGTCAGAGACAGAATTTCAGACAGCGTATTATTCACACATTTTTGTAGCAAAAACTATAAAAAGTTACTAGAATTCTTTTAACAAAAGAGCATTCCATTGCTCTTTGTGCTTCTATAACTCGAGACTTGGCGATGCTTTTAAATCAAAATCTGGCAAACTGTTACTTTAAAATGCACACCAAGATATCTGGACATTCAGGAAGAAATACAAATTGGCTAAGATGTGATACTTCAGATGCATCTGCTATGGATGATCTTCAGCTTGGTCTGTTTGTGTATGTGTTCTTTCTTTTAACGGAGCATTTTGAATTGCACAAATAAACATGCATTAGGAGACCTTAATACACGAATGCAAAATCGTGTCAAGATTCATTTGAAGCATGCACCATGATGATTCCTCAGCAAAAGACTCTCTCTGGGTAATGAATGCCCATTATTATAAATAGCCCCACAACAGAAAAATCATTTATCAAAAACAAAAGCACATCAATGACATTTGTGCTTATTCCCATACTGAGACCCCAGTGTTGCTGGTGCTGGGAATACATCTGGAGCACTACCATGTAAACCAGGTGCACATCTCTGGAAGTATAGAGGCTAGGTACTCAAATACTAGAGAGAGGTTTCCTGGACTAGAATGTTTTATAAACAAATTGAAATGTTTGACCTACAGAGAGCAGCCTAACCCAGAAACCAAGTGATCTGGAATGTGCTAAAATTAAACTGGTTTCAATTAAGGGCCTTCTCACCTATTGGAATTGTCAGGACTCACTGAAAATATTTTGCTCCTAATAAAGAAAACCCTTCTCCTTCACATTGATTCCACATGCAGGAGGCAGGTGGTATGATAGTGGCACTTGCATCTAAACCAGAGTTGTCCAAACTCTCACCCTCCAGCTGTTTTGGACCACAACTCCCACAGTCCTTTGTCACTGGCAATCTAGGCTTGGAATTCTGGGAGTTGTGGTCCAAAACATCTGGAGGGCCGAAGTTTGGGTACCCCTGATCTAAACAGTTGGACATTGTACTCCACCATATTCTTCCTCACTTCTGATGACATCAAGTTTACTTATGTGGTACAAGGCAGGCTCTGTTGTATCATAGGTCTGCTCCCATGACTTCATATCTACCAGTTGAAGCATTTTGTCTAATGATAGGTGCCTTGTGTACTGAAGTCCCAGATTGTATAGAAGTATAAGGAAAAGCATCAGCATTTGGGAAAGATCAAAATAAAATGTTGCAGTAAGTTCATACAGGATATCATCCCAGTGCCAAGTCCAAATGGGTATGTAATGGCTCATTTTACACCATTTTAGACAATTTTGTGTTCCCCGACCATTTTCAGTGGCTCAGTAGGATAGAGCACTGAAACCTGGTGGCTGCAAAGTCCGCAGCTCAGTGGTTTGAATCCCGGGTGGCACACAACTGAGTGAGCTCCCGCTGTTAACTCCAGCTCCTGCCAACCTAGCAGTTCAAAAGCATGTAAATGCAATAGGTACCACCGTAAAAAGCAGGAAGGTAAAACAGTGTTTCCTTGCAGCCATGCCAGCCACATGGCCATGGACTTCCACAACACTGGCTCTTTGGCTTGAATATAGAGATGAACAGTGCCCCTAGAGTCGGACATGACTAGCACGCATGTGTGGGGGGAACTTTTGCCTTTACTTTACTCTCTAATATAGAAGTTACCAGGAGGCATCTCCCTTTGTGAGCCTGCCTGGGTGTTAAAATCATCAGGGGAGCCCTTTCTCTCAGTCTCATCACCCTCACTGATTTGTTTGGACAAGACGCGGGAGAAGGCCTTCTCTGCTGCTGCTTCCAAATTCTGGAATTCCCTCCCACAGGAAGCCAGGCTGGCTCCATCTTTGCCTTGCATCTGCAAGCAGGCAAGGACGTTTCTCCTCAAGCAGACTTTCTCTTTGTGACTGTCTCAGAGAAGTTTTTAAAGGGACTGTTGTGCTTTGCTGCTTTGAATGTGAGTTTGGGGTTGATTTTGTTCACTTTTTAAGTGAGGCCTATGATTCTTTAAAATAGTTAAATAAACACTGTTTGGGGCTTTTATACATGGTCTTTTACTAACGTAAGCCACCTTGGGTCCTTTTTAAGGAGAAAGGCAGGGTAAAAATATTTTAAATAAAAAAGACTTGATTCAGATCCAGAAACATTATATCTTTAGACTATAAGACTGAGAATCTACCCCTCCCCAGCCAAAACAAACAATAAACATTGTGGCTGGATGATTCTGGACACAATATAGTGACTTTTTCAAGCTCTAGATTTATTCTGCAAAGCAGCTCAAAATTCCATCCAAAATTTGCTCCTCTGGTGTTTCTTCTCTCTCTCTCTCTCTCTCTCTCTCTCTCTCTCTCTCTCTCTCTCTCTCTCCGCTCTGCATTGCTCACTGAAGGATCCATGGCTCTTGACAGTTCACGACATTTTGGACTGCCCTGGTATGTGTTGTCCAACAAGACCACCCGCCCACACATGCACAACCTTTCTCCCTTCCCATATTACACACATGTGGACAGAGCCTAATTGTTCACTTGGAGCTGCAGTTACTGTGCAGCTGTGTCCTAATCATCACATGAATAAAATTTGGTTGCTGCATGAAGCCAAAGATTTCCAGCTTCATTAGTGTCAAATTCTGGGGAGTGCAGGCTTTCTGACATTTTCTGTCATCAGTATGTGGATGACACGCAGCTCTATCTCTCCTTTATCACCTCTGCAGTGGACGCGGTGCAGACTCTCGACTCTTGCCTGGATGCAGTCATGGAGTGGACCAGGACTAACAGGCTTGGACTCAACCCAGAGAAGACTGAGGTCCTGTTCTTCGGGGCATCCTCTACCAGGTACAATGGCCCTCTCCACAGTTTGGGGGGTACTACCCTCCAGCTGCCGGATGGAGTTAGGAACCTGGGCATGCTCTTGGATCTGGCTTTATCCCTGGAAGCCCAGGTGGTAGACATTTCTAAGTCCACCTTTTTCCATCTCCGGCAGATTGCCCAGATTCGTCCATACCTGGACGAGGCTTTCCTGAGAACAGTTGTGCAGGCACTTGTGATCTCAAGGATAGATTATTGCAACTATCTCCATGTGGGGTTGCCTTTGACCAGACCTGTCAAGTGTCACATTTTTGGCGGGACATTCACAGATCAATCACTCTTTCCCACTGTCTTCCCGAAAAATTATTTTTCCCTGAAATGTCCCGCATTTCTGGCGATGGGCAGCTGAGCTCCAGATGCTGCTGGGCAGCCATGCAGCTAGCCACCAGGTGGCCCATCAGAGAGCACTTCTCCCTGCGCAACCCCTAACCCACACGCCACCAGCTGTCCGGATTGGTATATATATCCCATAGAAAGCTGAGACACCTAGGTCACTGAGAGTACCTTGAAACCACTGCAAGAGATTCTGGGAACCCTGTATGCAAATGAGGCTCCACCCACTAGCCAAAGGTCCCGGCTGCCAGCGCCCCACTTCCCTGGATCTCCCGGTCCTGGGCAGCCATGGGGAACACTTGACAGCTATGCCTTTGACCCTTATTCGGAGACTTCATTGGGTACAAAATGCTGCAGCCAGACTGGTGGTAGGTGCAGGCAGATATGACTGCATCACCCCAGTTCTGGCTCGCTTGCATTGGTTGCCCATTGTGTCCCAAATAAGGTTCAAGGTATTGGTTTTGATTTGCAAAACCTTCCATGGCTTGGGACCTGAATACCTGGCAGAGTGGATATCCCAGAGGTCAACTGAGGCCTGACCTACCAGAATATTGCGGGCATTCTCACTTTGGGTGGCCACACCTAGGGAGGCCCAGAAATCAGCCACCAGAAACCAGGCCTTTCTCTGTGGCTGGCGTCATGCTTTGGAAAAATCTCTCAAGTGAGATTTGCCTAGCACATTCTTTGCCAGCCTTCAAAAAAAATGCTTCAGAGCTTGCTTTTTAGAGACACATGTGGCGACCCTTAGGGTTTTTTCCCCTTGTTTGTTCCACCATCTTGCTGAATATTCTTATTTGTTTTGTTTTGTTGTTTTTGTTGTTTTTCTTTGAATGGTGTATTTGATGTTCGTTTTTATTTATGTGATTGTTGTTAACTGCCCAAAGTTCCTTCGGGAAGATGGGCAGTAAATAAATAAATAAATAAATAAATAAATAAATAAATAAATAAATAAATAAATAAATAAAATTATTACATGTGCCACTGTGTTGCTACTTATCTTTTTTGATTCCTATAGTGGCAACAGAAGAAAGTCTTGGTTTATTTGATAATGTAAATTCAGTCTATTGGGGCAGAAAAGCAGGAGCAATCCACACTGCAATGCATCCGGGATTTTGTACTGAGACAGTAGATGAGTTGCTGCAATGTCACAGTGACATAGGGCCATCTGAAAGCTCTGTCACATTCTACTCTTCATTCTTTTGCCATCCACTGAATACTTTTAAATTCCTTTGATTGCAATGAGACAGCATAGCAAGAAGAAAGCACTCATGTATTTAAGATAGATGGTTTGATTACACTGAAGGACAGTGGTCTAGAAGAATGGACAAAGTTATGCCCTGTGACATCCTCCACAGCTTGTGTCCAGGCTATGTGAAAGACTGCATCTCCCCATATGAGTCTTCTGGGCTCCCAGTCCCAACATTTTGACGGGGCTTTCTCTCAGTCCCACCAACCCCCTCAAGCATGTTTAGTGGGCGCATGAGAAAAGGCCTTCTCTGTGGCTGCTCCCTCCCTGGGGAGGCTAGGTTGCCCCCCAATCAACCAAGGTAACTTATTTGACTTTGTGGCATCAGGTACAGGCATTTCTATTTAGCTAAACTAGGAATTAAAGCTGGACTTTCCAGAGATCCTGGGGACTCTATTTTAAAGTGCGTTTTTATAGGTCCTTCTAGGGGTTTTGGACTATTAACTTTTATATGATTTTGGGTTTAATAGTTATTTAAACAATTTATTGTGTTTTTAATCTTACTAGTATTTTAAATTCTGTGAGCTTTATGGGAAAAAGAAAGAAAGAAAGAAAGAAAGAAAGAAAGAAAGAAAGAAAGAAAGAAAGAAAGAAAGAAAGAAAGAAAGAAAGAAAGAAAGAAAGAAAGAAAGAAAGAAAGAAAGAAATCTATTTTCAGGATGATTCATTCCTGTTACTTACAGATCTGATTAAACTTTTTAAAATGTTGGTGCTGCCCATTCCTGTATTCAAAAAGGGACGTGGTATATTATTCAACAGCTGAAACCCTACTGCTTAGTGTTATAGTAAGTCATGGCTTGAGTAGGCCCATTGAATTAGTGGAGATTTGGTGAATCAACTCCTTTGTAAGCCTTACTGATTCAATGGGCTTACTCTAGTTGTAATTTATCATGCTAAGCAACAGGATTTCAGTTATTTGCACACACTGGCCTATTACTTAGCATAACATATGGTATTACAGTGTGCTTTACTTTGCTAAGTAGCAGAGTAAATCACTGGTTGATAACAATCTGCTATTTCTCAACCCATTACACAAAGTAGAGCATATTATTATTTATTTATTTGACTTTTATACCACCAATTTAAAAGGGATTCGGGTACCCTGGTGAAGAAAATATCCAGTCCAAGGCTTGGTGGATGAGGAGATCACTGTGGATGTCGCTTATCTTGATTTCAGTAAGGCCTTCAATAAGGTTCCCCATGATATACTTGCAAAGAAGTTAGTAGAATGTGGGACAGATAGTGATAATGTTAAGTGGCTTTGTAATTGGTTGCCTGATTGTACCCAAAGGGTGATCATAAATGGCTTCTCTTCTGCATGGAGAGAGGTCACTAGTGGGATGCCCCAGGGTTCTCTTTGGGTCTGGTACTATTCAATATATTTATTAATGACTTGGATGAAGGAATAGAAAGTAACCTGATTAAATCTGCAGATGATACCAAATTGGGAGGGGTGGCTAATTTCCTAGAAGATAGGATAAAAATCCAAAAGGACCTTGACATATTTGAGTGGTGGGCCAAAGCTAGCAGAATGAGTTTCAACAGAGAAAATATCCTGATTAAATCTGCAGATGATACCAAATTGGGAGGGGTGGCTAATGTCCTAGAAGATAGGATAAAAATCCAAAATGACCTTGACATATTTGAGTGGTGGGCCAAAGCTAGCAGAATGAGTTTCAACAGAGAAAAATGTAGAGTCCTGCATCTAGGCACAAAAATGAATTGCACAGATATTGGATGGGAGACATCTGGCTAGAGAATAGTACATGTGAGAGGTATCTGGGAGTCTTGGTATACTACAAATTGAACATGAGTCAGCAGTGTGATGTGGTGGCCAAGAAAGCCAATGCAATTCTTGGTTGCATCAAGAGATGCACAGTTTCTAGATCAAGAGAAGTGATAGTACCACTCTATTCTGCTCTGGTCAGACCTCACCTGGAGTACTGTGTCCAGTCCTTTGCACCTAAATTTAAAAAGGATGTTGACAACCTTGAATGGGTCCAGAGGATGGCAACCAGGATGGTTAAAGGTCTGGAAGAAATGTCCTAGGTTAAACAGCTTAGGGAGCTGGGAATGTTTAGCCTTACAAAAAGAAGGTTGAGAGGGGATATGATAGCCATGTCTAAATGTTTGAAAAGATGTCATATTGAAGAGGGAACAGGTTTGTTTTCCATGGCTTCAGTGACTAGAATATGGAATAATGGATTCAAACTACAGGAAAAGAGATTCAATTTGAACATTAGGAAGAATTTCCTGATGGTTAGAGCTGTTCAGCAGTGGAATGAGCTGCCATGGAGGGTGATGTAGTCTCCTTTGGAGGTTTTTAAACAGAGCTATATGGACATCTGTTGGGAGTACTTTGATGGGGATTCCTGCATGGCAGGGGGTTAGACTGGATGGCCCTTGAGGTATCTTCCAACTCTATGAGTCTATGATTCTACGATTCTACCCACTCCGCTTAAGAGCAGACAGTAATGAGCTAGCCAAAGCCCTGCTCTAACTGAGCATCAGGTATCTTTGTATGCCACATTTAATCAAGTTTTTGCCATACATACCTGAAAGAAGAGCATACATCCAATTTGAGACACCTGTTTTTTTTTTTCAATCTGTGCAAAAGACTAATATTTACATGATTTAAAACTGTGTAAATTCCTAATCCATAATAAGTGAAATCCAGGTAGCTAAGTATACAAATCAACTGGTTTTAACCACCCAATAAGCATTCAAGTCCCACTAACTTAAGCAGGCATGCAACAAGCTTCACCTTCTCTAAATTCTCCTAATGAGTTCAGTTTCAGAAGAGAAAACTTTTAGCCTGTACTGGCACAGCAGGTCCAAAACAAAATAAAAAATAATAAAGACAAAATGTTGTGGCACCATAAGAACTAATGCAATATTTTAATGTGAGCTTTTGTGGACAAGTCCCCTTCTTCAAACTGATGCAATGTACTGATTCATATCTTAGGGCCTTTTCACACAACCCCTAAGATTCGCTGGCCACTTAAATTCAGACCAGAGATCTTAGGGGTTTGTCACTGTTCCTGCGTTCCCACCCCCTCTGCACTCCTGGCTGCTGGCTGCTTGAGGGGAGGAAGAAAAAACAGGAAGAAAAGAGATGTGGCTTACCTCCGTTCTGCCTCTCGCTCTTGCCGCGGCAACATTCCAGTCTCTTAAGTAGCTCTTAAACGGGCGGGAGCCAAAAAACAACAAACAGAAGCGAGGAGAGCCCCGCACTCACTATCGTTACACCACATCAAAGAATTTTTACCTCCAGAGAGCAGGTACTTGAAAGGTGCTCTGGGATGCGCTAAAGTGGGCGTGGTCGCACTTAATTTCCTGTAAACTCTGGAGCTGGTGGGGAAACATTTTTAAGCTCCGGAGCTGGGAGCCATTTGCGGCGGAGTTTAGGGGTCGTGTACAAAGGGCCTTACTGGCACCTCTTAAGTTTCTCTCCAAAACACACACACACACACACACACACACACAGAGAGAGAGAGAGAGAGAGAGAGAGAGAGAGAGAGAGAGAGAGAGAGAGAGAGAGAGAGTTATATAGAAGTAATCAAATATGTGCATAATAGCCCACTCACACACTATTTCGAAAAGAAAGAGCACTAAATTGGTAAAGATCCTTTGCAAATGGTTAACTGTCTTCATTGCACATTTACTCAGCTTCTGGCAGGCCCATTTAACCCACTGACATAAACACAGTCAGATTCTAAGAAACATCTCCTTACTGCTTCTTGCAACATCCATTATCACAGTTACTGCCAAAACAAAGCATATCTTTCAAAACTTTGTGAATTTTACATTGCATTGATTTCCCCACCCCACCCCCTTTAAAGTCAGCTATTGCAATCGGATGAGGCACATCGGAAATGGAGGAGAGGGGGAAGGACATTCCATTTAAGTATGAAGTGAGTCTATGTCTGACATATTTTGCTTGTAAAATAATTTTCTCTCAAAACGGCTCTGTATACAATCCACCAAATGGGTTGTCAGCTCGCAGGATCCCAGAGGTAGCTATTGAAAAGCCACACATCCACAACCGTGTTCTCAATGGCCAGCTAAATGCCTTCAGCTTTTTAATACTGCTGAGTGATTCTGTTAAATAGGATGATGGGTGACTGACCAATCTTTACAAAGTCACTCAGCTACAGCTATGCCCTCAGCTGGCTGGGGGGCTGGGATCTCAAATTTATGCAAACCACAGGGACAGACTCTGTACAATTGTAGGGAAAATGTCGGGCAAGGGAAATACCCAGGCAGGCAGACGAAATGGTGAAATCTCCTTTAGCTGTGCATAGGTCTGACCATCCTCATATCACCCGTTGCTGGAAAAAAACTGTCAGGAACTCTCCGCCTTCAGCACATTTTCCATTATTCAGATCATGACTACAGTTCATTGAGGGCCAAATTAAACACTACAGAGAGTTTCTTGTTATGACAGTCCATTCCTTAAGCACGGAAAGGCATCTGATAATGATCCCAGCTTTTTTGCTCTCTTGTTGCTTGCCTTATTTTGTGATTGGTCATTAGCAGTTAAACACCGGCTCAGTTTGCATTCTGATCACTCTGATATTATGCGGGGGAAAGGTTGTGGGACTAAAATGCTTTCTGCATTTTCCTCCTGTTATGTCCTAAATGTAGTCCTTGATATGACCCTTAGTGGGTCCAAGTTCAGCTGAGCGCAAAAAAAGGCCTTCACAGTTTTTCTCCCAGCCATGCGCATGCCCACACGCACAACTTACCAACTATAATTTATGCTGCAAATTCATCAAAACACAAGGCTGAATATTTTGGGGAAGTGTTAAATCTATTTGTTCAGGCAAGCCATCTGGATTCAGGATTGGGTCAGCAAACAGGAAGCCCTGACTAGTGATGGGTAAACTTCCCCAAACTCACTTCATAATATCTCATCTTTTCTGAGCACAGGGACTTCCCAAGGAAGCTTCAAACATCAAGTCTGAAGGAGCCCCATTCTCCTTCTTACCACTGAAAAAGAGAATGTGTGTGTGTGTGTGTGTGTGTGTGTGTGTGTGTGTGTGTGTGTGTGTGTGTGTGAGAGAGAGAGAGAGAGAGAGAGAGAGAGAGAGAGATGGAGGACCCATAAAAGGGAGACAACAATGGCAAACGGCTGGTTTTATACAAAATATCCATGGCCACCTCAAAGTTTTGCAGATGGAATTCCCAATGTCCTCCAGCTAAATAGACTGAACAGCAGTAGTTTCTACAAGAGTACTGTATAAAGATGTGTGTGTGTGTGTGTGTGTGTGAGAGAGAGAGAGAGAGAGAGAGAGAGAGAGAGACAGACAGACAGACAGACAGACGGTGGAGGAGATGAATATGAGCAAGGCATGAATGCTGTGAGCTTATGATTGATGGTAGAGCAAAAAGTGAAGATACAGAAGAGGAAAGTTTCATCTCCCTTCATCCACATATCCTTTTTCATGTAAAAATAGTCTACAGACTAAAACAAAAAATAAAAATGAAAGCTACTGCCATCTCAACATGTTTAGTTTTAAGGTTGCACAATGGCTCCAGATCACATTCCTCCATTTTCCCCTCATCTTTCCATAATGCATGTTTCCTTGATAACTTAATCAGTGGGGGTACCTGGCTGCAGAAGCACAGGTTGGGAGGAGTCTTTTCCACTGTGCCTCTCAGGAAAAGTGCCAGCCCAGGTAGCCTTGAGAAACCTGCACAGTCCCACAGCACGCACACACACACACACACACACACACACACACACACACACACAGAGAGAGAGAGAGAGAGAGAGAGAGAGAGAGAGAGAGAGAGAGAGAGAGAGAGAGAGAGAGAGAAGAAGAAGAAGAAGAAGAAGAAGAAGAAGAAGAAGAAGAAGAAGAAGAAGAAGAAGAAGAAGGGGATGGTAGACAACCTCTGAGTACTCTGTACCTAGAAAACCCTGGAAAGGGTCACCATGACTCAGAATCATCTTGACGGCACACATTATTAGAAATGTTTACCTGGTCTCTTTCTATCCATCCACTGATCATCATAATCATCATTTCTCCCCCTCCCCTTCCCATAATTTGGACATTCATCTGGTTATTTAGGAGGTACAGTTTCTGAGTTAGGATATAGAAGTTAGGTTTTCGGTTTGGTAATAATAAAATAAAAGTAAATCAAGGTATGATAAAAAATCTTACTAAAACATGAAGCGATTTTACAGATAAATTATTATGACTTATTTTGTTTCCTTTAAGTTTGTTTCCAGGAGATTGTTTCTTTGCATTTTGAATTGCTCCAAGCCTCTCTGATTAGCCAACCAATTTGAACACCTTTAAGATCAGAGCACTGAGCCTGAACTTTGACCAACTTTTGGTATTGATCTGATGGTGACAAAGAATATTGGCAGTCTTTTGGTATTGATCTGAGAGAAAAATGGTTCTGTTTGCTTACACATCAAATCTTGTGTATGCTCAGAGGTAAAATCATTTCTCTTACTGCGGGCTGCTTCACTCTCAGGTAAGATACAATTTTTATAAATGCCCCTTTAGAAAATGTTGTTTGCATGGAGAACAACATCCCTTGGGCCAGAGAAATAAAAACGCAGCTCAGGTCACTCAGTTCAACCTGGTGTATTAGGCGTGTGGTCAGGTCAGATGATTCCACTTCCAGACAGGCGTTACCTTATTAAGAATGAGTAATGTATGAGAGAACACATGTCTCATCTTCAGGTTCCCATGGAGATTTAGGTCTTCTGATATCACCCTCCTTCTCCTTGTTGTCCATATTTTGAAAAGTTCAGGGGAGAGTTAGGAAGGAAAGCGGGCCATGGAAGAGAAAGACAGTATTCTTTCTCCCCAACGCAATAACACACATGCACACGACTTCCACTTAATTAATTCAATCTCCATTTTTTCTGGAGAAACCTTAGACCATGAGATCAACCTCTTGTTTCTGCTTCCTGCTCTGCATACAAAAATAGCCCTTATGACCTGCCAGAACTGATTAGACCTTGTCCTACTCATCTGTCCTACAAACTGCTCACATTATTCCTATCAGAGGAATTGTGCTGGCTGATTGCAGAGAAAAAGGTAGAGGAGGAAGTGGAAGCAGAGGCTGAAACACCACAGCACCATATTGCCTTTATTAATTCAGCACTACAACTCACCAATCCCTCTCACAAGAGTTCCCAGGAAGGTTACTGAAGTCCTAAACTCCTAAACCAGGCATGTCCAAAGTCAGGCCTGGGGGCCAAATGTGGCCCGTTTTCAAATTGCAAGTGGCCCTTGGCCTCTTCTCCCCACCGGCTCAGCCTGTCACGCATTCCCACCAGCTGACCCCTCCCCATACTGGATGGAGACGTCAGCTTGCAGTTTTACAGTTTGCCTGCCCTCCCTGCCTCCGTCAACCCCCCCCCCCAGCCACCCCCCCAGCCTACCCATCCCCAGCTCCGTTGCTGCAGCATCCTCCTCGCCTCCTTGCATGTCCTAGAGGCTTGCCCAAAGTCCGGCCCGGGGGCCAAATGCGGCTGGATGGTCAGCCCCCACACATTTTCACCTCACCAAATTTGGGCCTCCTTGCAAAAAGTTTGGACACCCCTGTCCTAAACCAACTAAATCTACCAGCACTCTGGTTTGTACACTAGTCAGAGGAGACGCTTTCTGAATCAGGCAACTTCAATTTCCTCATCTGGGCATGCTGATTTGAAGCACTGTCTCCTTCTTAGCTCTCAGGCTGAAGATGGCATTTGTTCTGTGTTGCTCCACTAACAATGGCATTTCTCTCACAGGAAAAAAGGGCTCAGCACTTTTCCACCTGCCCAGTCATATAAATCAACTGTGTGTGAGGCCCTCGACAGGTGAATTTGTCAAGCCTTAACATAAGTCTTGCTACAAGTGAGCTGCCATTTATGGGGAATGTTTTCTACTTGGGTTACAAACTAGACTTTATCTCCAAGCCTAACCACCCACCCACCCACCCCCGCTGCTGCTTCCCATTCCGTTTTGTTTACCCAGCACATTTGGAAGTTCTTGCCAGTGGATCCTGTCTTTTTTCAACATCCCCGTTCCTGTGGAGGCAGTCCCTCTGTGACAGGTGAAGCTCTTAACCTGTTTAGTTTCATCTCCACGCCACAGAGGATCTGTCGGTCTCTATCTTCCAGGTTCACTATCTCGCCTCTCAGCTGCATCGACATGTTCCTGGGACGTGAACCTGCAGGCCTAAAAAACTTCAAAAATCATTCCGACCAAAGAAGCGCTTTCACAAAATGTATTTGATAGCTTTGCTTACCTTTCCTGCAGGCTTGCTGTACGCAAAGCCTGCCTATGCGGCACTCTCTCGATTTCTGTCACTCATGTCATCTGTTCAGTGAAATCTAAAAGATCGCTGAACAATGCGTTGAACTGTTTCCCTCCCCCCCCCAGCTGCCCTCCATTTTTTTTTATTGCCATGACCAGCTCTTAAGGAAAGCTGCTATCTAACAGGAAGATACACTGTGAATGAAGGAAGCATTTGATAAAATGAATGCTGGAAACCTTTTGTGAGATACACCAACATATCAAAGAGGCAAAGGCTTTGGGTCTCTTTCCTTATTTGAAGGAGTTTCCCTGTTAATTGAAACTGCAGGATGAAAATCTGGATGTGGAATGTCAAGCAAGATTACTTTCAATCTCCGTCCACAGCAGTAGGTTTTTCGTCAGAGTTTATTTGAGAAGGTAGAAGCAGGAGGTGAAACAAGAGCCCCAGAAACCATAAAGCTCTAGATATATTTTGCTAGTGAAATAAACTATTCCTAGGTAACTTAACATACCTCTGATAAGTAATCACCCAGACCAATAGGTTTCTCAACATCCAGCCTAACAAACTCTTTTTATTCGTTTAAGAAGAAACTTGCTTCCTGCTGTTTTAGAGCAAAATGCCACAAATATATGTAAGCCCTATTTGGCATTATCTTCACAAATCGACTCACCACACGTTGAGGGGACACCTAGCCACTCCGTGGGTTCCTAATGGCAGAGGAGATGTTCCTGCTGACATGAAAGGAACAACCCTGAATTCCTTCAAGCATCGTGAATCTCTCCATGATGTTAACTTCTGAACAGAGCTATAAATATACACTGAGAACACAAATGCAAAAACCAAAACAAAACTATTTCTATATGCTTTGTGGACAACAGAAATGAGGGACTCTCCTTTCTTATTTAAATGGATATGACTCACTTACTTCTCTAACACACACACACACACACACACACACACACACACACACACATTACCAAAGGGTATTTAGATCTTACTGCCCATCAAAGGCTCCTTATCGTCTGGGAAGATTTTTTGGGGACCCAAGGCTTTGAGGCTGGCTCAGTAGCTCAGAAAGTTAGCTATCTGGCTGTTTGGAGTTTGATTTCCTACTGTGCATTACTGGAGAAACCACAGCCTATACTGGGCAAGCTGCCCACTACGAAAGCACCCCAAGAGAAGGAAATGGTAAACCACGTCTGAGTATTCAAAACCTGGGGGGGGGGGAGACACCTGGAAAATGTCACTGTAAGCCAGAATTGATTTGACAGTACATATAATTGTTATTTAATATGCTAAAGGAGTGGGGCAGTGAAGATGATTGTGGAATGGATTCCTTAATTAATTGGTAAGGATGGTATTCCTGAGCAAATCCCCTTTCAAACCAGTGTTTAGCTGTTCATCTGCAGTTACCCCAAAGAGCAAGGAGAGGAGAAGAGGGAAAGGGAGTCCACACAATGGAATCAGTATAAAATATTATTCCCTGCATCCGGGGCTGAATCCTTTTGAAATAAACAGAATGGCAGGTCCAAGGAAAGGGGAAATTAACCTACAAGAAAACTGACAGCTTTATAGCCCTATGCCTCTGATTGAAATGTTGAGAAATCTCCTGGCGATTCTCCCAGACGTGCAGGTAGAACAGCGAGTTCACTTATTATGTTAACTAAAACAATCTGGCCTTGCTCAAATGCACCTCAGGCCTAGCCAAGTGTGAAGGAGCATCAATGTGCCAAAGCAAGGGAAAGACTTTATGTACCTGAAGTGGCTAGCTGGGCTTTGAGAGGTAAAAACAAGGGGCAGAGATAGCTTTGCATCTTGAAATTTTCATTATACAGTGGACCCTTGTATAACAAATGGTTTGTATAACATAAAATTTGTACCACATAAAAAATTCTAGAGATAGGAGAAATTTGCTTAACATAATTGCCTATGGGGCAAATCTGTACAACATAAACATGGGATCACTCTGTTTTCAATGCATTCCTATGGGAAATTTGTATAAAGGATAATTTGCTTAACATAATTTCATTTGGAATGAATTAATTCCTTTATACAAGGTACCACTGTACAGTACTTCTTAAAATCAGGCATGATGACTTCCAAGTTTCACCAAAGGCATTAATCTGAGGAATAGCTTGGTTTGGGTCTGACCATTGAGAAAAATAACATATTGATGAACATGGCGTTCCACTGCACAACAGAGTCCTCCTTTACAGGCACCGCAGATAGAGATGGGCACGACTTGAAAAAAAAATTTTTCGAGTTGTCGTTAGTCGGGCCAGTCCCATTTCGGGTTGTTTCCGGTTTTCGCGAAAATTCGCAAAAATTAGTCGGTTCGTTTTTTCGTTTTTTCGTTGTCGTTAGTACTGGTTTTTTGGGGGGGGAGCGGGCTCCTGGAGGCACCTCTGTGGGGTGGGTGCCTCCTCTGGCCCGCTATAAAGGGAAAGTGGGCTCCTGGAGGCACCCGTGGGTGCCTCCTGCCACTAGGAAGGGGAAGCAGGCTCCAAGAGAGACCCCTCTACATGGGGGTCTCCCTTCCTCACCTGCTGCTGCTGCAAAATGCTATGCAATAGCCATATGGATATTGCATAACATAATGTGCAGACGTGAGACCAGTGAGAGTGATAGCGTCACACCCGCCCTTCACAAGGCTCCCGCACCACCATGTCTCACACAGAAGGGAATTGTACTTGCTGCGTGTAGTGCAATGCAAGCAAGTAGATCTGGCTTTAAGGTGGCTTAGTGCAAGAGCTAGGGTTAGGCTAGTGACGGGTAAGGTTACGGTGGGCTAGTGGGTTGCACCTCTGGGTGCCTCTCTGACCCACTAAGAAGACAGTCTGTGACGTATGGGTACGGAGTCAAGGGTTAGGGTTAGGGCTAGGGCAGGTTTTAGGGGGCTTTTGGCACATCCCAGAAGTCTCCATGGCCAAGTGGCCATGCGACTGGTGGGATGGCTCCAAAAATTTGCATGGTTGTCCACTCCCACATGGCTGGCCACTTGGCCAGCCCATCATTGCGCAGGTGTAAATAAAATAAAATAAAATAAAATCAATGGAGGACAGAGGAGGAGAGGAGAGACATTTTGTTGCAAGAAAAAAACCCACTGCTACTGTGAAAAATCTGGCAGTTTATAAATTTTCGCGTGTTTCTGTTGTGCTTGTGTGTTTTTGGACCACGATTTCAAAAACAATATTGCGTTTGCCGCCCCATTTTGGATCCCCCGCCCGCACCGCATGGCATGGCGATGGCGACTCGCGAGTCTGGCTGCCCAGGACGGGGGGGAGGCGGGACCCCCCCTCCAGAAACCACCCCTCCGGTAGGTGCCCTGCGCCCTTAGTCAAGCAGGCATTTTTCCGCCTGCTTTTTTGGCCCGGGAATGGGTGGGGGGAGAGTTTAAAAGTTTTTTCCTGTGCCGTCCGTGCCGCTTGCTTGCGCTTTAATTGCGGCGGCCGGCGGCGAGACTGGGCTTTTTGCTGGCTGCGAGCCTGCGGCGAGTCCCACCAGAGCAGCCCAGGACGGGGGATGAGGGGGGAGGCCGGGGACCTCCAGAAACAACCCCTCTGGTAGGTGCCCTGAGGCACGGCAGGCATTTTCCCGCCTGCTTTTTGGCCGGGAACCGGGTTTTTTTTTTTAACTTTTACCCTACTTTTAAAAACTTTTTTTCTGTGCCGCGTGTGGCATCGCGCGATCTCGCGATGCAAGGAACGAGCACGACAAATCAGACCAAAATTGTTCGTTCGTCGGTTCGAGCTCGAAGTCTGGGGGAGTAATTCCCGTTACCGTTTCCGTAGAGTAACGGAACTGAGTAACGGAAACGGAAATACCGCTAAGTCGTGCCCATCTCTAACCGCAGATCTTGGTGGAAGCTTTCTATGAGCACATGCCACACTGTCAGAGGGACAAGGTCTTTGGGAATTATCACAGGGTACCACAGGGAGCTTGTTCTGTAAACCAGCACGGTAGCTGCAAAAATTGCCAGTGAGGATGCGTAAATTCCATAACTGGTGGCTTACAAGACCCATTACGGATTACAAAATGACTGCACACTCTCGCATTCCAGCAGATTCCCATAAGCAACCGTGTCTCTTAAAATTTATGGAAAAACACACTTCCTTGGGCTACATTTTCATGCAGAGACTTTTCCTGAGCTATATAGGACCCCTGAGATTATCTCTCAATATGGCATGACATCTGATTTGGGATGTGTGAGGAATTTGTTACATCATTTCCACACACACCCTGACCCCTTTCTTCTAAATGAATTTATTTGATTTTGTATCTCCCAGACTAAACCTTGCAGTGGGAATTCGGTACATTTCCAGGCTTGAAATATATTCTACGAAAGAAAGAAAAATGTGTTCAACGACAACCACCCATTTGAACAACACATGGAGAGATACCATGTGAATTGCGGTACATGCTTCTACCTAAAAGATTCCCACAAAAACATACACAGAGCTACCACCTTTTTTTCCTTTTATTTTGGAAGCTTCCACACATAACTGTCACAAGAAAGACTTAAAATTCTTAAAACATTCACAGAAAAGCACCTGCTCACCTGACAGATCTGCCCATGCCTATTGGACATATGCCCTTGGATAATAAAGATATATTTACACATTCAACCCTTTTGTCCAGGCCTGTTATCAGGAGAAAAATTATTAAATCTCAGAAGCAGGTGTGATTCTGTCTGTACCCTTCACTGTGTCCAGTCAAGTAATTCTGAACAGAGTGTCACTATGTTCATCCTGAAAGGACATAAAGGGAAAAAAAGCTTTTAGAGTGAAAATACAGATGGAAATAGAAAGAATAGGAATGTGTTTTTAAAAAGAAAAATTTGCTGTCAGGCTTCTCATCCACATGAATCTTCGTTATACAGGAGCATCAAACTGTATACTGTGTTTTGGGTGACAGCGCCATTAATCTCTTGTAGTAAAAGCAGCAACAAAGGCTCATGGTACCCTAAAGACTAACTAGTTTTAGTTGGTACTAGAGATGGGCACGACTTAGCGGTATTTCCGTTTCCGTTTCCGTTACTCGGTTCCGTTACTCTACGGAAACGGTAACGGGAATTACTCCCCCAGACTTCGAGCTCGAACCGACGAACGAACAATTTTGGTCTGATTTGTCGTGCTCGTTCCTTGCATCGCGAGATCGCGCGATGCCACACGCGGCACAGAAAAAAAGTTTTTAAAAGTTAAAAAAACCCGGTTCCCGGCCAAAAAGCAGGCGGGAAAATGCCTGCCGTGCCTCAGGGCACCTACCAGAGGGGTTGTTTCTGGAGGTCCCCGGCCTCCCCCCTCATCCCCCGTCCTGGGCTGCTCTGGTGGGACTCGCCGCAGGCTCGCAGCCAGCAAAAAGCCCAGTCTCGCCGCCGGCCGCCGCAATTAAAGCACAAGCAAGCGGCACGGACGGCACAGGAAAAAACTTTTAAACTCTCCCCCATCCATTCCCGGGCCAAAAAAGCAGGCGGAAAAATGCCTGCTTGACTAAGGGCGCAGGGCACCTACCAGAGGGGTGGTTTCTGGAGGGGGGGTCCCGCCTCCCCCCCGTCCTGGGCAGCCGGACTCGCGAGTCGCCATCGCCATGCCATGCGGTGCGGGCGGGGGATCCAAAATGGGGCGGCGAACGCAATATTGTTTTTGAAATCGTGGTCCAAAAACACACAAGCACAACAGAAACACTCGAAAATTTATAAACTGCCAGATTTTTCACAGTAGCAGTGGGTTTTTTCTTGCAACAAAATGTCTCTCCTCTCCTCCTCTGTCCTCCATTGATTTTATTTTTTTTTTATTTTTTTTTACACCTGCGCAATGATGGGCTGGCCGAGTGGCCAGCCATGTGGGAGTGGACAACCATGCAAATTTTTGGAGCCATCCCACCAGTCATGGCCACTTGGCCATGGAGACTTCTGGGATGTGCCAAAAAGCCCCCTAAAACCTGCCCTAGCCCTAACCCTAACCCTAACCCTTGACTCCGTACCCATACGTCACAGACTGTCTTCTTAGTGGGTCAGAGAGGCACCCAGAGGTGCAACCCACTAGCCCACCGTAACCTTACCCGTCACTAGCCTAACCCTAGCTCTTGCACTAAGCCACCTTAAAGCCAGATCTACTTGCTTGCATTGCACTACACGCAGCAAGTACAATTCCCTTCTGTGTGAGACATGGTGGTGCGGGAGCCTTGTGAAGGGCGGGTATGACCCTATCACTCTCACACTGGTCTCACGTCTGCACATTATGTTATGCAATATCCATATGGCTATTGCATAGCATTTTGCAGCAGCAGCAGGTGAGGAAGGGAGACCCCCATGTAGAGGGGTCTCTCTTGGAGCCTGCTTCCCCTTCCTAGTGGCAGGAGGCACCCACGGGTGCCTCCAGGAGCCCACTTTCCCTTTATAGCGGGCCAGAGGAGGCACCCACCCCACAGAGGTGCCTCCAGGAGCCCGCTCCCCCCCAAAAAAAACCAGTACTAACGACAACGAAAAAATGAAAAAACGAACCGACTAATTTTTTGCGAATTTTCGCAAAAACCGGAAACGACCCGAAATGGGATTGGCCCGACTAACGACAACTCGAAAAAAAATTTTTTCAAGTCGTGCCCATCTCTAGTTGGTACAGTAGGACCTCCCGTATCCACTGATTCATTATCCACTGCTTCAGTTAGCCACGGTTGGTAGAGGGGGGGGGGAATCAGCAGCCACAAAGCAAGCTCTAAAGCAAGCTGTTGTCACAAACAGCAGTTGTAAAGCAAGCTATTGTCTCAAATATCATCTGTAAAGCAAGCTACTGTCAGGAAACAGCATATTGGTGGTGGGTGGGCAGGCGTTCTTTCTTATCCATGGCTTTCATTATCCACGGGAAGGCCTGAAACCAATCCTCAGCAGATACCGGGGTCCTACTGTATTAACTTTTCATTGGCTGTACTCCATCTGCTCAGGATAACTGGTGCAAATTCTGTGTGTTATCTGCCTCATCAAGAGGTCCAAACGCAAATGGAGGCCAGATGTATTAGAATTCAGTATTCATCTTCATAAGTAAGCATGAGAACTGAATCTTAACCTTACTGCCTGGTTTCCACACCTACCATCCTCTCCAATTTGTAAACATCTTGTTAAACGTAATATGTGGAACCCAGAACCATTCAAGTGAAGGGTAAACTTGGCACTGACATCTAATAAGGCCTTGATTATGAACAAGGTCTGGACTGGGGCCAAAGCGAACTAAATCAAATGATGTTAGGACATGTAAAATTAGGACATGAAAAAAATCTGGACATATAAAATATTAAAAATAAACATTTGCTTAAGCCTGAGCCGTGATTACAATATATTGTAACTCTTTTCATTGGCAGCCATTTTCACCTAAATCAAGACTTACATGTTATTTTAAACAGCACATAACCATAGAAATTGTCATCATTATTTTCCTGTGCTTATCTGTGAAACAATGCCTGTGATTCGAGTTCACTTCATGTGTATTTTCCATTTCTAATATGTGCCTCTTAGAAAACATCATTATGTGGGGTTATAAAATAGCTACAGCAAGTTAAAAATATGAAGTACCTTTAAGTAATGCTCTTTCCCATGAGACACCCTTTGCCTAGTAGTCAGTAATGCAATCAGATATCTAGAGTTATTGCAATTGCCTGCCAAAACATCACTCATGTCTATTAAAGCATCCTGAAAAACACCATTATATCAATTCCAGCTAAGGCATAATTCCCTTTCTTTCTGGAATGTTGTCTGCTATGAGTCATGCTACAGCGCTGGGATTTTATTGGAAAAACAGCTTTAGGAAGGGAGGGACGAAAAGTAGTTTTTCTCAGTTTGTACGTTAAAGAACATTTTGAAACCACGTTTCAGCTTTTCTGCGATGGGATGAATTCAGATGTCTGAATTCACAGAAAAGCTGAAATGTGGTTTCAAAATGTTCTTTAACGTACCAACTGAAACCTATGAATTCATGATAGGAATGTGAGGAATTTGAATTCAACATTGTGAGGAAAACACAGTGGGGCAGATCAATATTATTTGAGATTTTTTTTGGCAAGCCTTCTTAATAAATTCCTGTTATTTTTCAGGTAGCTGAAGATAATCTGCACATCTGGCAGGAATCTCTAATGAAAAGCTTACCTTCAAATGACAGAAATGCATTGTAGGAAAGCTAGAGAGTAGATGAGTAATGTTGGCAGTCTTCTACGATGCTGGTTCTCAATCTTATAGCTGATGTGAGAGTGAACACTGAAGACCTGAACTATCCTAAGTGCTAGAAACGTCCCTCAGAATACTTTGTAGTGAAAATGGGTTCCCAAAGAAAACAGAACCTCCCTGCCAGGGATGCTGCTTGTCAAGAACGTTTGCTAAAGTTGAAATAGTATGTAATAATATGCCCTCATTGCATAATCCAGAGGTTGGCCAGCCATATTTTACATATCCTTGCTTACTAGATGTTGACGAATAGCAGAAATTATATGTAAAAATAAAATGTAGTTTCAAACACTGTTCAGTGGTTAAGTACCTGAGAGCATACAGAAAATATTCAAGACTATTCCACCAGTCCAAGACTATCTTCAAGCTTCCTTGATGAGACTCTGCCTTATTCTTCACATCAAGCACCACCTTGCTTTTCTGATCCCCACATGCAATCAATCAATCAATCAATCAATTGTTTATTCTGGTTATATGACCCATTCAGATAGAAGAGAAAAAACTACAACAGTAAAACAGTATAATGAGAACAGAGAGATTGCAACTATAAAAACTGTACATAGGTCAACCTTCTGCCAGTAATACAGCCCTTCTGCGGATTGCAGCTAAGAAAAATTTGTCCACCTGAGTTGTTATAAAAGAAGAGGCAGTATGCGACCAACCACTTATCTGAGTTACCTTGAAATCTATGAATCAGGGCATGGATAGATAAGTTATTGGTGTCCGGTACACTGAAAGGATGCCATATGCCTGAGGGGAACAAGTTCTATTCAGTAATGAAAACAGTTCTTGTTTCTGTATGTCATAGAGTCGCTGGCTGAGAGCTTGATAGGCCTGTTGTTGGATAGGATGGAATTGAGGGGAATACTAATAGATCTAATTTTACATTGAATTGTGCGTATCCGCTTACTAGTATATGAGTCAGATAACATATAATATATATAGCCCTGAAAGTGAATCCTCAACCAAAATTTTAAGGTTTGAATCCATGCCTTCATTTCTATACATACAATCAAATCCTGTTTCCAAATATAAGACTCCCAGTCCTACACAACTGGGGATGCCTTGGATTCGGTGCAGAAAAGTAGACTGTACCTTTTCTATCTCTAAGTTAAATGTGCTGATCCAAATAGGTATCCCATAAAGGAATTGGGTCCTTGTTTTTGCTTTAAAAACCCGAGCAGCAGAGGGGATGTGATGTCCACCATTAATGTAAAAAGAAGAGAGAGAGAGTAATGGCTGTCATACTACAAATGGTCTTACTCTGCTAATAGTTGCAGTGAGCAGTCCAAGTGCAATTATACTCAAAATTTAGTCCCAGGTACTTAAATTCTTACTTGCTCTAGAAGATTGTTCTGAATTGACCAACAAAATTTCTTCCAGACCTTGGAGAACACCACCATTTTGGAATTTTGAGTGTTGATAGTTAAACTATTGTTATTGCAGTAATTTTCAAATGCTGCCAAAAGTCGTTTTAAACCCAACTGAGTTATGGATAAAATTACAGGATCGTCTGCATATAGTAATAGTGGGATCTGCTGGGTACCAAGTTTAGAAAAATGGTCCTCAACAATCCTTAGGAGTACATCCAGATCATTTATGCAAAGGTTAAAAAGGTGAGGAGCCAACACACAGCCTTGCCTAACTCCCCTGTTGCTCAGAATCTCATCTCTCAATTCACCTTTGGGACCATAGCAGACATGACAGCTAGTACAGGAGTACAATTTTTGGATGAGAAATAATTGTGTCCTATATATCAAGGTCTTATCTAATTTGTCCCATAGTAGTTTTCTAGAGATAGAATCAAAAAACCCTTTCAGGTCAAGGAAGCAGTTAACAATCCACTCCCCACCCACCCAGATTTCTGTATTTTTCAGCCAGGTGAGCCAGGATCACACAGTGATCCAAGTGATCCAACAGAAGCCATTTTGTTCTAGCCCTAGTATCTTTTTGGACTCCATCCAGTTTGTCAATTTGTCAGCTAGAAGCCTTGCATGCAACTTGCCTGTAATGGATAGTAGACTGACAGGACGGTAGTTTCCTGGTAAATGTGGCTTCCCTTTTTTATAGAAGGGTACTACAACTGCTCTAGTCCATACTACAGGTGCCCTCCCAGTTTTATCGATCAAGGTAAACAAGGTTGCTAAGGGAAGGACCACCTATTCAAATATGTTTTTAAAAGTTCAGATGGAAGTCCGTCAAGACCTGGTGACTTCTTCAGCTTCAACTTGCCAATTGAGACTTTAAATTCTTCTGCAGTTACTGGAGGCCAAGCTGGTAAGTTAGTTGGTATAAAGTCAGTAAGTACATTTACAGGGGCAGATGGATCATAAAATATGCTGGAGAAGTGCTCCTTCCATACCTGGGCTGGTATCAAGCAATCCAGTGGACCTGTCTTAGTCACGGTAATATCAGTGACCAAGATCCAGAATTGTGTGCTGTTACTTGATAAAGCAGGATTAGACAGAAAATCCCACCAGTCCTTTTGCAACTCCTGGTTATTTTGGGTTTTTTTGTGAGCTCTTGTCAGCTAATACTGCTTTTTAAATCAAAATATTCATTTGGAGGCACGTTCATTTGATTCTTACGATAAGACTGATACAAGGCATGAAGCTGGTTTTTCAGGAGGAAACATTCTCTATCAAACAACAGATTGGATTTGTTTTTAACTCTATTATTTGTGCCTACTGATGGACCTGCTAAAGTCTGCTGATGTAGTATGTTATTAACCTTAGAAGTAACTTTATCATAGTAGTAAAGCGCATCAGTCATATTTTGTGGTTTGGATAAATTTCCCCCCAAAATCATTAAATCTCCGGAATCTATTATGCAACTTAAAGTGATGTTTTCAGCATAAAAACAGATTGGGCAATGCTCCAATCAGCAGGTTGGGTCGTGTTGCAATCAAATTCACTGATCACTAACCTGGTATGAATAGATAAACAGTAAGCGGACAGTATGCCTTTTCTTAGTAGTATTTCACCAGAAATGGCTCAAAAATTCCACAATCTGGCTTCATTTGTATAACTGCCTAACAAATTAATTCAGAGACATCCCTTATGAAGTATGTTGAGAGCATAACACTGCTCTATGTGTTTTTCTGTGAAAATGTGATTTGCCTTAAATGCCAAGGAACATAACGTAAAAGAAATAAAGTAAAAAGCAAAATGTTCTGATTAGATACAACCCCACATCTCTTAAAGCACTCTCTAGGCAGTTTACAATTTAATTACGCAGGCTACAGAGAGAGAGAGAGCAAGCTGGGTACTCATTTTACTAACCTCGGAAGGATAGAAGGTGGTGTGAACCTAGAGCCTGCTACCTGGGATTTAACCCCAGGTCTTGAGCACATTTTTAGCTGCAGTATAGCAGTTTAACCACTGTGCCACGGGGCTCTTAGTACTAGTGGGCTTTGTGTTAAACAAAAAGACAAGGAAGCTTTCTTACTGGAGTGGAGATGTAGGCAGTAGGTATCAGAGTACAGATCTACTAGGAGGCATCTTATGGTCTTATCACATCACATTAGCAATAAACCTGAAGAGCACAAAGGAGCCTTATAAGGAAGTAGGGAAAGTGTGTATACAGCATGGAGTCTTGCTGAAGAGACAACTCACAATTCTTCTAGTCAGTAATGGAGACAACCATTATTGTTGTACCCTTTGTGAGTATTTGCGCTTCTGTGCCTCACAGAAACAATCTGTTATAACCCTGAAACAAGTCTGACCTTGGATAAGAGCTACAGGGACCTTATATTAGCACTGGAACTTATATTAGCACTTATATTGCACCTAGTACTTTGGGACTTCAGGGTTCATGCCGAGGCCCCTGAGACTGGTTCAGCTCAGGATTTCATGGCCGCCATGACAACCATGGGCCTGTCCCAGAAGATCTTGGCCCCAACACACAGAGCAGAACATGTATTGGACCTGGTGTTCACAACTGAACAAGAGGGCAGTGATCTGGATGTGGTGGGGATCAACATAACCCCATTGTCATGGACGGATCACTTCCTGGTAGGGTTTAGGCTGGTTGTGGCCTCATCCCTCCACAGAGGGGGGGGGACCGTATTCTATGGGCTACCCCCTGGAGGCTAATGGATCCGGATGGTTTCCTGAAGGCTTTGGGGGATTTCCCAGCTGCCAAGCTGCATGGTCCTGGTTGAGTTCTGGAATGGCGAAATAGCCAGGGCAGTGGATGAGATTACACCTGAGCGACCCCTGCCTTATTGCAGACTCAGAGCAGCTCCTTGGTTTATCGAGGAGCTGTGATTGATGAAGTGGCAGGGCAAGTGTCTAGAGCGACGGTGGCGGAAAACTCGTGATGAATCCAACCGAGCATGGTGTAGAGCTCATTACAGAGCCTACTACATAACAGTGGTAGCAGCAAAGATATCTTTTTTCTCTGCTACCATTACGCCTGCTGGGAACTGCCCAGCAGGATTGTTTCTTGTGGTGCGGGGCCTAGTCCATCCACACACACACCCAGTAGATCAAGAAGCACACATGGTCTCCCACTGTGGTGAGTTCGCCAAACACTTTGCAGATAAAATCGATCAGATTTGCCATGACTTGGATGCCACATTGGCAATTATAACTGTTTATGTCCCCCTGGCAACTGTCTGTCCATTTTTGTGGGATTCTTTTCAGCTTGTACAGCCTGAGGATGTGGACAGGCTTCTTTGGAGTGTGAGGCCATCCACCTGCCGGCTCGACCCTTGCCCAGCCTGGTTCATTGGAGCTTCCCGGGTGGGACTGGCTGAGTGGGCAGGGAGGGTGGTTAATTCCTCCTTGACGGAGGAGGTTCTCCCACCTGCTTTGAAGCAGGTGGTGATTCAACCCCTCCTAAAAAAGCCCTCCCTGGATCCCACTGTTTTAGATAATTACCAGCCAGTCTCTAACATCCTGTTTAGACTCAGTTGAGTTGCTTCTCCAGCAACTGCATTGGCTGCCCATTCGTTTCCGAGCCCAATTCAAGGTGCTGGTTATGACCTTTAAAGCCCTGTACAGCTCAGGACCAGGATATCTGAGAAACCACCTCCTTCCATATAATCCGGTCCATCCCCTTAGGTCATCACAGAAGGCCCTTCTACAAGTGCCACTGCCCAGGGAGGTGCATGGGGCAGCGGCAAGAAACAGGGCCTTCTCAGTTATGGAATTCCCTCCCCCTTGAACTAAGAACTGCCTCCTCTCTGGAAACATTTAAGCGAGGCCTTAAGACATTTTTATTTAGGCAAGCCTTCTGAGCCTCCAGCCTTTTAATAAATTCTTTATTTTTAACATCTTAATACTTAGTTTTTAGTGGCTGAGGGCCTTTTAAATTCTGCTGCTTCTGCTGTTTTTAGTATTTTATAGTGTATTTATTGTTGTTTAAACATTGGACTTTGATATTTTAATATTGTTTATGTTGATTTTCTTTTGTTGTTTTAAGCCGCCGTAGGTCCCTTTGGGAAGAAAGGTGGTATAAAAATAAAGTTGTTTATTATTATTATTATTAGTAGTAGTAGTAGTAGTAGTAGTAGTAGTAGTAGTAGTAGTAGTAGTAGTAGTAGTAGTAGTAGTAGTAGTAGTAGTAGTACAGGAAACCCTGCGACCTAGTCACCTGTCCCATGCCTGAATTCCAGACTTCACACTGCTATTAAAATAGCCATTTTTATGGCGCATAGCATCGCGCATAATATTTCACGTTGCATACAGCACAGATACTTTTTTAGCTGCACACGTATTGAACTTATTAAAGTTAAAGTGAACTGGCAGTTCACTCGTACTACTACCCTACACATGGGACAGCTTAATGGCATTGCAATTAATATATGCATAAGTACAACCTGCATTATCCAGAGTAAAAAGCAAGTTAACGACTCGATCACATATAATTACATAGTATAAAAGGTCCTCTATCCAGTAGTGAAGTCAGTGAAGCTTCTACCTTAGCAGCAGTACAGTGCTATGACTTTTTAGGACTTCCTTCTAAATGCATGGCTGATCCGCTGGGTGCCCACTTCAGCATCTTTGCATTGTAAGAAATGCAGCTGTGTTTCTAAACAAATGAACCACCCCTTTAATGGTAATGTGCAGGGTAATATTATCTCAGCTGGTGAACAGTAGGGCAACTTCATTGATTTCTATGGGAAACTTTCTCTCCCAAGTGTTGAAAAGAAGGCACTCTATCTCATCTAAGCATATTACAGGAAACACATGCAAAAGGGTTTTGAAATGCTACTATTGCATGCAAATCTATGGTAATAGATGTACTCAGTTTTTTAATGTTGTTGATTTGTCCAGACCTCCATCAAAGTCATAGTGTGATTTCTAACTCAGCAATTTAGTAAGACTGTTTTAACAAAGAAACTTGAAGAAATGCAAATGAACAAAATGTATAGGACGCCAGCTGTTTGTTCAACAGAGGTAGTTTAAACTGTTCAGAAGGCAGCTCTGTGAACTTACCAATGACAATTAGTTTAAATGAATTTGAATAACAAATATACATTTCATAGCTGATGAAGTTTTGCACTGGATTTTTTCTTTCTTTTTTTTTCTTTAAAAGAAAACAATGCTAATAGTTTCCTTTTTCCTAACCCTCAATGACTATTTTACTTTCTTGATGTGGACTTTCAAAATACAAAGGCATCTTGGCAAGTTTTCAATTCTTTCTTCAAAGTAAACTCTTAAGGCTTTTTTGGAAAAAAAAACATGGCATACAAAAAAACACGAAGGGGATATCTCGCTAAGGAGGATGAGTGAGAGAATGTGTGTGTAAGAATAACATATATGCAAAAGACAGCCCATAAAATGTCCTTTTAGTCATTTGCCATGGCCTTTTCGGTTGCCCTACTGTATGAAATTGATTTTGTGAGGAGAAACTGATCAGAAGAGCCTGCAATTTAAATGGGGAAAGGGGGGGGAGGAAGAAAAAAGTATTGCTATTATTGTGACAATGTTCAAAGAATAAAGTTTTATTCTGCAAACTTTGTCTTCCAAAGTGCTGAGATGCAGGACCACACAGACACATGTTTTTCTCTCTCCGTAACTGCTGTTCACATCAAAGTTACAAGGAATGAGGCAGCCTCGTTCAGAATGTTATTTTAATGACAGCATTTTTGAAAAGAAACAAATCTGATAATAACTTTATTTAGAATATCATCTGCAATATTATATACACTGCTAAGTGCACAATCTGCATATCCTCTTAATTACTCCTTATGCAACCAAGTTCCAATGAAATGAGTTGTGTGCATCAGGTCTAACGGAACATGCACACTGATAAATAACTCCAAAATGCTATGTATTACTCTGTTGTTCTTTACAAAGTTTGATTTTAAGTAAACAAAACATAAAAAACTAGCATAGCTTATACTGTGCTTTAATCTTTACCCAGAGACAAGACTAGTCCGTTCATCTGAAGATGTGTGTTTAGACATGCAAAAGTTTGTGAAAAATAAATACTAGTTAGTCTTATCAGTGCTACATTACTGTTTCTGGTATAAGCTTTTATTCAACCAACTGAACATGGCCAGCTGCTACCTCACCTTTTCAGCATGACTTCAGGCATCCCATGCCATGCTTTGCTAGGTAGACTACATGCAGCCCAACCCAACAATTTCCTGCTAGATCGGCTTGGGTCTCTAATCTGAACATATAAAACTCACTAGGGCTGCCTGTGTGCACTGGCCTGGCTTCAGCATAAAATCCAATGAAGACAGGATAATAGGAACATGAAAAAGCATGCCTATGTGGGTTTAGTGCCACCAAGCAGATGACATGCTCAAATCCACATGAGAGGTGACCACTGGTAAGAACTTCAGGCCTGGCCTGTAACTTCCACTCCCTTTGTTGACCAGGTACCTGCAGGAACCTGTGTGAATTTGTTTTGTATATGAACATAAGTCATAAGTCCTTTCTGCCCACTCTGCAATTTAAGAAAAAAACAATCTGCACCCAGTTTCACATGTACTTTCATACACAATTTTCAAAAACACATGCATTCCATATGTAGCATTTTTTAATTTGTGCAGTTTTATATGCGACTTTTTGTAACATGTGCATTTTCATATACACCTTTCCCTAACATGTGTGCCATTGGAAACTCATCCCTAATCTATGCATTTTTAATGCAACTCTTTGAGCCAGGGAATTTGAATTTTAGATCAGGCCTGTCAAAAATGCTGGTAAATTAATCCCTCCATATACACATACACAATACATTATTTTCATGTATTGCATTTCATGTTGAGCTTTTGGAAAGTGTAGTGGGATCTGCTGACAGGCATTTCATGAGTGCCTGGCACTCACGTTTGAAGGAAACATTGAGCAAAATTCTATTGGTATTTATTTATTTATTTATTTATTTATTAAACTTGTATACTGCCCATCTTCCCGGAGGAACTCCGGGCGGTTCACAACAAAAAATATAAACAAAATCAAAACAATTATATAAAACAATTAAAACACTAACGATCAATCAATCGGTAGACCAAAAACAACAGCAGATAACAGATGGCGGAAAAAATAATAATAAATAATTTAGTCACCGAACGCCTCTCGGAAGAGCCAGGTTTTTAATGGTTTCCGAAAGGTTGGCAGGGACTGTGCAAGGCGCACTTCACTGGGGAGGTGGTTCCACAGGGCAGGGCCAGCCACAGAGAAGGCTTGAGAGCGAGTGAATGTTTTTCGAGCCTCCCTGGCCATGGCCACCCGCAGCATGTGCGCCCGCGACAACCTAGCCGGTCGGGCCGATGTTGACCGCTGGTCGATCCGCTCTGCCATGTAGTCAGGTCCCAGGCCATGGAGGGTTTTATAAATTAAAACCAAGACCTTGAATCTGATTCGGGACACAATGGGCAACCAATGCAGATGAGCCAGAACTGGGGTGATGTGGTTGAACTGACGCACACCCGCCACCAGTCTCGCTGCTGCATTCTGTACCCACTGCAGTCGCCGAAGGAGAGTCAAGGGCAACCCCATGTACAGCATGTTGCAAATAGTCTAGCCTCGAGATCACCAGCACTTGCACAAGAGTCCTGAGGGAGTCCCCATCTAGGTAGGGACGAATCTGGGCTATTTGATGGAGATGAAAAAAGGCAGTCCTGGACACAGCAGCCACCTGGGCCTCCATAGTGATTGCTGGGTTCAGGACTACGCCCAGATTCCGGACACTGTCCGATGGCTGGGGGGAAATGCCCTCCAAGATGGAAAAGGGGCCTCCATAGCCAGATGGGGAAGTCCCAAAGAACATAACCTGAGTCTTCTTGGGGTTGAGTTTGAGCCTGTTGGCCCTGGTCCATTCCATGACTGCAGTCAGGCACTGGCTGAGGGTCCGGGCAGCCTCATCTGCAGAGGTGGAAAAGGAGAGATAGAGCTGCGTGTCATCAGCGTACTAATGACAGCAGACTCCAAATCTCCTTATGACCTCTGCCAGCGGCCTCACATAGATGTTGAACAGCATGGGAGAGAGGGATGACCCCTGTGGAACCCCACAAGGGAGTATCCAAGGGGCAGACAACTCCCCCCCATGCTGCACACGCTGGGGACGGCTCTCCAAGAAGGACCAGACCAACTGTGAACAGTGCCTCCGATCCCAATCTTGGAGAGCCGATCCAGCAGGACACCGTGGTCAACGGTATCAAAGGCCGCTGACAAGTCCAGAAGGACCAACGGGGTAGAGCTACCCCTGTCGGCCCCCCGGAGGAGGTCATCTTGCAGAGCGACCAAGACTGTCTCGGTCCCCCGACCTCGCCTGAACCCAGACTGGAATGGATCAAGGACCCATTCTCCCTCCAAAAATGATTGAAGCTGGACCGCGGCCACCCTCTCGATTACCTTGCCCATAAAGGGAACATTTGCAATCGTGTGGTAGCTGGTCAATTCACCCAATGCCATGCCAGGTTTTTCAGAATGGGCTTCACCATTGTCTCCTTCAGGCGAGAAGGAAAAATCCCTTTCCTGAAGGAGGCGGTGGTAATAGTGGAGCCCATTCAGGCATGCTTCCGCCGGCAGCTTTTATAAGCCAGGATGGGCAAGGATCAAAGGGGGTGGATGCAGGCCGACAATGGGCAAGAGCCCTGGAGGCCTCAAGCGAGGAAACAGGCCCAAACTCAACCATGTGAGGAGACTGAGGGCGTGCAGCATCAGGGGATGTCAAGGGTAGGCTAGAGCAACCAGAATTGAAACCTGTCCATATGGCCTCTATTTTTGATCTAAAAAAAGGCTGCAAAAGTCTCACTACTGAAATCAGTAGGAGGAGGCCTAACCAGACCAGGATTAGTGAGGTTGCGAACCACACGGAACAATTCCGCTTGGCGGTTGAAAGCCTCACTAATTCTCAGGGAGTAATAAAATGTTTTAGCCTCTCTGATTGCCCGAACGTAGCACCTGGACTGGACAATAACTGCAGCCTTATTAATCGCCATCCAGTTCTTCCTCCAGCTGCACTCCAGCCTCTTCTGTTCTTGCTTCATCGCTCTCAACTCTGCCGTATACCACGGCGAAGCGCGATCTCTGCAACAATGGAGGTGCCTAGGGGCGATCCGGTCGACAGCCCGGGAGGCTTCTTCAAACCATTGATCTACCGTGGCTTCGACCGAATTGTCAGCCAGGCCGCCAGGAACCTCCCCGAAGGCCTCCCGGAACTGATCAGGCACCAGGAGTCTCTGGAGCGAGCCCAAACAGATGGTCGAGGGTCCCCATGGGGTGGGGCAGCGATTGACACAGAGAAGAACAGCAGGTGATCTTCTGACCATGACACAGGTGTGGACACAATGTCCCGCACCCTCAGAAAGGAATCCTCTGATGTGGAGGTAAATACCAGGTCCAGGGTGTGTCCATATCTATGAGTGGGGCATAGAACATGCTGGGTCAGGTTCATGGAGTTCATGGACTGCATGAACCCCAGAGCCGCACCCGAAAGTCCATCGCCGACATGCACATTGCGGTCCCCCACCACCAAGAGGCAGGGGGATCTCAAAAGTGCGGCCGCGATGAACTCGGTGAGCTCTGGTAGGGATTGTGCTGGGTTGCGGGGAGCACGGTAACCAATAAATGAATACATTCCAGCCCTGGACTCACCAACGTCGAGGCCCTGCTGACATGAATAGTGTCTCTATATACAATGGCCGCCCCATCCCCCCTTACGACCCTCTGACCTGCCGACGCCCTGAACCAGAAACCCAGGGGGACACTGCTGGGTGAGTGAAGCTCCCCCCTCTGCTCCCACCCAGGTCTCGGTAATGCAGGCCAGGTTGGCCCTTCCATCACGGATGGCATCAACGATGATGGGGATCTCATTATGGACCGACCTGGCATTCATCAGGAGGCAGGACAGGTCGGAGGCACTGGCGGGATGGCTCCGAGACACATGGCAGTGAGTTGAGGGGTCAGAACGGGGGACAGGCATGAGTTGCCTGGCCCGGGTTCTTCTTATCCGACTAACCACCACCCCAACTCCTAGTGTATCGCCCACGGCCCAACATGACTGGTATGGCAGTCCCTGCGAACATGGTGACTGAGGGGAAAAAACAGCAAACAACAACGGCAAATAACAAAGAAATACCAAAAATACAAATTAACAAAAATTAACAAAATACAACATAATAGGGCACACATCCAGGGCTACAGATGGAAAACGAAGGGGGGAAGGGGAGCAGATAATCAAATGAATGAGTATGTTGCGAGATGGTAGGAACGATCGACAGCTGCCAGATAGTAGAATTTATGAGGGAGGACAGCAGCTGGTACCGGCGGCGCAATCAGGTACTTCTGATAAGATAGAGTCAGGCCAGTTGCCATCAGACAGGGCCAACAACGGCCTCATGGCCCAATTGGGCCCAGTGCTGAACAGCCACAGGCCCAACAAGGCCACCACCATCGGCCAGTTTGGGATCTTCAATAAACAGCCAAACACTCCAGAGATTTCGAGTGAAAGATGAAAGACTTGTGTGATTCCCCATGGCTATTGGCAGTTAATTGCCAAGATGCTGTGTGTGTTTCAATCACACTTAAGTGCACTGCCTAGAATGCATGTCAGCACCTTGTCAATTAGCCACAATTAGCTGTAGCAAGTGAGGCAAGCTGTGCACAAACCAGAATTCTGGCTATTAGCTTAGGCACACAATAATGAAGCAACCACACAACGGCTTTTCTATGAACAGCAGTAGATGAGAGACTTTTTGCATTTTATGAAGGAGAGTAGGTTTCCAACATATCTTCTGCTAGTATTCTCTTACATGCTCTAATTCCCTGCCTATTCCAAATATGCAAATATAAACTCAAATTTAGTGTAAAAACCATGGAGTTACATAACCAGCCAACTAGATCACAAAATATTTCTCCTCATTGATCAGCACTTGGGAATTAGTGACATATTTTAAGCAATACCTCATCACAGTTATACCATGCTCAATCTCCATGAGTCTTATTTTTCAAAAATTCTGTGGGTGCTGCTCTTGTTCTTCCTCCTTTCCCCCCTTCCCTTTCATGTGCAAAAGAAATTTATTTCATCCAAATTTGTTCCCTCAGGCAAGAGTCAAAACAATGCTGCATAGCATAAAACATACACATTATCTCCTGCCAACTCCTCTAGCAGACTATTGTAATGTGCCAGCCAACTGATCCGCATCCCTGCATCTCATTCTGACAAAGCCAAACACCTGCCCTGGCTCTTCAGGTAGAACGGAGGGCAGTGTTGTAATGAGGGCTTGGGGACTGTGGATTCAAGTGGGGTGGGGGGATACTGGTAGAAAAGCTACAATTTTCTCAAGCTTGTTTCCCCGTCATTTTGGCGAGCATGAAAGCTGCTCATGAGAAGAAGAAGAAAAGTCAGTTATAAAGCTAGCAATGAAGGAAGCCATTCTGGTCTCAGTTATGCCAAATAAAACCTTCGTCTGTTTGCCTCTTGAAAGCATCAGAGATCACTCTAGACACACCCTTCCCCTCACATGGCATCTGAAAGGCACATTGGTCCACCAGGTAAACGTAGCAGAAACATTGCTATTAATGTCCTGTTAGGACAAACAAATTAATTTGGCCTGCTTTTCCTTGAAGAATTCTTCTGAATCCATGTGATGTGGCAAGCAAACAGGCCTGGTCTTAGACAACGTCACCATTAGCAGGAGCAAGGCAACTGTCTCAGGAAGCATTTTTGGGTTGACACATACAGACATCTGATTGCTTGTTACTGGATTTATTATTATTGGCCAGAATCCTGTCAAGGACTTTTGCAGGCCTAAGTTAAACTGCTTCTTACGATTGTGGAACTGGGGACTTTAAGGAAGAAGAGGTATTTGCATTGTGGTGCTGGAAATGACTACTACACATCTCATGGACTGTGAAGTTGATATAAACAAGAAAGTCCTAGACAGAGTCAAACCAAACATATCTCTGGAAGCCAAGGCCACCAAGCAAAAAAAATCCTGCCTGGAATCAACTTAACAACACTCTATTATTGTTGTTTATATTCTTCTGGGGACATCCTTGAACTGCACAGCTTGCCCAAGGTCCACAGGCTGACTCTTCCGGCATGCACTGTGGGCAACTGAAGTCCCAGCATTGGCTCCACTGAGCCATCAAATTGCCTCCCACCTATGACAACCATAGGAATGAGCAACCTCCAAAATGTCCTGTCTTCAAGTGCAGCCTCAACTTTCATAAACTTAACCCTGTGGCCTCCATTAGGTCCATTGCAGTCCATTTCCTATTGGTCCTCTCTTTCTGCTGCCTTCCACCTTTCCCAGTATTATGTATTTTCCAGAGACTCTTGCCTTCTCATTAAGTGCCCAAGATAGGACAGTCACAGTTTCATAGTTCAGGCTTGATTTGGCTGCCCCATCTCTGCTGCCTTTCCGGAAGCAGGCAAATAACTTCCTCTTCAGGCAAGGTTTCCCTGAATGAGGGACTACCTACTATGTGACTTTACACGGATTACCATACATGATTGCATTGACTGATTTTATAAGAACACCAGTGTTCTCCATGTTACTTTCCACCCCTCATAATTGCTTTTTTTATTTTTGTGTACTCTTTGTAGCTCTAATGTTATCTTTTAATGTTCTAAGATGCCTCTCCAAACTCCGTGTTCTTAAACTGAATATGTCTTAAATGTTCTGGACTGTATATTGTCCCTCATTATTGTAAGCCAGCTTGGGTCCTTTTCCAAGGAGAAAGGTAGGGTAAAATATTCAAAATAAATAAATAAATAAATAAATAAATAAATAAATAAATAAATAAATAAATAAATAAATAAATAAATAAAAACTTCATGACACGCCAGCATATCTGTAAAGCTCTCTTGAAGTGCCACATTGAAAAAAAATCATATTTTTCCCTGTCAGTTTTCCTTACTGTCCAGATTTCACACCCATGGCTAGTGATGAGCAACAGAAGACTATGGATGAGTATCAGATACTCATGCCTAAAGAAAACCACAGAGGGATGCAAGGCAGCCTCTGTCCTGTGTCTCTCCAATAGCATGTGCTATCCTTGTGATCTGACATAATTATATTTGTTGTTCATCCAAAGAACAATTCTTTACATTTCCCCTTAGTCAACTCCTCTCTCTCTCTCTCTCTCTCTCTCTCTCTCTCTCTCTCTCTCTCTCTCTCTCTCTCTGTGTGTGTGTGTGTGTGTGTGTGTGTGTGTGTGTGTGTGTGTGTGCTTGCATGCATGCATGCATATCTACATACAATACAAGATGGTATTTCAGACACAGGGCTAACAGAAATCAGGGCTCCCACTGGCCAGATTCCTGTTGTGCAACTTCATGCCATGCAACTCAGATAACATCAGCAGCCACACTCATTTGGGGGCAGGCGGGGAATTGAAAGGTTCCTATGTTCTCTCTCCAGATTCAGGGGTGCCAAACAGCCAAGTTTGATGGCATCATCAGAGCTGTGCTGTGTAAAATTGTGTAATAGGATTCTAGCCATTGTACCACCCCTAGCAATAAAGGGGAGCACCACTAAATATATATGCAGATTTTTCTCTACAAAGAGAAGAACCATAACTCGCTACCCAACAAAGCTGTTCCTTCAAGGGAGGCATCATCAGTTGAAAACACGAAGTTCACTGAGGCAGAAAGCTAGTGGGTGAAGAAGCAGAGAACAAGTCTGTACAGTCATCCCTTTCACTGAAGTTAAGCACCCAAAAAGTCAGGACTGCTTTGCAGAGTGGACCCAAAATACTTTTTCCATTCCACCAATGAACTATGCAGAATGAGAGAAGCGAGTAACCCCAGTTCTTAAAAGCACAGCAGCCCTTCCAACCTCAGTACTTGGCAATTCTTTAAATATAATTGCTGCTCTTTGACTCTTCCTTCCTACCCATTTGCTTCTTCAGACTGTTTATAGTTACCACAATTTAACTCCTCTTCCTCATTTCTTATTTTTGTACATATTTGTCTAACTAGAAATTTACTTAAATTTCGTCCTCCCTCCGTGTTTTTTAAGTTACCAAAATGTAAATGCTAGTCTATAAAAAGTAGCCAGAGGAGTTTATTTGGGGGGGGAGTGTCACCCAAATGCCATATTCTATGATCCCGCCTTGAGAAAATCTTCAAATAGTCATTTTGAAAATGTGTTCTCTCTCCTGCTAGAGACAGCTGTTCTTCGTACATACTGCAAATGTTTCTTTTAAATTCCTGAGGACACACGCGTTTTGAGACTATGCCAGGACCTCTTGAACCGGCCAAAAAAAAAAAAAAACTAAACAGACCTAGGGCTGCTTATAATGTCCGAACAAACTTTCTCCCACCACTCCGACAGCCAACCTTTTACTCCCATAATATCCCACATTGTGTGCTTCGGCAAATAATTCATGTCTTGTCCAAGCCAAATACATTTTGTCATTTCTTGAAAATGTTACCTTTCACAGAAGTATAGCATTTCTGACCAGCGGGGAGCATATGTCAACATTATCTATTATTACACAATGTCAGGACCAGAAAGGGAAGGTGGGTGGTTATGTTAAGAAGAACTTGAGCAATTTTCTAAAACAGGCTTTTGAGAAGTACAAAGCCAGAATGTTTTGTCTGATTTTAGCTGTGTCAGCAACCTGAACTCCCCTCTTGTTCCCTCCCCTCCCCAGCCAGCTCTACCGCCCCACCGCCTGCCACCAGAGCAAACCTACAGCAGCAACCCGTGACCTGCTGCCTGGCTTGTTTGTTAGTTACAGCCAAGAGTTTGCTACGCTGGAAAGTTTGAGAAGAACATTGCACAGAGACAAGACTCTGTCTCTACAGAAGAGACATTTTCACAGAGAAAGAGAGAGACAGAGAGAACTCAACACGCCATGACTGAGAAAGGCAAATATTGCTTGCTTAAGGAAAACACTAGGTTTTACAGGATTCATATTCTGACTTTCTTTCTGCATTTTTAATTCCCAATGTACAAGAGCTATAATGGGGAGTCCAGAAAGCAGTGGATTTTTATGTGTGAACTAGACATGGGCACGACTCGGTGAAATTGTCGTTTCCGTTTTCGGTTATCGTTTCCGTTACGTAACGGAAACGGTAACGATAATTAAGCCGTCAGAACTCGAACTCGAACCGAAAAAAGAAAAATTTGGTCGGGTTTTTCATTTCCATTTGTGGCATCGCGGCGATCGCGCAATGCGAAGCACAGAAAAAGTTTTTAAAAGTTTTTTTTAAAAACCCTGACTCCCGGCCAAAAAAGCAGGTGAAAATATGCCTGCCTGAGGCTTTGCCACCTACCAGAGGGGTGGTTTCTGGGGGTTCCCCGGCCTTCCCCCCCTCTTCTCCTGTCCTGGGCTGCTTGCACCAGGCTGGGGGGGGGGGGTCATCCTCGTCGTCTGTCTCGCTGCATGCCATGTGGTGGGGGGCATCCAAAATGGCGACCGCAATTTTTCTTTTGAAATTGTGGTCAAAAAACACACCAAATCACCACAGAAACATGTGAAATTTATTTATTTTAAATGCCTGAATTTTTATAGTAGCAGCAGTGGGTTTTTATAGCAATAAAACGTCATATTGATTTTATTTTATTTTATTTTATTTTTTATTTTTTTAGACCTGCACATTTGGGCTGGGCATGGGATGGGACCATGCAAATTTTTTGAACCATTCCACCAATGGCATCGCCAGGTTTTTGACTGACACTTCTGGATGTCTCGGAGGATGTGGTTGAGGGAGGAGGGCTGGCTGCTGGTGCTGGTGTGATCCGATTGAGATTGAGGAGGGAGGCTGGAGGCTTTAGGATTTAAGTTAGGCAGGCAGGGAGGGAATTGAATTTAGAAAATAATTTCTTTGATTCCCTGCAGCTTTGTCTGCTGCAGGGAATAGTAGTTTATTCTTTATTTCTTCTCTGGCAGTTTGAGGATTTTTTTCTGCTATTGGATAAAGGGAGAGGTTCGACTGGGAGTGGGAGGTGCGGATTTATTTTAAAAATATATTATATACTATTTTCTATTTTCCCAACTTCAATTTGCTTGCACACACACACATTTGGGGTGCAAGCCAAGAACAGAACCTCTATCCTACCAAAGTGATATCCTAACTGCCCACTCACCCGTCCGCCCGTGCCGCCACCTGCCTGCGGCCCGTGCCCACCGCCCACCCATGGCCCCCGCCAATGCCGCCCGCCCTCACCTCCCCCCGCCACCCCCCCGCCCCGCCTGCCGCCTAGGGTGCAAAAACACCTAGCGCCGGCCCTGATTGCGGGACGCCCCTATGCTCTGGGTCCTGGGAAGTCAAATCGCACTAAATCGCGGTGGAAACGACAAACAACAAACGACAAACGGAAATGACAATTTTTTGAAAAATTTCTCAACAAACAGAAACGACCCGAAACGGACCCGTTCTGACAAACGAAAACTCGAAACATCATTTTTTTCTGGTCGTGCCCATGTCTAGTGTGAACACACCATCTGCTCTCTCCTTTCCATACTGAGAACAAATTTCAGGGCTGAGAAGGTGCTCTTATCCTTTATGGGCAGAAAAGGACTCATTCTTTGAAACTCCTATCTAATGCCAGTGACAGTATACTATTTAATGAGCTTTAGAGAAATCTGCTACAGTAGGTCTCTGATTTTTTTTCAGATCCTTCTGATAACAAGGTAGGACTTGAGGAATGGCATTACTGGACTACGGGCTGTTTTGGAAATAAGTACCTTTGCTGTACCTGTAGGGCTGTTTCACAACCCTTTTAACAGTCCTCCGCGCCCGACCTTTTTATGTATGGTTCAGATAAGCCTCCGCCGTGCCCTCAAAATACTTTCGTGGAAGAATGTGAAGGCCTACCAGAGCTCGTGGGTTACCGACAGGTAATCTGCCAGAAACAGCTCAGATCTTCAGAAACCTCCAGGGTACCTCTGGGGCTGTCAAAAACAACACTTTATAGAGTGGGACACATTCTTGTGTTGGAACCGTAGCCACAAGGGGCAAAAAATTTGACAGACATCTAGCAAAGACAACACGCTGCAGGACGTATTACTGTCCGTCTTGACTCTTTTTGTTGCTGATATGAATCTAGCCAAATCTGGTGGCTACCTCGCACCATGATGGGATTCACTTGCTCTCTCAGAGAAAGAGAAAGATGAGGTGATGGTGCCTAACCTGCAACAGAGAGAAACATCAATGGTCAGTTTGAATGGCTTTCTGTATAGTCATAGAAAAAGATTAAAGGGCCCAAATCATCCCCTAGAAAAAGCTACTTGTGCACTGGAAAATAAAATGGACAAGAATTTGTTCAGCTCTTTATTATTCTTGATAATTTTTTCCTCCTTATAAGCACACCCTTTGACTTATCCCTTCTCTCATGGGAGACATAGACTAGTAGATTATTCATTTCCATAGCAATTATTTGTTTCACTTACATCTACAGGCACATGCCTGAATCAGAAACAGCAAAATAGGAATATATATCTAAATAATAAAATGCTGAGGGGTAGTTTTTCGTGTTTAATATAACACAGGGGAATGCACTTTTACAGTTGCTGGGTGAGTGCTATAAATCAGTGATGGCGAACCTTTTAGAGACCGAGTGCCCAAACTGCAATTCCAAGTCCACTAATTTTTCTCAAAGTTCCAATACAGCAATTGAACCGGAATACAGGTGGCTGTGAGGGGGCGATGTTGGGTGCCCACAGGAAGGGCTCCGTGTTCCACCTTTGGCCCCCGTGCCATGGGATTGCCAACACTGCTATAAACTAATGACTGCAAAGCAATTGCTGTGGCTCAGAATTAGTTCCTAACAGAGACAGCTAAACTTGCAAACTATTTAAACAAAAATAAATATCCCACTTTAAAGCTGGAACAATTTTTATCACTTGTTGGACAGATCATAGTTTAATATGGTAGAAAAGAGGTAAGCCACATACAAGGTAATAGTCAACCCAGTCTGAAACATATATGGTAATGGTTAGAGATGGGCACGAATCAAAAAAAATGACATTTCGTTTGTCGTTTGTCGTTTGGAGGGTTCGGTTCGGTTCGTTTCCGTTTTTCGCAAATTTTTGCAAAAAAATCATTTTGTTTTCGTTCGTTTTGTTACTGTTTTGTTACCATTTATTTCAATTTTTGTGATTTTTTTTAGCATTTAAAGCAGTTCACTGTATTGCAGTAACGGAAACGAAACACACGACAAAATTTCCGGTGTTTCTGTTTGTTTTGTTTCATTTTGGAGGCAAAATTCGTTTGTCGTTTTGTTGCATAATGAAACAAAAAAGCAAAAACGGAAACAAAAATTGTTCATTTCGTGCCCATCTCTAGTAATGGCTATAAGACATAATGAGTTATATGCATCTAGACTAAGTCACACATGTATTAGAATCCCTGAATCAAGTGGATGTTACCTTGAGAGTCTTCCTAAAAAGGGGTGTTTTTTACACATTCTAAAACCTTTGCAGCTTCTGCTTGGGGTAGGTGGGAGAGAAGATTTCCTTCTTCCATAATTCCAAGTCTGGGATTGCTTTGGTCTTTTATTTCAGTTGTAAATTCCTACATTAATTGGTTCCTGCCATTGTGCTAAACCAGCAGGCACAAGGTGAATTTTCTCAGCCAACACACTTCAAATTGAATCTCTTTAACAGCATCCCAAGACTAGTAGTTTCGTGGGCATCTCTTTGAAATGCTTTGTAAGTCTTAACAAAATGAAACCTTACTCTACCCCAGGAAGGTGTTGTACTGGCAGACTGATCAATGAAACCCAAACATCACTGCCACACACATCACTATAAGTTTTGAAAGTTTGGGAAAGATCTCTTAGGACAGGAGAGGAAGGGTAAGAGCTTGGGCAACTGGAAGTTGAAATGGTACATAAAAGAGGATTCGGGACAAAGCAGGGATGAAAAGTTTTATCTGCCATAACACACGTATGAAGAATGACAAGTCACGTTCAATAGTAAAACAAGAAGATAAAGTAAAATCAGACACATGGCACCAGATCCCACACAGGGTTTTTAATGAATTCAGTCTCATGGAAATTGATGGGGAAGACAGTGAAAAAAACTTAACATGATCTAGATCTCACACATAAATGCGGTAAATACAGCTAAAATTGCCATCCATTCTGCGATATAATAAAGAAAGCCTATTTGTAGCTATTACACTATTAATACACTACTGTATTAATACCCCACTGTATTCTGAGTTTCATAGTATGACCCATTCAGCATCCAACCCATCATCTCAGCCACTCATGGAGATAAGGAAATCCCACAGTTAGAAGGCTTATGAATGCATGTTTGAGAAGCCTAGGCATAAATTCAGGTACACTCCCATTGTCCATGCTCCCTCACACAGTTATTAGCATATCCTCTTGTTTATTCAGGGCTCTCACACAGGATTGGGGCTGAGTCCCAGTTTCAATACTTTAATTGGCTTCCATTGTTAAATGCGAGGTTGTGTTTTATGGTGTACTGCCATTCAGCGATTGACTGTGAAACCATTCCAATGGTTTTGTGAAACTACACAACAGTATACACATTTGAGCAATTAAAAATAAGTCCTGTGTACTTGGTATGTCAGTCATACACAGTTTTACAACATGCTGACAGCAGAGAAAGAAGCAAAGACATAAAAGTATGGAGGAATTGATAGCTTTTCAGTTTTGTTTGCATTTCTAAATCAAACAGGCTATCCAAATTTTCATGTACAGTATAGGCAAGCAGGTTCAAATCTGCATTGGATTTGTTTTGAATGTCTACATCCAAATAGAAAAACACTAAGGCTGACTCAATTCAAGGAACTGTTCTTGAGCTTTTTGCATGAATAAAAGAAGCAAATTCCAAAATGGAAAGAGGTGAACTTTTTTCATTTTTGGATGCAGCAACAGCCTTCCACAGTCAACAAGCACCATTGGAGTGGAGGCATTCTGTTCCATCTGAAAATAATGACTTTGTAACAAAGGAGAAGCCATTTGTTAACAGAAGTCATTTCTCCTTGGTTGAAGGAATAGTATGAGAAGCCCAAATGGATTTGCTAGAACATTTAGTACATTCGGAACAATGGACTTTTTCAAAATACTGGCCTCCTCTGGTTAGCTCAGGTTTCTTTTCAAACAAACTACAGTACTAGGTCTGTGAAGATTCTCAGTCATCCAGGTTCGTTTAACTGGGAGTTGAGTCATGGCTACTGGACTTCTTTTTTGAGAGATAGAAACGTTTCGCTGTTCATCCAAACAGCTTCATCATCCCAGACCGATGAAGCTGTTTGGATGAACAGCGAAACATTTCTATCTCTCAAAAAAGAAGTCCAGTAGCCATGACTCAACTCCCAGTTAAACTACAGTACTAGGTTTGCCATCTATATATTGGTGCAATTTGTATATTAGATCAGTTATATAGATATAAGATGAAAATATAGACTAATAGGCTATTGAAGCCCTCAAAGTAGTGTGGAACACTACATTTTGTGTATGCAGATTCCACAATTAAGCCATGCACTGTGTGAAGAAATGCATAGTTCTTTTCCTTTCCTCCAAGGAAAAGATTCCATTCCATTGGATAACCCAGGTACTAGTACTATGACATAAAAATAATTCTCCCTTTTTGCCACAAGACACAAAATGCTATTGACCTCTTTTATATCTCCCTTGCTTGTCATTTTTTCCAAGCTAAAGGGTGCAAAGCCTTTTTTTACCCTTACTACTCATAACTTTATATCTTGGCTCAGTTACCATGGATAACCATGCATCTATTCCTCATAGCAGAATTCAATATTCGTGAGCATAAAGGTTGAATTCCAAACTTAATTGTTAAGAGTTCCTATCTGAAATGTGTATCTGAGTCTTCCTCCTGGGACTGGGTGTAGGATTATGCTTTGGGCTCTGTCTGGAGAAAAAGAGATAATAAGAAGATAAAGGCAAAGGCATTAAAGATACTATTGCGTCTTTGAAAATTATGAAGTAAAAGGAGAACAATTCCAAAGAGGGATTGTTTCATTAAATATTATCCAATAATGTTATGTTTCGGAGAGGAGGTTCTATCTCCTGGAAGTAAAGCTTATACAGAAAAATTAGCTAGCACAACACTGGAGGCTGATGACAACATAAATATAAGTTTATCCAGAAGCATTAGAAGTCCATGCAAAACCATGTAAACCCAAACAGGATTTAGGGCTTGTGGTCAGATCAAGAAACCACAACTAAAACAGTTTGTTTATCCAGCCAGCAATTACTGCAGAATGTGAGTTTGTAGGCTTTTTGCGAAATGAATGTATTTATCTCAGAATTATTTAAAAATTACAGACCATTTTAAAGGTGATGAAAAGGATATGCATGCATGTTTGGGAACATTTCAATATATAAACAGTTTCCTTTGTCGTAGCTCCATGTTGCTTATATTGTAGGCATTCAAAAAGCTCCATGATAAGAGGGGTCTTGGGTGGAATTTCTACATATTTTGTCTCCTCATTCAGGGCAGCTGGTTTCTTTCTTCTCAGAAGAGAAAGTATATTTATCACTCCAACAGTGACTCAAAACAAACAGGAAGTCTTCATCAGCAGACTCCTGGGCAAAGCAGATACTAAGGTACTGGCAGAAAGGAAACAGGTCTCAGGCAAGAACAGAGACTTTTAAAAGTATATATTTCAGAGAGCTAGATTAGACAGAGCCACCGAATTATTTCAAACTGGCTTTTCTTTTCTTTTCTTTTCTTTTCCACCAAGAAGAGACATTTCCCAAAAGGATGGTAAAGGATTGTGACCGTGTCTTTTTGCTGAGTTTCCTCATGCTTTTCAGTTTTGCCTGAGGAATGTGACCTGGATACCAAGGGACCAATACTTTTGGTCAACCTATGTGCCAAAGAGGAAACGTGAGGCAAAGTGTTCTAAGGGTTTCTCTCCTTCTGCCTGCCCCTCCTGTCCACCCCCCTTTTGATGCAGCTGCTGTGGGGAAAACCACTTCTACCCACGAGAGTTCTCTGACCAATTACTTCATGTAAATATAAAAATCAGGCCAATAAAGTGTATCGTCTTGTAGGTTTAAGGCAGGAAAAATAGCAGTTATTAAAATAAATATTACTCCTAGACGATTATTTTTAAAACATCATGTTAGAGGGCAGTGGTCATTATTGTTCACTGAAACATAATCTCCAGGGGTGACTGGAATGTGTCTGAAGAATGGAAGTACAGTACATTGGCTGCTCAAACACACATAAATAAATGTTAACAACCCATCGGGCCAACATGGACTTTAAAGATCCTTATCTTCTCTGGAACAGAGACTTTTATCCTATATACCTTGTTTACTACTGCTTTATCATTGTGATGCTCTTGTGTATGAATGCTATCCCAGTGTTCTGTGGACAATACAAGGCAGGGCTTGTTCGTATAATCCTTTGCCTTGATTGAATTATGTGATAATTTACTCTTGCTTGCTCCAGTAGTAGAATAATCAGGTTGACAGAACATAAACTTTCAGCACAAATCTTTGGATGATTTTCCAGAAGTTCAGTCATACCGTATTCACCATGAATTCTTCAAATGAAGAAAGCCTGCAATGTTCCTTTTTTATTTTTAATAGTGGCCTATGAAGGTATCGCCTGTAACCTATATTCAGGAATGGAAGACTTAGACGAAACTTAAGGATGTGTGTCCATGTTCCCCTTTGGCTGAAAGAGTTCCCCCAGTTTTTCATTCCTGTCTTCACTGAAGTAAGTGTGCCTGTGGGAGCTCTGTGGAGCAGCATCTTTTGCCAAATTTTGTTGCAGGAAAAGACACTCTTGCTAACGAGGAATCAGTTTAGCACCTCCTCAGAGGCCAATAACACTAAGGCCCTTACTTCACGAGGCGCGGCGCTCCGCAGCGATATTGCCTTCGATTTGAATTCGGAGGCGGTCACGTGGCGGTCACGTGTTCTCGCTTCGCTCCCGCCCCTGTTTCTCAGTACTCACGAGCTGCAGTTTTAGGACCGATTCGAGCACAACCTCACGTGCTCCCTTCGCATTCACATGCCACTTTTCAACGTTCGTTATTTCCCATCCGTCCTTTTAAAAAATTCCTACCGACGGCGTATCAATGCACTGATGCTGGACTGTCAGTTGCAATGGCTCTACTGATTTCAACTGTTTCCTGGCATCATTGGCAGCCCCCCCCCCGCCGCTACTCGGGGGGAGCCCCGCATGGCACAGCCGCCCGCCCTCCGCCGCTTGCACGCTGCCTGCCCCGGGTGCCCTGCTCTGGCCGGGCGAGGCGGCAGCGGCTCCTCCTGCTCCCACCGCCGCCGCCGCCGCCGCCCCTACTCGAGCGAGGAAGTAACAGTGCAAAGCGATGAAACGATATAGCGATGCATCGATATCCCTGTTTGAATATTTTTTTAAAAAACTTGAAATAAGAGCCAAAGACCGAGACCACACGTGACGTTGGGAGCGAAGCAAGATGCGAAGCGAAAAGATTCCCAGCAGCAGCCAGGGGAACCACTCGCCCCGCTTGGAGCACGGTAAAGGGGGCGTGGTCGGGGTGGCATCGCAGCCAAAAAGGAGGAGCGTGCGGACTGAAACGATCGATTCGCACAGAAAAGAAGGCTAGCCGCGAAGCGAGCGGCTCGTGAAGTAACGGCCTAAGTCTCAGTTTCCACTGGCATCATGTCCAAGATCTCAAAAGAAGTCAAATATAATTTTCAAATTTCAGGAGGTACTCATCTCCCTTGATCCTGCACTAGTTAGGCCTCTCCTTGAGTCCTGTGTCAAGTTATGGTCACTACACTTCAAGGAAGATGCTGACAAATTGGAACAATGAGGAAAGACTGGAAAAAATGGACATGTTTACCCTGGAGAAAAGAAGACTGAGGGGCAATATGATAGCACTTTTCAAATATCTGAACACCTGTCCTACAGAGGAGGGACAGGATCTGTCCTTGATCATCCCGGTGTGCATGATGTGTAATAATGGGCTCAAGTTAAGAGAACCTAGCTTTCGGCTAAATATCAGGAAAAACTTCCTAACTGTATATGGCAATGGAACCAGTTCCTTCAAGAGGTGGTGAGCACTCCAAAAGTGGAAGCATTCAAGAGAAATTAGGACAACCACCTGACAGATATTCCATGATTTGTATTCCTCCATGGAACAGGGGGTTGGACTTGATGGCCTTATAAGATCCTTCTAACTTCGCTATTCTATTATTCAAAGAGGGGGAGGAAACACCCAGCATATTTATGGGAGCAACTATCTAAGGTAAAGGAAGAGACTTCTGGCAGCCCCCAGATGTAAGCTGTAGGGTTTCAATGGTGATGAATTATTTCAATCATTTCCTATCACGTTCAAAATAATAGACTGAATTCAGTGCCACCCATGCAATACAACAGTTTCATATCGCTCTCTTTCACAAACATGAACCATCTGTATTATAGAAGCTCTCTTTTTCTTTTCTTTTTTGGCAATCACCAAAGGAGCAATGGGCCTTTATTAAAGCACAAAATGGGGCCCATCTCTAGTGAGCTGATAACAGTGATAGGCAGGGCTTGTAAAGATGAGCAGAGATTATGAAAATTTGGTCCACAGACTGCTCACAGGATACATCTGCCAGCCATCTAGTTTCCCTACTAGCCTTATACCTGGTTAGAGAATGAAGATGAGAGATCCTTGCTCGGTCATCACATGCATAAGAAGAACCCTGTTGGGGACAATGGAGACTTTTCTAAAACAAAAATCTGTCCTACATTGTTATTTTAAAAAAACTTCTTATTGGAAAATGTCACCATTGAAGCCTCTGAGGTTACGGGTGAACACCAAAGCACTGGCCTAACTAGGGAGGGGCAGAAGAGTGCATTGTCCCAGGGCATGCAGCAGTCTGGGTGTGCCTGGAGAGAGAGCAGGAAGAGGAAGTCATGTGCCATCCTGCCAACAGTCCTCCTTTCACCCCGATAAGGCTTGGCAATTATTAGCCTGGGGAAAGGAGGAGAGGGAAGCATGCAATGGAGATGCTGCTTGGGGGGGGGGGGAATCCCATCACCTGCTTCCCTCTCCTCCTTTCCCTGGGCTAACAATTGCCAAGCCTTAGCCACGGGGAAGGATGAGGGGGGAAGCATGCTACAGAGGTGATGCTTGTGTGTGTGGGGGGGGGGGAATCACCTGTTTGGCGCTATCTGCACGATATTCGGTTTGCACAGGAGAGCCTTGTCCAGGAGACCCCTGGAGAGGGTGTGAGAAAGACGGGCCCTTCTCCCCCTTCCCTGCTGTTCCCCTAGGATCGGGCACCCCTTGCTCAGTGGGTGAGATGCAGTTGGGGGCCAGGAGGGTGCGCAAAAATGGATTTTGACCCGGGAGCTCCAAACCCTAGCTATGCCTCTGCAGCAAAGGGCTGCAATTCTCTGTGTAAAATTGCCCCTCCCCTTATGCATTATGTATTTAAGGGTGGCATGCGGGAGTAGGTTATTGTTGTGAAGGAGACAAAAATTCACCCTACCAAATGGTTTGACTGTCCTCCAGATACTCGCTTCTGCTATGAATCTCTCACATATTAGATGCACTAGAGGCAATCCTTACATGCCTGTGGAATTGTGGGAAACACTTGTACAAAACCCAGGAAAAAATACTGGCAGGCTGAAAGAGAAGAATACAGGCCATGTCTAGGACTTGGAACCTCATAATTTTTGCATCAGTCAAAGTTTCCAACATTTCAGATACAAGTATAAAGAGCTAAACAACATTATATCAAACACCCAGAAGTTGAGTCATGGCAACTGGACTCCAGTTGCCATGACTCACCTTCCAGACAACATCACCTGGATGACTAAGAATCTTCACAGACATTACAATATATCAACAATCCAGGCAATGGGAGGTTCCAACTACATTTGATTCTTTAAGAAAGACGACAGTTTTTTAAAACAAGTAATATTTATAAAAGTAAATGGTTGGTTTTGCTCCCTTGTCACAGTGCCTCTTCCCACATCATGTATCTACATCTAGGAAAAAGGATAAAACATGTACTTGGATTCTTATGATTGGCAGTCATGTATCCATGTACGTTGCTGCATGCATATATTCAAGGAAGCTGCAGTTGCCCATGACTTTTCAAGTAGACTTGCTGCTAAGTGCATATATACAGATTTGTCACATGTGTTGATTTAGATGGAGGTCACACTGAACCTACAAACAGTAATTTCCATGTATGAAAACTGTGATAGGTAAAGCTATCTATTGTAAAGCTACAAGCATTATGATGATAGGCCACGTACAAGCGTTATGATGACAGGCCACATGTTTTAAATTTCGTTATCTAAGATACTGATTTGATAGGATAACAAGAAGGGTGATGTGTGCATGTCTCGTTTAACTCTGTAACAAGAGTCTAAACTAACAGGCCACTGTATGTCTCTCTCTCTCTCTCTCTCTCTCTCTCTCTCTCTCTCTCTCTCTCTCTCTCTCTCTCTCTCTCTCTCTCTCTCTCTCTCTCTCTCTTCAGCTCAGTGTTTACAGAAAACCCACAGTGCCAGCTTCAGACTGGCAAGGCAACTAACAATGCATATAGAAAGTAGATAGAGATTTTTTATGGGGAACAATACAGTATTTCAATTTCCATTTCAATACAATGAACACTTCTAAGGTGAGGGAAAGGTATTCCTGCCTCTGTCCCTTATTTATCAATCCTTCATTAAAGGGATCATTTTTCTCTTTTCCCTTCTCTCTCTTTTTACACTTTCTTTTAATTTTCTGTATTTTAAATTTTAAAAAACTGAGGTAAAATTTTGGATAGCTGTCATAAGTTTTTCAGGCTGTTTGGCCATGTTCTGGAAGTTTTTCTTCCTGGTGTTTTTCCAGACTCTGTGGCTGGCATCTTCAGAGGGCAGGAGCTCAGGGAACTAGGAGTTCTCTCCTGTGCTGTGGGACATAGAGTGGATGAGACTGCCAAAGGCAAAGGCTTCTGGAGGTTGCAGTCCAAGAATGTCTGGGACCCATGTTGGGAAACCACTGCAATAGAAATTTTGCCCCTTATGTCAGTCTGGAGGACATTGGCAGCTCTAATACTATGAGTTAGTTTTCCCCACAACATTTTGTTTTAATTGAATAAACAATGATAAAGTCAATTTAAGGAGCAAACATCCATATTCCCTATAACTGTTCATACAGAGACACTGCTACATTGAATGACCAGTGGTTTCCAAAACCTAACAGAGGCAAACAAGCTCTAAATGCCAAGATATGGGAACAACCCATAATAATATGAGACTGAAACTCTCCTTTAGTGTGGAAAGTTTGATATTTAGCCACCTGGATTGATTATTTTTAGCCTATTGTAATTCTCCTTTGAACAACCTACAGTAGACATGAAGAAAATTGCCCCTCCCTATTTATATTTGAACTTGTCCACAATAGGCATCCATTCTGGCTGTTCCTTAGGGATCGTGCATTATAATTCCCTGCCCTGGCCTACAGGAACCTACAAACTCCAAGGAGACGTAAGGTCATGCAAAAACCTTTGTCTGTGAGGCCTTTTGAGCAACAGGCAATTTTACAGAGGAGTACAAACACCAGCAAGCTCCCTCCAAACCAACGGTTAATTACATAGGTCTAACTATACAGTCCCTAGTCATTTGTGCACTCCTACAAATCACTTAAGTTTGATCTTGCATTTTTTGGAGTTAGAAATGGTGAGAGTAAACAACAAAGACAAAACAACTTGGCACCAGACGTTGAAGCAAAAGAGAGAAGCACCCAAGAAAATTTGACAACTCAAGTCCCAAGGAAATTCAAAGTGACCTCTGGAAGCTCCAATCTCAGAACCCTGAGGGGATCAGTACATCCTTACTGGACTCTACATATTCCTGTCTATCTGACCAAACAGCCATTTCACATCCAGGCACAGCAAGGGAAGGTGCTACATCACTTATGACTAGAGATGGGCACGAATAGAAAAAATGATGTTTCGGTTATTCGTTTTTTGTTGCGGGTCCATTTTGGTTTGGTTTGTTTTTTGTGAATTTTTTGAAAAAAATTCATTTTGTTTTTTCGTTTTTCATTTTTACCCGCTTTTTGTGCAATTTAAAGAATTTCTGCATGTGGATGTCCCCCGATGCCCCAGACCAGAGGGAAAACACTAAATGAATGATGCTGGCAGAGACACAGTATAGACTAGGTATGCAGGGAGGCTGCAAAGGCAGCGGCGGGCATTGCCCAGGGTGTAAGGCAGCCAGCCACAGAGTGACTGCACTGCGGGGCAGGGAGGGTACTCACCGAGAGGTACACACGCACACAGGGAGGCTGCAAGAGAAATCTCTTCTTTCTCTCCCCTAAAAGCCAGGCTGCAGCCAGCAGGAACACAGAGACTCACACCTAGGCTGGCCGAAAGTAATGAGTTGCAGAGACAACGATCCCTCCCTAACTCCCACCGCAGATTGCAAGGAGGACGGGGGCTGCCAAAGCTTTTTATGCCCTCTGTGGCTGCCACACCTACCCAGTCTGCAACCTAGGCATACTATTGGTTGAAATTGTCCAAGGATTTACATGATCCCATCACATGGCTTGCATCCATCTTGTGGCTGGAATCCATTTTGTGTCATCCTTAAAGGGAAAAGAAAAAATACATCGCGATGGGAGAAAGACTAAAAGAAATGTGTTAAGGACCGCAACCCCCTGGTAGGTAATAATTTCAAATAATTATCACTGCATTTTTACATATGCCCAGGGTGTTTTAATACCGAAGAAATCAATATTAGGTATCTGGGACCCATTTTGGGTCGATATCCCCTAACTCCCCTTAAAGGAAAAAAAATACAGCGATCTGAGAAAAGACATAAAAGCACGTTTTAAGGACCCCAACCCCCCTGGTAGGTATTATCAGGCAGAATAAATACTTATCACTGGGTTTTTACGGATATTCAGGACTTTTTTAACATTTTAAAACAGCTCATTTCATTGCGCATGACCATTAACGAAAACAAAACATGACGAACCTAATTTTCGTGGTTCTGTTCGGTTCGTTCCAATTTCATCACAATTTTTGGTATTCGTTTCCTTACATAATGAAACAAATAACGAATAACGGAATGAAAATTTTTTCATTTTGTGCCCATCTCTACTTACAACACTGGCCCTTTTCCAAATGTCCTCCTTTTTTTACTTTTTTACTTTTTTACTTTTATGTAACTACACCATTGGCCATAAATAAATAAATAAATAAATAAATAAATAAACATGTAACTACACCGAGTTTTCATTGCACTAGGGCTCTGTACGGTTATGTGTGTGCATGTGAATATGGGAGGGATATCTGACTCTTATGCAGGTTTTTGAGAGGTCAAAGTAGTGCTAGGCACTTATCTCCCTTTCCCCCTCCCATCATCAGATGGGATCAGATAGTAGGTCTACACCCCAACATGTAACTGAAAAAGAAAGTCTCAGCCAGACATTGTACAGTACTTTGACATTTTATGCAGTCTAATGCTTATACCTATTAGATAAGGACATAGAGCTGAATCTGCCATTATTTCTGCCCAAGTCCCACTGAAATTAACAGGAACTGCATTAATATAACTAATTATAGAATCATTATAGAATCATTATATAACTATATATAATCATTTCATTGGGTTTACTTTAAGCAGCCAATAGAGTCTGGGGGCCATTCCCTTCCCAGAAGGATGCAATGTTCCATTTCATCTGAGTTTTTTCACAACAGCCAGGCTATTTTGTTTAGTTTTATGTTAAGATAATTTCTAGTTTGGTTGTTTTTAAAGGACATTTTCACCTCTAACACATGCTTGAGAATGAGAAATGGCCATTAAATGGTCAATTGCACTTTCAGGGGGTTCAGGATTGGCAATTTTTATTTGGAAAGACTTTTTCAGGAGGGGTCAGAAGCTTTTGAGGGTCCCTAGCAAGCTGCCCTGGACTGTGCTTTGCCCACCTCTGATTTAGTCCAGAGTGCCACCCTATAAACTGTCGTGCTAATTTTTATTGCTATTACTGCTTATTACATTTCTATCCTACCCTTACTCCAAGGATTCCAGGATGACACATACACCTCCTATTGACCCTTAGTCTGAAGCATTTTAGACTAAGTAACAAGGAGCAGCCATAGTTGAGTGAGGACTCAGGCCATCTACCCCCTTGTTTAACATTCTACCACTGTCAATGGACTATATGGTAAGGATTGGGAATATATGGTTCTCCAGATGTTACTGCTACCAGTAGAGCTAATGCTGAGCAATACCAGGACATGCAGTCCAGTAACACATGAAAAGCCCTGTTTCCCATCCCTGCTTTTTGAGCCTGTGCTTTGGCCTAGAAGCCTCCTCCACTCATCCCCTGTTTTTTCTAGCCACAGTATCCCTCACAGCAGGATTGGGGGTGGGGTGGGGACTTTGGATTGTATAGACCAGGAGTAGAAGGTAGCAGCAGCCAGCAGCTGCCACATGTGTCTCCTGCAAGGCTCTCGTCCAGGAATCTGAGAACCTTTCCAGTAGGAATAAAAGAGGGATTGAGCCTGGACTCTGAAGGCCGTGCACATTCATCACCTCTGCCACTGGAGCTGTGATCCCTCCTGTCTCTCTTCCTGCCCGTTCTGGCTTACTGGTGGAAGGAAATATTATCCCTCCTCATGGATTACAGAACAAGCCGAGGCAGAATCAAATGCATATGTTTCCTCACAGGAGGGTAATGTGTGTGACACAGCCCAGAAAGACTCTGATATTGCAGCACTCCTGCTCAGCGTTATATTCCAGGGTGTCTGTCAGTAGACATTTCTCCACAGTACCACCACTGCTCTAAAGATGCCTTCTTTCCATTGTTGTGCCATTCGTTGGCATTCATGTGGTGCCATTTCGGGCCTTAACTTCCCATTCCAATCACAATTTCTCTTTGGGCCACATTAAGTTCTCTACATCATGCCCGGACTGCATATGGGGAAAGCAAGCAACCCAGCTGAACTGACACAGATGGAGAGAGGAGATCACTCAGCTGGAAAATACATCCTGCCAACCACGGCACATTTCCCTGCAGAAAGCGTGCAAGCAGGAAAATTTGTCCAGATTCTCCAGTGGCGGGATGGGAATGGAGAAGACACTCAAACTGGGAGGGAAGAAATTGGTGACTCTGTTTAGTAGAAGAATCTATAAGTCCCGTTAAATCACCACATGCATAAACTCATGAGTTTGTACTGACGATTTTAGGTTTCTTAGCATGGCTGTATTAAGCTATAGCTGGGTCCCTAAGGCTTTCAGGTATTTTGCGGGGCCCTCTGGTACTTCAAGCTTTTACCTTACTACAGCTGACAGCTAGAGATGGGCACGAAACAATTTTTTTTGTTCCGTTATTCGTTATTCATTTTGTTACATAACGAAACGAATAACGAACCTGGCGATGAAATTGGAACGAACCAAACCAAACCAAGAAAATTAGGTTCGTTACGTTTTGTTTTTGTTAATGGTGATGCACAATAAATGTTAAAAAATATCTGTAAAATATCTGTAATATCTGTAAAATATCTGTAAAAACCCAGCGATAATTATTTATTCTGAATATCTGTAAAACTCAGCGATAATTATTTATTCTGGCTGATAATACCTACCATGAAGGTTGGAGTCCTTAAAACGTACATTTTTGTCTTTTCTCAGATCGCTGTATTTTTTTCCTTTAAGGGGAGTTAGAGGACATTGACCCAAAATGGCTGCCAGTTGCCTAATATTGATTTCTTGGGGATTAAAATGCCCTGGACATCCATAAAAATGCAGTGATAATTAATTATTCTGCCTGATAATACCTTAGGGGGGGGTTAAAATGTTTTTGGCTTTCTCCCATTGCGATGTATTTTTCTTTTCCCTTTAAGAATGACACAAAATGGATGCCACCCACAAAATGGATGCCAGCCATGTGATGGGATCATGTAAATTCTTGGACAACTTCAACCAATAGCATGCCCAGGTTGCAGACTGGGAAGGTCTGGCAGCCACAGAGGGCATAATAAACTCTGACAGCCCCTGCCCTCCTTGCAGTCTGCAGTGGGAGTTAGGTTGGGGTGGGATTGCTGTCTCTGCAACTAGTTATTTTCACTTTAGGCCAGCCAGGTAGGCGTGTGTCTCTGTGTTCCTGCTGGCTGCAAGCTGGCTTTTAGGGGAGAGAAAGAAGAGATTTCTCTCTAGCTTCAGTCTTGCAGCCTCCCAGTGTGCATACTGCGTACCTCTTGGTGAGTACCCTCCCTGCCCCGCAGTCACTTTGCGGCTGCCTTGCACCCTGGGCAATGCCCGCCGCTACCTTTGCAGCCTCCCTGTGTACCTAGTCTATACTGTGTCTCTGCCAGCATCATTTTTTTAGTGTTTTCCCTCTGGCCTGGGCCGTTGGGGGAACGCCCGTGTGCGGAAATGCTTTAAAAATCACGCAAAGTGGGTAAAAACGAATAAGTCAGCTTCAACTTGCATCTCATAGCATGTATCTCCCTCCCCACTTGGAAAAGATTGTGTGCTCTTAGGGCTCAAGGCCAGCCAAATTATTGACAAAAAAAAACCCAATTGTACCTCTCCCACATCCGTATTGTAAAATTACAACATAATTAAATAAATAAATAATAAAGAGTGATGGACTCAGACTCTGGAGAAGAGGATTCAAATCCCCACTAAGCCACAGAAACTCACTGGGAGAGGAGTTGGAAGAGGTAAAACCACTCCTTAATACTACTTACTTTGAAATCTCTATAACTTGGTTCTCACATGCTAAAACACACACACACACACACACACACACACACACACACACACACACACACAAAACCAATAGTCCCAGGCAGCTACTGCACTCTGCTTCTCAAAATAAACCCAGAAATCTTTTTTGCCCTGAGGATGGGTAATTGTGGGCTAAAACCCTATTGCATATTTACATTGTTGGTGATACCTCTTAAGACATATGCCTCGTAAGACAAAAAACTTGTAAGAAGAAGAAAAAATTCCAAGAATAGGAATGCTTCGCATGACAAAAATTCCCTATGGGATGATTTACAAGACAAAAAACCATTCCACATGTATCGGGGGGGGGGGGGGGAGACATGGTTATTGTCTTTATTCTATCCTCCAGAATGGATTAATCCATTCCTAATGCATTCCTATGGGAAACCGTGTTTCATAAGACAAAATGTCCATAAAACATGCGACCCATAGCCTCCGGAACAGATGGATCCATTTTCAATGAATTCCTATGGGAAACCGTATTTCGTAACACAAAATTTTCTTTAAACAAATTGACCCACAGAACAAATTAAATTTAAGAGATACCACTGTACCTTGCAGTGGGAAATTGTTGCTGAAGAACAAATTGCCAGTTGGATTCCTGGTCATGTGCTGAGCTACCTGACTCACTCTCTTGGCATTGATAAATCTGAGTGGGTCTTGTTAATTAGTGGCAATTTGCCACAAGTTATAGTACTTCCCTCAGCCAGCACAATTATGCAATGGGATTTTGGCCATTATTTTTCTGTTCAATTGGCCAAGTGCACAGAGAAATCATAATGCTAGTACTGTGCTGCTGTCATTTTTGTCCTGTTTCATTCCATTTCTATCCTCCTTCTCCATTACTCTTGACTGGGAAATCAGTTCTGAATACAGCTTTTTTGTTGGGCCTTCCCTTTAGCCCTGTAAAAAACCCACACCTCATCTGCACAAGCATTCAGCCCAGGATTGGTTTGTTCAGAAGCCAAGTGTCCTCACATTCTGATAGTTTACACGAGATTTTAGATATCTCAGACAAACAGAGGAAAAGCCACACAAACAAACATCGTGGTGCAAAAGACACGAAGAAAGATCCAGGATGGTATGACTAGGGCACAGTGAAGACTGAAAGGAAAAGCTTTAGTATTTCCATGCCTGCCTATTGCGGAGCTCAAATGAGGCGGCCACACATTGTGGCTTTCTGACCCTCTACACCCTTCCTGGCACTGATGGCAAAGAGCCTTCATTTTAATGGGGAAAGGAAGGCCATACTGTATATACTGCAGTGTTAAATAGAGGAAGGAAGGCCTTCCTACAGCTGAAGTTCTAAACAATGCAAACCCTTCTGAAATTTTGGGAGAAGACTAGTCTTGCATTTTCTTATTTTCTTTTTATGAAAGAAAACCTAAGACAGCAAGTAGGCAAACTCGTTGTTTATTGAGCAAAGTCATCTTCATTTCCATGTGGGCCACAGCCCAGTCGTAATTTAATCATTATGTGCCGTCAAATCCATTCCAATTTATGGTAACCCTTTCCAGGGTTGTTGCTTTTTCTTTCCTTTTCTTTTTTTAAGGCAGAGTTTATATAGAAGTGGTTTGCCATTCCCTCCTTCTGGGGGCGTCCTTGCCCAAGGCTTACATAAGCCGGCTCTTGTCTCTGGAGGCACAGTTGGGAACTCCCCACCTCTGGCTCACCATCGAGATGTCTAAAACATCGAGCCAATCCTTGTGATCTCCAAGGAAATTGTCACAGAATCAGGCCCTAGTGCCTTTGTTTAGAATAATCGTTGCCACACTGGAGACCTCCACAAGTTTTTGGACAATTCCCACCATCCCAACCACTGGCATGTTGGCTAGGGCCGGTGGCAGTTTTAGTGCCAAACATCTGGAACAAAGGAGAAGCGGAGACAGAAGCCTGGGATGCAAACATAAAGTATTCTTCCTTCCCTAGAATCCTAGAGAATTGCTGCACACAGGTTAGACAACATTGGGCTAGAAACAACAACTAGCCCAGTACCGTATAAGGCAGGGATGTTTGTTTGTGTTTATCTGTGTCTGTTCTTCAAGGGCTTCTAGGTTTAAGGGCTTCTCATCCAAAGCAGCTGTCAAAGAAACACTCTTTGTAACTGAGTAGGGAGGCTTTATATTTTAACAGGTCCTTGGGCACTCAGGAAGGCTGGAAATTCAGAGTTGACAAGCAAAGCACTGCAACAGAAGGATCATAGTAAAAATGCATTCAACAACAGAACAAATGTGTTTCTTACCCCAGCACATACCGTATGTGTTCTGATACAACCTCTCTTTGGCTAACCCTTCTATGTAATGGCTTATTTGGGGGAAAGTGTTGGAGCAGAAGGGGAAACTGAGGCATCCACACATAAACTGACAAAATACCTTCTATACAGTTGATCTTGGCCACCATGGGAGTTTGTACAGAACTCCACATGTGAAATTAAGTTTCTTATGAGAACAATATCAAGAAGTGAATCATGAATGTGGTGGGCACAGTGGCTTTTATTTTTATTTATTTATTTTTTTGAAAGTGTGCACAGCTTCCAAACATCTTTTGGCCATTTCATTGTTTTGTAACCTTTGTTTCCCTTTTCTTTTGGTGTATTCCTCATGGTCCAAGGATTGAGTCTCCTGTGATCAGATACAGTGATTCCCCCGTCTATTCGCAGTTCATATACTGCGGTCCCACTATATCACGGGATTGCAGTATATGAAAAAAGGACCCCTGGGGTAAGGGGGGGAAAGGCCTGCTTCAAGCCTCCCTTACTTACCCCAGGACTGGTGCTGACCCAAATGGGCCTGCAATGGCCTTCCCAAGCGTTCTGGAGGCCCCAAAAGGGCCTCCCTGCAAACCGGAAGTGACTTCCGGTAAACCGGAAATCGCTTCCGGGTTGCCGAAAACCATTTCTGAGGCCTCCAAGGGCCTTTCTAGGCCTTTGGGGGCCTCCAGAAGGCCCTCACAGGCCTGTTTAGGGCAGTGCCCAGTTAGTACAAGAGCTCCCAACTAGGCCCCATAGGCCCGACCTGACCTGCATCCTCATATCGCAGATTTTCAATTATCGCGGGTCAGGTCAGGTCCCTAACCCCTGTGATAGGCTGGGGGGTCACTGTACCTAATATGAATGCATGCATATCTGGTTAGGTAAAAGCAATTATGACTTTCATGTATGTCAATCTCACCTACATATTGAGGGTGGCACTGTTCCAGTTTTTCTTCCAGGCATCTGAAATCAGAGTTGGCCCAAGTGATACTGTAAACCCAAGCTGGTATGCTTTATATTGCAAGAAAACTCCAGTTCTCACTAAAATTGCAAAAGAACTTATTGGCTGTGTCATGTGAACTTGTTTTGTCGAGAACAAAGCTGGGTTCCTTGCAGGGTTACTTTGCCCCTAATCCCAACAAAGTGATCAGCTATTCTGTTTCAGTGAATCCAATCCCTAAAGGACAAATAGGCTGTATTTCTTAGGTACAGATGTGATTTCTAACCCTTTCAGAATTATGTCAAAATGTAAATGTGGCTCTTTGCCATGGACTGATGTAGCGATGAAAGAAACCACACCAGGCGCCAAGTATCTCATTTATTTATTTATTTATTTATTTATTTATTTATTTATTTATTTATTTATTTATTTGTTTGTTTGTTTGTTTGTTTGTTTGTTTGCTATTATGCTTTCCATTCCTTGAAGAGCCTTGAAGCAGCCAAACATCATTAAAGTGCTACAGGCCACACTAATCCCTATATTGGTGTTGGCGAATCTATGGCATGGGTGCCAAAGGTGGCACGCGGAGCCCTTACTCTGGGCACCCGACATCGCCTTTTCACAGCCACTTATATACAGGTTAAATTCCTGTATTGGCACTTTTGCAAAAAAAAAAAGTGGGTTTTGAAAACTCGGTCTCCAAAAGGTTTGCCATCATATATATATATATATATATATATATATATATATATATATATATATATATATATATATATATATATATATATATATATATATATATATATATATATATATATATATATATACCTGTGCAACTTGATCTGCCCTTTTGGTTGTACTGTTGTTTGTATCTGGCTGGCATCTTGTGTTTTTAATAGCTCAAACTGAACATCAGTTGGTAACTTTCCCTCCCCCATCTGCTAGATGGTAAAAGCCTCATCCCTCAAAGTAGATGATAGAGTTAACTTGTCATTAAAAGTAGAGCTTCCTTAAGAAATGCACCATTACATGTCTATTCTAACACAAGCACACTCCGACTTTCATTTTGCAAATTAGATTCTTAAGTTTCAATGGTCATCAGGGGCTTGTGACAGCTTCATTTACATGCATGTTTTCTCAAGCAGGTTGCCTTGAAAGTCTGTGTGTGTCTGGAGGGACAATATGGTAAGGCCAGGAAACATGTGTTTCTCTTGCGATCTGCCCCTCTAGGCCATCTTTCTAGGAAAGTTAAGTCCTAGGAAGACAGCAGAGAACTTTCCCAAATTTCACTGTGTTGCTAAACATATACAGTGGTAACTTGTATAAAGGAATTAATTTGTTCCAAATGAAATTATGTTAAGCAAATTTTCCTTTATACAAACTTCCCATAGGAATGCATTGAAAACAGAGTAATCCCTAATCACTCGCGACCATTTTTATGCTGTATGGATTTGCCCCATAGGCGATTCTGTTAAGTAAATTTCCCCTATCTCCAGAATTTTTTATGTTGTACAGATTTTGTGTTATACAAACCGTTTGTTATATGAGGGTAGACTATATCAGGAGGGCAAATCCAAACACCAGGAGGTAGCCTGGGTATAGCACCTAAACAGAAGCAAAGCTTTGCAAAGCTGAAACCTTGTATGTACTAATGAGAGGAAAGTGCATGGTCTTCTCTGAATTACTGCCTTCCTTTGTGAGAGGAAAGAACCAAGGCCCAGTGAGATGCAGCAAACATTGTACAAAACATGGGTGCTTGAATGGTAAGAGCAAGGCTGGAAGGGGCATTGGAACCTCTTGCCCCTCGTTTTATTTTCTGATCACTCTAAACTAAAAAGTAAGTGTTGGTACTTGAACGTTATGATTGGGTGGGGCGTGTCCTGAGCTTTCTAAGTGCCAGTGTTAATAGATACACAGTAGAGATGGGCACGACCAGGAAAAATGACGTTTCGAGTTGTCGTGTGTCGGAGCCGGCCCATTTCGGCTCGTTTCCGTTTGTCGCGAAATTTTTCAAAAATGTGTCGTTTTGTTTGTCGTTTTTTCGTCTGTCGTTAGTACTGGTTTGGGGGGGTAGTGGGCTCCTGGAGGCACCTCTCTGGGGTGGGTGCCTCCTCTGGCCCGCTACAAAGGGAAAGTGGGCTCCTGGAGGCACCTGGGGTGGGTGCCTCCCTGGCCCGCTATGAAGGGAAAGCGGGCTCCTGGAGGCACCTCTCTGGGGTGGGTGCCTCCTCTGGCCCGCTATGAAGGGAAAGCGGGCTCCTGGAGGCACTTCTCTGGGGTGGGTGCCTCCTCTGGCCCGCTACAAAAGGGTACGCATAGCCAATTGGATATGCATACCAAGTTGCAGTTGCAAGCAGAGGCACCTCTCTTTCTTTTGGGTGCCTCTACTGTGACTCACTAAGCATACTGGCATACGGTGCACTTGGGCTGGGGCTGGGGATGGGAACAAAGTGAGAGAGGACCCCTATAGGCGCCCTCTGGCTCACTAAGAAGGGAAGTGTACTTGCGTGTAGTGCAATGCGAGTACACAGATCTGGCTTAGGGTTAGGGTTAGCGCAAGGGCTAGGGTTAGGGTTACGAGTAAGGTTAGGGTGAGTTAGTGGGGTGCACCTCTGGGTGCCTCTCTGACCCACTAAGAAGGACAGTGTACCGGCGTATGGGTTAGGGTTAGGGTTAGGGTTCGGGCTAGGGTTAGTGGGCTTTTTATGCCCGACTGGCACATCCCAGAATTCTCGGTCAAAACCTGGCCAAGTGGCCATGCAATTGGTGGGATGGCTCCAAAAATTTGCATGGTCCACTCCCATGGCCAGCCCATCATTGCGCAGGTGTAAAAAAATAAAAATAAATATAAAATAAAATAAAATCAATGGAGACGTTTTGTTGCAAGAAAAACCCACTGCTGCTACTGTAAAAATTCAGGCAGTTTTAAAATAGCTATTTTCGCATGTTTCTGTGGTGCTTTGGTGTGTTTTTGGACCACGATTTCAAAATAAATATTGCGGTCGCCCCATTTTGGATCCCCCGCCCGCACCGCATGGCATGGCGAGTTGGTGAGACGACGAGGATGCAGAGCAGCCCAGGACAGGAGAGGGGGGGAGGCCGGGGACCCCCCCCCCAAAAACCACCCCTCTGGTAGGTGCCCTCACTCAAGCAGGCATATTTTCGCCTGCTTTTTTGGCTGGGAATCGGTTTTTTTTTATTTTTAAAACTTTTTTTCTGTGCCGCTTGGCATCGCACGATTGCTGCAATGCCAGGAACGACAATGACAAATCAGACTCAATTTTTCTTTTATCGGTTCGAGTTCAAGTTCTGGCAGAGTAATTGTCGTTACTTTTTCCGTTACGTAACGGAAACGAGGAACGGAAACGGAAACGAGAATTTCGCCAAGTCGTGCCCATGTCTAATGCACAGTAGTACAGTGGTGATGTGTGTCACTTGGTGTATTTATGGTAATTTTACGAGGGAATAACAGTTTAGAAGTATATAACTAGACTAAAACTTCCCATGCAGCTGCCCAAGGGAGAACTGGAATTATCCAATGGTTGCTGCAAAGTGCTTCCTACAAACTAGCTAGCCTAAACCAACAAGGGAAAATTAACCACTTCCTTTCCTTCAAAAGCAACCCAAGTGTATTGAGTGTCCCACACTGCTCTTTGCCCTACATCCAAGGAAAAAGAACAGAAGCCCTTCAAACTCTTTGGCTAAAACAGATTTTACTCATATTTTTCTTAAATCTCCTTTTTTTCCTCACAGAGAAAACAAATGTTCAGCCTATTCCATGAGAAACATTTTTTAAAGAAAGCTTCTCAGGAACAATGAAAAAGCCAATAGGTACCATGTTCACATTGTTCCCACCCATCGGCAATGGGCCTGGTTTCCCACTAAGAGTATTTTTAACCATCCAATAATAGAGTGAGAGCAGTGTTTAGAACAATTAGCCTTTTGGACTACAGGGCCCGAGTTGCCCTGCCCTCGCATGAAGTCTTGGGTATGCAATTTTGGGAGAGGGGAGATTGCCCACTGGGGGGGCAGGGCTGTGGAGGCCTCCCTATATTTCGAGGCCCTAAGCTTCAGCCTACGTAGCCTATACATAAATCTGGCCCTGCTGTGAGGATTCTCAATCATCCAAATGAGGTTATTTGGAACTTGAGTCATGGCAACTGGACTTCTTTTCTTGTGAGACTGAAACGTTTCACTACACATCCAAGCTGACTGCTGAAGCTGCTTGGATGAATAGCAAAAGGTTTCGCTCTCACAAGAAAAAAGTCCAGTTGCCATGACTCAACTTCCAGTTTGTTTAGAATGTCAAGTGTGGATCCATGGAGACCTGGACCTAAACAGAATTGCTAGACAAAAATAAAGTAGGTATGCTGAATCAATTGCTAGCTCCTCTGATGTGCCCACTTCTGAAGCTAGCGGTTGGATTTGGGCCCTTTTCTGATATAATCTGTATATCTTGTCACCAGCTCTCAGCCACCAGCATGCTTCTCAGGGTTGCTGTGATACTAAAGGGGAAAAAGACCTTCATATGTTTCCAAACACCTTGAACGAATGGCACAATAAATATGAATTAAATAATCCCATTGGCCCCTAAGAAACCAATGGAGAAATGCAAAACTGGATGGGAAACAATAGGACGTGAATCATCATACTATGCCAGGAATGTTACCGAAATGTTCAGGGGGAACTAGACACAAGGATAACACTAGTCTTCTGTAGCTGGAGCCCTGTGGTGCTGGCAACAGGTATTCTCCCCATGAAGCACACTGATTGCACAGGGAACCTTCTCCGCCTTCTTCGTAGGTCTCTGATACCTGCTTGGCTCCTCGCTGTATTCTCACACAGATTCACCTCCACTTTCATCCTCCTGTTCCTACGCATCTGTCTAGCCTCTTTGAGTGACTGACCCAAAACATTTGAAGCCAGAATGTTGTTTTAATCCTAATGCCAAAACCAGGGAGAAACATTTGCATTGTCTTCATTAACACAGGATGCTGGCTTGACATCATTTCACAGAAGACAATGCTCACACTCTCGCTTTTGTTCTTTAGCATTTGGAAGGGATGCAAAAAAAAATTTTTTGGCTGAGTATGAAACTACTTCAAAGGTGCTCCTTTGTGCCCACCAGAAGACATCAAAGTTTTCCTTCTGTTTTCTCAACGCGAGCAACTTAATTCACCTGATTGCGGCAGGGAGACAGGAGGAGGATTGGTTTTATCAATGTACCTTCCTAACACTTCCTTCCTTTCTGAGCTGCTCTTTAAACATTTTCATTAAACTGCTTCTCCCGCACCCAAAGCAGTCCTGCAGCACATCTCAGCTTTGAGAGATCTGAAAGGAAAAACCAAGGGGAAACTTTAAGGGGGGATTCAGGAGCCCTCCCCCTTGCTCTGAATTGACCAGTCAGTCACATCCTTCTGTTTTTCCTTGGAAGAATAATGGAGATGAAAAGAAAAAGAGGAGGGGATCCAAATGTCCCCTTAACTTTTCCTAATCTCTTACAGAGTAGAAGGGATTTCTCAGGTACAAAGCAAAAGTGGTGGTGGTGATGGCAATGACAATAACCGGAATAAAGGGGCACATCATTGCAGCCGAACAGCGTTGTCTGTCAAATTCCGTTTTTGATGACTTGGAAGCAGGGAGCCCTCTGAAAGTCTGTGCACTAAAAAAAAAACACACGAGCGGTTTCCTGCCCTCAGAAGGGTAGGCAGCATGCTAGTGACGGGTGTGCAGAAGGAGATCTGCAGCGGTGTTATCTCTGACCTGCAGCTTAGCCCTTGTCTCTCGGCTGCCAAAAAGCTCCTATTCAGTGTTATGCTGAGTTCATCAATGCTCCACGTGTCAGGATCCTAACAGGAAAAAGCAGGACAGGCACTCTGCTCTATTCAGCTGCCTAGGGACCCCATGACAACCCAAATCCCCTTATAGACTGCCCATATCAACGTGCAGCAGGTCAGAGCGCATAACCCTTCCAGAACCACAAACCCCGGGCAACACCCTCCCCCCCAACACACACCCCGCAGCCCTTGTCAGCACTGTCACTTCTAAACTGAACATGGAGCCTTATCACCAAACATGAAGTAAGGATGACAATTAAGATGGATAGCCAAGGCTGCTGCCACGGCTGCCCACTGCTGCCGCCGAAACAATTAACAATAACTTGGCAACGTGTCCCACCCAACTGTTGGGTGGTATGGCAAGGACTTTATCCCTGCTTAGGACTGTAATTAACATACACTGTGCAGCCTGGAAAGCATAATTCCTGAGATATGAACTTGTTTCATTTTTAGTTTTAGTTTGTCTTTTCAGCAATCTATATTTGCAATTAAAGATGCGGCATACAGGCTATATGTAGCTGCAGGGGGGAGGTTTGACAGCCACAGGGACAAGGAGCTTTGTAACTGTACTTTCAGGAGAGGATCTCACTCAGAGAGCAGATGCTTATATGTGTCTGCAGGTAAGAAGCCCCCTTGACCAGAGCACCAGGTGTTCCTTCTCTGTCAATGAGCCAAACTCTTGAGCTTTGCATAACTCTCTGTTAAGTATGCACACGATCAAGCAGGAAGAGTATGCTTGGCCTAGTCATGCCAGGCTAGGAAGTTCCATGGAGTTCAATGGAACTTGCTTTGGAGCAAACATGCTAAAAATCACATTGCAAGAGGAAATATCATAAATAATGCAGCATGCAGTAGAAAGAGTGATGTATGGAGGCCCAGCTGTACATTTTCATCTGCTTTCTAAACAGTGCAAATTATTGAGTTTTTTAAAAAGCACGCACACATTTTCTTCATATATGTCATCTACTGTTCTCGCTGTTCCTATTGCAATAAGAGTCAATCAGGCATACGCACGCACGCACACACACACACACACACACACACACACACACACACACACACACACACACACACACACACACACACACACACACCAAATATTGTATTTTAAAAAAAAACTTTAGAAAGAAACAAAAGAAAACTGTTTTTTTCTTTACATGGTTCTTTCTTGAATTTTAACATAAACTGTCTAGTAAATCACTTTTTGGGGGGAAGCAGAGGATGCCCAAGATGCAACCAGCTTCTATACACTTGAGGGAGGGAGCAAGAGAGAGAGAGAGAGAGAGAGAGAGAGAGAGAGAGAGAGAGAGAGAGAGAGAGAGAGAGAGAATCCCAGCCTCTTTCATTGTTGTTTTTAAACACTGTGTGTATCTGCAAAAATCTGCTTGGGTGGAGGAAGAAACAAGGATTGTTCTGCAATAGCCAAGACATTGTCCTCAGTGACATCTGTGTTGCTGATGGAGAGGATATCCTGCCAAATGTAATAAGACAACTGTGTGACCCACCTTTGTAAAGACAGACACTACTCGCTGATTTGTGCCCAGCAGGAGAACATGCTGGTTCTTTCGGTCCCCAGCCTCATCCTTTAGGCACAGAAGAAATCCCTTATTTTGAAAGAAAGAAAGAAAGAAAGAAAGAAAGAAAGAAAGAAAGAAAAAAAAAAAGAAAAAAAAAAGAAAAAGAAAAAGAAAAAGAAAAAGAAAAAAGAAAAGAAAAGAAAAAATCCCTTTAAGGGAATAGCACCATAATTTTTGGGAGGGGGGTGATGGCATATGAGAGTAACAAATGCCATTTTGCATACAATGTCTTCCTTGATAAACACCCGGCAGAGAAACAGATTAAACCACCTGGTGGTTTTGGCAAAGGGAAAAAACAACAAATTCTTCAGTCTCTGACAAAAGAAAACAGGTGTACAGGTATAAAACTTTTGCTTTCCAGTAATATACAGCCTGCTTTTCTCTCTCATTCTCTCTCCACTCTGGAATGCTTTGACAGGTGCAGAAGTTCAAGTTACAGGGTGGAAGTAGCAAATAAATACACAGCATTAGTGTCTGACGTGCTTACTGAGCAACCGGGGATGTTAATAACTGGCAAGGTACACTAATCTCTGATTGCAACATTTGGTTTACCTTAATCTGGAGGGACAGCTGTATTAAAGAGGGAATTATACTAATCAGTTCAAGGCCCTTGCATATAAAACTTCCCATTAGGCTTAAAGTACAACAGCTTACGCTCATTCTCTAGGAGCCTTACATCTGGTTCTGAATAAGTCTGCCTCTCATTTGCAAGGTAGAAACTGAAAACAAGGGAGGTGGGGGCAGGAGGGTGGGGAGGGAAGAGAAAGAGGCTGACAGTTGCTGGAGGATGGCTGATAGAAGAACAAACCTCTAATTCTTTGAGATATCGGGTGGGGAGAGAGATGTGTGCATGTATTGGGGGGGTGGAAACAGACCCAACAAAAAAACACCACCCTCTCCCAACTGTGAGGCGTCTTAGTACAAAAATTAAAAAAAAAGGCATGTGTTATCAACCCTGGGCCGTTTTTCCCCCTGCTACCGGAGGTGACCAACATAAAATAAAATTGATGATGTCAGTCAAAACCAGCTAAGCACAAGGCTTGGCTTTTTTATCTTAAGTCAGAAGGTATGATAGGCCGTGCCATATGGCTTTAATCCTCCTATATCTTCCATCACCTAACAGGCAACCTTCATGTAGCATGACCTTATTTGGCAGGTCTCAGGTTAGGGCTGCCCAAAGGGGTTTTTTATTTCCCCTCCTGTGTTTCTGCTACATCCAAAAGGTTTATGTTGATTTTCTCTTCTCTCTCTCTCTCATTCTCTCTCTCTCTTTTTTTTCAGCCCTGCAAACTATAAATCCGACTGATTACTCTGCACTCTTTTGCTTGACTGAGCCTTTACAATCAGACATCCCCGTTAACAATAAGCTCCTAATGAATCAAACATCTATGGCATTAGTTTCACCTAGCTGCCTCTTTCCCATGCGCTGTAGCTCTTTGTCAGACCTGGCTTGATGAGAAAAGCTAGTGACACTTGGCGCACCTATTGATAAACAAGGCAGTAATGAGGGGGCATAACAAAAATTACCTCCAACAACCTGATTAAAAATGACAGGCAAAGACTACTGCAAAGCTTCACAGTTAAGGTAACTTGCGGGGGGGGGGGGTGCAGGGAGAAACTTAGGGAGGCAGAGTGGGAGGTAAACATATAATTAAGTGCAACTAAAACTACAGTGTTCTCCCATCAAAGTTTCACTGGAAATTAATGCACCCTTTATGAGAAAAACGTTCGTTGTTACAGTCACTCACATGGGTATGTGGAATGTGGATGTGTATTTTCTAAGACATTAAGCTCTTCCTTATCACATAGTCTGGCCCTCTCCTTTAATATACTACAAAGAGTCTGCAAATTAACCACTTTCCCTGAAATTCATATGATAGGTATCTCATCTAAAAAAAATTCAGAAAGAAGTATTGAAATGTGCTTTACCAACATGTCATAGTGTATGCTGAGAAGGGTGGGAACTGACAGCAAACACTAAAGGTAGGTGCTAAAAACACCCAGGTGCTCTGGTGTATTTTATTTTTAATAGCCAGTAATGTCCTTCGAATGCAATTGTTGGGGTAGCTGAGGAATGGGAAGCCGGCCTGTGTCAGAAAAGCACATTGCAGCTCTGGAGCAAACTAAAACAGGAGCATTCAGCCGTGTTGGGTGGATTTCAGTCACTGCACAGACATACTTCAGAGTAAAATATAAATGGAGGAAGCATTTTGGATATAGAAATAAAGCCTGATGACATGTTTATATTTTGCAGATGGATCCTGAACAATAGCATCCACTCAAAGGTGATTGCATCCACCATGTTCTCATGCCCCACCTCAGAAAAGCCGAGGCAAGCTCACAGCAGCATATGTAGCAATATTTTGCAATAGCTGTGCCAGCAATTGTCCTGGGTTCAGGACACCACTGGTAATTTATAACATGTAACGACATGTCAAGAAATTTTGTTTTATTCTTCACCCATTTTCACGCAATAGATTGTATGTTATCTCCTTCAATCTAGTTGTGTACATATTATTATTGAAAAGACCTGGGAAATGTTTGATTCAATTAAAAAACTACCCTATTTTGACACTTTTCATTATAATAATTGTTTACTTGGTGCCTGGTTTTCCTTTTTGGAAATTGATTTTAATTTGAATAATAAATAAATAATTTAGGCATTAATTTCAGCTGTTTCTGGTAGCATATATTTTTTTTCTTAGCATGATGTTGGTACTAAAGGTAGCATATAAACAAACATACAGCTTAGTTAATGTAACACTTGGTAAATTCAAAAACCAGTATATGAATTATAAAAAATACAATTAATTTACCAATTGACCTTTTCCGCATGCGTAGTTGACTTCAACAGTACTGTACAAAGACTCTGCACTAGAATCTATTTTCAGTTTCTACATTCTGATGCATACCCTGCACGGGGAGCAATGGAGAAACAATTACCTATTAATGAGAAAAGGAACAAATTAATGTACATTAAAGTGTGAAGAGCTCACATAAAAGCAATTCAGCCACAGTAGGTTTAAAACTTTAAATAATGGGAACACTTCAGAATTCCAAGACTATATTTACATACTTGAATTCTCTCGGTGATTATTAATAGTTCAGTGAATCTTCCTTTCTACCTTACACTTGTAGCAGGGATACAGGATGTCAAAGCTAATTTACTCTTCAAGTTAAATATTAACCAAGAACTGCAAACAGAGGTGACTACAGGGCCCCAAATCTTCACAGACTGGAGCTACATTTCAGCAGTGTAACTATCCTGACTGGCTTATTTGTTTCTTTTTAAAAAAAATGCTCTTTTCTTTTCTTTTCTTTTCTTTTCTTTTCTTTTCTTTTCTTCCTTCCTTTTATTTTTGAGTTCAGAATGACATCAGACAGTCCTGAATCACTCAGTTTTACAAGAGTATACAAACAGAATTTGCATCTTTCTTTACGTTGTTTTAACTGAGATTACTGTCAGAATACCAAGCCAATATATGTAGGACATCCCAGCTAGCACAGCATTCAATCAGCTGCTGTTTGCAAATCTCCGCAGCAATGGGTATTCATAAACTAGAAGAACTGAGTGGGCATGTGGATAAGTGGTTCCAGAAGGTAAAAAGGCAGAGCAGAGCTTTCTTGAAGACCAGTTTGCAAAACACAAGGTTGAGGCATGAGGAACAATACTCTCCATAGAAGATCTGAGTAGTGACAAATCTAGTCCTTGGATCAGTGTTGTCCAAACTTTGGCCCTCCAGTTGTTCTGGACCACAACTCCCACAGTCCTTTTGTCATTGGCAATCTAGGCTTGGAATTCTGGGAGTTGTGGTCCAAAACATCTAGAGGGCCATCTAGAGGATCATATGATCCTAGTTTTCCTGGGAACTGCACCACCTATGTACTAATAAACCCACTGACATTCATTAGGACCAGATATGGGTCCCAATACAAAGAGTCCTAAACTACAGCTGACCCATGTATTTTATTTATTTATTTATTATTTAAAATATTTGTACCTCACCTTTCTTGTCAAAAACAAGACTTGTTTATTTATTTATGTAACTTACATACCGCCCATCTGACAGAGAGGTCACTCTGGGCAGTTCACAACATATATATTTGACAAGAAGCATACAAATAAATCAACAGGCATAAAATATTATCAACACAACTAAATGCAAAACAAGAATTACAAGAAAAAATCAAAAATAAAAACAATTTGGGCAGGTAAGATAAAATTTTCATGGGTATACACTGAAATCATGTTCCAGTCTGTGGGGATGCCTGCATGAACAACCAAGTCTTCAGTGCTCATTAAAAGGAACTCACAGAGGCGGGCAAGCAGAAGTCAGGAGGCAGGTAATTCCATTGGCAGAGGGCAATTGCTGAGAAAGTCAGATGTCTTGTTTTCTCCTTATGGGCTTCTCTCGGGGTTAATGCCTGGCCTGGGATGACTGGGTATTGAGAGCAATCCTCATTGGGAGAAAGCCAGGTATTGAGGCCCTAAACTCTTTAGGGCTTTAAATACTATTGTTAATACCTTGAAATCAATGTGGAATCAAACTGGTAACGCGTACAGGGAGGCCAGGTTATATGCTGATGTTTCTTAGTTTCCATCAGTAGTTTGGCTGCCATGTTCTGAACCAGCTGAAGTCTCTGCATCAGCCTCAAGGGCAGCCCCATGTAAGGAGCATTGCAGTACCCTAGCCTCAAGACTACCGGCGCATGGATCAATGTAGTAAGAGCCCCAGTGTAGAGATAGGGGCACAGCTGGGCAATCCGCCACAGATGAAAGTGGGCAGAACCGACCACCAACGCTAACTGAGACTCCGTAGATACTGCCAGATCCTAAAGAACATCCAAGTTGCATACCTCATTCTGTGTGGAGAGAGTCATGCCCCCAAAGAAGAGGGGGCCTAGCAACCTGCTGATACTAGCCCCCACACACACAGACACAGACATGCAGGACTTCAATCTTGCCTGGATTCAACTTTAGCCTATTTGTCCTCATCCATCCCAGCACGGCATCCAGGCAGCACTCCAGAGGGGGTGCACCATCCACTGTGGAGGATGGAAAGGAGAGAGAGAACTGTGTGTTATCAGCATACTAGTGAAATGAAGCTCCAAGTCCTTGTGACCCCCTCCCAAAGGACTCATATAGATGTTAAATAACATTGGTGAGATGATTGACCCCTGTGGAACCCTGCATTTAAGGGTCCTAGGGATAGGCTTCATCTTACCAATCTCTATTCTCTAGGGTCGGCCCTCAAGGAAAGATCACAGCCACGCCAAGGAAAGCCCACCAATAACCAACTCAAAGTGCCTCACCAGGAGGATACAGTGGTTGATAGTATCACAGGCCACTGAGAGATTGAGGAGGACCAATAAGGTCATCCCCCCCCCCTTCAGCCTCCCTCAGAAGGTCATTTTGCTCGGCAACCAATGCTGTCTCCATACCATGGTGCAGCCTGAACCCTGACTGGAATGGATCAAAGGCATCAGATTCCTCCAGGAGTGCTTGAAGCTAGTCCACCACCAACATCTCCAGGAACCTGTTAATAAAAGAATCATTGGTGATGGGTCTAGAGATGCTTAGGTCATCTGCCCCCAAATTCATTTTCTTGTCAAGGGGCCTAATGAATATCTCCTTGAGGACTGGGTTCCCTCATGGAGAGACCCATTAATTACTACTGTAGCCCACCCTGTAGTCACCAGCCTGGCTGCTCTTATAAGCCAGGTCGGGCAAGGAACAAGGGTGTGTGTGGCTCAACAGCAATCAAGCACACTGTCAATTTTTAATGTGTTACCAGTTCAAAGTGTGTTGGCAATTCCAGGCAAGGGGATGTGCAGGACATCTCAACTGGCTCCACTGCTGAACAATGGTGGTCCAAGTCTTGGTGGATGGCCTCCACTTTAGAGTTAAAGAAATCTGTAAAGTCATTGCATGAGTTGAAGGCCTCTCCCTGTGATCAAAGGCAGACAAATTGCTTACAATACAAAAAAAAAATTTGGCCTGAAGCTTATGGGCCACACTTATAGGACTTATGTCAGGGGTGCCCAAACTTTTTGTAAGGAGGGCCAGATTTGGTGGCTGAGAATGTACCAGGGGCCGGTTGCTCCCCGACCCTGCCACGCCACTGCAAGCCCCATCCACTGACCCATAAGCCCCACCCACTGACCCCTTGCAACCCCACCCGCAGGAAGGAAGGCGGGGACCAAGGGAGGGAGGTGGAGACCAAGGGAGGGAAGGAGGCAGGAAGGAAGGTGGGCACCAAGGGAGAGAGGAAAGAAGGAAGGTGGGGACCAAAGGAAGCACAGGGAGCCGTGGTCACAGGTCGCCCCTTGGAAGAGGTGATCTGTGCAACATTGCACCCCCCCAAGCTCCCCAGTGGTGGCAATGGCTCGCCTGCCAGCCCACCCCAAAGCTCCTTGGTGGTGGCAGAGGCCCGCTGGCCTGCCCACCCCACACTTCCCCCTGGGGTGCCAGTGGTGACAGACCGCTCATCCGCCCGGCTGCCCAAGCTTCCCAGCGGTGTCAGTGTTGGCAGAAGATTTAAAAAAAAACATGGGGTGAAGGAGGGGGAGGGAGGGGCAGGCCAGCCAGCCGCGGGCCACTCAGAATGGCCTGACAGGCCGGATTTGGCCCCCAGGCCGGACTTTGGGCAGGCCTGACTTATGTCGTTAAATATATATATTTAAACCCTAAAATGAGAAAGAAAGAAAGAAAGAAAGAAGAGAAAGAAAGAAAGAAAGAAAGAAAGAAAGAAAGAAAGAAAGAAAGAAAGAAAGAAAGAAAGAAAGAAAGAAAGAAAGAAAGAAAGAACAGTAAACTAAACCAACACAAAACAACTTAAAAGCAACAAAGGCACACAGTAGTGTTGCAAGACCCAGGAATATTGATGGAATGCCTCATCCGTGGCCCTAAGAATCTGACCTCCTACTGGCCTCCCTAGCACTACACTGCTTTCTTCTTAGCAGACTGAAAACAAAACCACCCATGCTGAGAAAGGGCCTGCATATGTGTTGGGACTGCGCATTATGATCGAGTGGCATTATGTCACATTTCAGAACTGACTAGTGGCACAAGGAAGGTTGGCCCCCATTCCATTGTACTAATCCTCTTTTTTCATGCATACTAACATGTGGGGAACATAAACTGCGCATAGCTCACTAAGCTCTGAAATCATGGTGATTCTACTCTATTGGAGGGCTTTGGCAGTGGCCTTTGGCTGGGTGGTTTCCAAGCCATGGGCCATAATCTTTTCAGCATGGGATCTCTTGAATCAAAATAAAATAAAATAAAATAAAAAGGGGCGGAGGGAGAAACCAATTTTTATAACTCTGAAGCATCATAGCATATGGCCATGTGGACAATTAACACATCTTTCAACAGTATGGGCCAGTATCTTTCAAAAAACAATCATATCCAATTTTGCAGTAAGAATTCAATAATAAGCAGAAGTAATCTTCTGTGATAGCTTAATTTTTTTAATATGGCAAACCACCCTGAATTAAGTTTTCTCATATGCATAGTTCACAGATAACTAAGTGTAAAGTTTATTTTTTGTTTGTTTGTTTGTCAGCTAAATGACAAATGCAACTAAAACATGTTACATTTTCCCAGGCTCTTTAATTAAGAACATATTTTTCTTTTCACTTACCACCCTGAACAAATTAATAATTAGCTGCAAAACAGTTTTAAGGGCCCAGATTTCAGCTGGTGTAAACTCCCTGCACCCAAGCTGTGGCATTATCTTTAAGATGCACATTGCGCCAGAAATTATGATAAACCGAAGTCCCACCTTGTGAAACCACAGCCCTGTTCAGTTTGGTGCATAATCCATAGGCCATGAAGGAAGTACACTAGTCCCACTTCTGTATTTATTTCAGACCTGCCATGAGACAGCTGCCTCACAGGAACATTTATGCCACAATAAGCTGGTCCCTACATCTGAGAGGGATGTCAGCATATTGTCCACTTCTGAAAAGTGGAAGTGTTGTTTCAGCTTGTGCCCCAGCACTGGCTTTTCACACATGATTGGAGTGGGTTGCACAACTGTAGCAGATCAGCTATGGGTGGTTCTCAGCAGAGCCAAGAATCTATTTGCAGTCCATTTCAAGAAATTGGTGGGTTGAGAGTGCACTGGATATACAAACTGGACTTTTGCCACTATAGTGGTTCATTTGTGTAGCAGTGAATCCTTGTAATCCAGGAAACAGGCAGCTGGACCTCACATTCACTAATTTAACTGGTGGAAGCCAGTAATAAAATTCTGGCCATCAGGGATGGAGACTCAAGTTGCATGACTCACGGTCCAGTGGGGATTAAGTCATACTGGCAACTAAACTCAGTGAGTTGTATTCTTCAGTAACTGGCGACTTGATTTGGACTTGGGCCTTGGGACTCATGGCTTTGGTACCAAAGACTCAGACGTGGGACCAGGGCCGGCGCTAGGTTTTTTTGCACCCTAGGTGAGGGGCAGGGGGTGGGCGGTGGCGGGGTGGGGTGGGGCAGCGGGGTGGTGGGCGGGGGCAGGGCGGCAGGGCAGCAGGGGGGCAGAGGATGGCGGGGGCAGCAACAGGTGGCGGGGCGGCAGGGGCCAGCAGGGGGGGCAGCAGGCTGGCCAGCGCCCCCTCTCCATTTTGGCACCCTAGGCAACTGCCTAGTTTGCCTTAATGGACGCGCTGGCCCTGCTTGGGACTCAAACCCAAAAACCTGCCAAAGTCCCTGCTGGCTGTTGTTGCTATACTCTGGCTTTGACAAGTCGCATGAAGGTGAGAAGGATTGTTTTTCATCACAGTTTCTGCATCTTGGGCAAACTAGTTCCTTTGCCAAGTATGAAACTAAGCATATGTTGGCAAGCAAAAATGACAGGGTAATAAATCAGAAAGATACAAACAACCCATTCAGCGTTACCACATTACATATGTCGTAAAAGAAGGTGACACCACATTTTCCAGTAATGTACATCTTACAGAAACATCTTGAAATGCACACAATTGCTGTAAAAGTAATTAAGAAAAATAGGCAAAGTTATGTGCCTTACACAACACAAAAGTGAGGGCCAGTCACACCTTTATTGGACCACTAATACTTTCTTTGTTAAAGCTCGCATTCAGGCTGTGCAACAATACTGACTAGATTGTGATTAGTGCAGAAAAAAAGAGAAAAAAATCTGGGAGATGCTCAACCTCATGTCATCAAGGAATGTTAAGACGGGTCGTTTCCCTGTTTTCGCGAAAAATTCGCATGAGAATTATCTGTACTGATTGGTTTCGTTTTATACGTTGTCGTTAGTAGGTCTTGGGAGGGGGAGCGGGCTCCTGGAGGGACTTGTGGGCTGTGTGCCTCCTCTGGCCCACTATAAAGGGAAAGTGGTCAGATGGAGATACCCGTGGGTGCCTCTACACTTACTGGAGAAGAGAAGAGAGACCCCTCTACATGGGGGTCTCCCCTTTCAGAGTGTCTGTGCTGCAAAATTAAATGTCAATAGCCATATGTGAACTTAAAGACCTCCAAATTGCAGACAGTGAAGCCCAAGATACATGCTTTGTCATGCCCGCAGCTTCACAAGGCTCTGGCACCACCATGTCTCACACAGAAGGGAATTGTACTTGCTGCGTCATTGCAATGCAATCACAGTGATTTCTGGCTTTAAGGTGGCACATTTGCAATGGCTAGGGTTAGGCTAGTTTAGGGTTAGGTATCTGGTGGGCTACCTGGGTTGCACCCTGGGTGGTTTCTGACCCACTAAGAAGACAAAACTGACGTATGGGTCCGGAGTCAAGATTAGGGTTAGGGAACCAGGGTAGGTTTTAAAAGCAGAACGGCACATCCCAGAAGTCTGCCAGGCATATTGGCCTTAAAACTGAATGGGATTCCTGATCAAAAAATTTGCATGGTTGTCCAAAGTTCCACATGGCTGGGGGACTCAGCCAAAAGATCACAGCGCAGAATTGGCAAGGATAAAAAAAAGAATTGAATAAAAATAAATGGAGGACAGAGGAGGAAAAATAGAGACATTTGCTTGCAAGAAAAAACCCACTGCTATGTCATGCACATGATCCAGTTGTGTAAGCCTGAAAGTTTCTGCAGTGCCCCATGTTTTTGTACCACGATTTCATATGAACATTTGGACTGAAGCCGCCCCACTGGGTGGATCCCTCATAAGCACAGGTTGGCATGTGCTAAGATGTTAACATTCGAGTCCAGCTTCTAGTCCGGGGGGGGCGGGAACCCCCCTCCAAAACCACTTTCCTCACAGGTGCCCTGCGCCCTTAGTCAATCTAGGTTCTTTTCTGCTGCCAGTTTGGCCTGGAAACTGGTTGGGGGAGAGTTTCTGAAGTTTTTTCTGTGCCGTTCCGCTTTTGCGCTTTAATTGCATGGTGCATGGTGAGACTGGGCTTTTCGAGTCTGCGAGCTGCGGCGAGTCCCTACTTCCAGCCCAAAGTACGGGGGCTGAGGGGGGAGGCCGGGGAATCAAACGTCTTCCAGATCCTCACCCCTGAGGGTCAGGTGCCCTTTTCTCTATTGAAAGGAAATTTTTCCGAAGGCTTTTTGGGCTGGAATCAGTGTTTTTTTAAGCTTTTAAAAAAGGAGAGACTGTGCAAGTAGCATTGCGCAATCGCGCGATGCAAGGTATAAGCACGACAAATCAGACCAAAATTGAATCACTGTGGATTTCGGTGAGTCGAAGTCTCCTTAAATTCCCGTTTACCGTTTAGGTCTAGAGTAACGTAACGTAGTTTAGTGAACCTACACTAATGGGAATACCGCTACAGTAAGCAATAGAACTTACTGACAGTATATCTTGTGAATCCAGTGCAGAAAATTTCCAAAAAAATCTGGGAGTTTTGCTCAACCTGCATGTCATCAAGGACTGTTAAGATGAGCGTTACCACTGTGGTGAGACCAATGATGAGAAACCTTTCTGTACTGATTGGTGGAGTATACCAATGAGAGAGTTTGAGGGAGTGGCCTGAGGGGGACTTTTTGCTTTGCTTGTTTGATTTGTTTGATAGAGGGATAGCTAAGGACCTACACATTTCACTGATGAAGAGTTTGAGAAGAGCAGAAAACTTTTCTATCTCTCAAGAGGAAAATTCCAGTTGCCATAACGCATCTTCCAGATAAACTCACCTCCAAACAGAGGAATCTTCACAAGATGTTTGTTTGTTGGTTGTTGCAGCTGCAATAGAAATGTTAAAATACGAATAGAAAATTAGAAAGAAAAAAACATTTCAAATACAGAATAGACATGATTTCTGCTATGGCAGGCACATTTGCCAATCTTCATCTTTTTCCATTTAGGCTTAGGTATCTGCATTTTCCTCACCTGATATACAGCCATGGTGGTTTAGCAAGGAAACAAAACTGGTATCTCCTCCTTCATGATTAAGGTCTGTGGAACCAGAAAATCGCAAAATCAGCGCGGAGTCCGTCGTTTGCCAGATAAAAAATAAAATGAAAAAAATTCCTGATCCCGGCCAAAAAGCAGGCGGGTCCTGCCGTGCCTCAACGGCAAGTACCAGAGGGGAGTTTCTGGAGGTCCCTGGCCTCCCCCCCATCCCCCGTCGCTTGTGGGCTGCTAAGGATAAAAAATAGAATTGCTCGCAAACTCAGCAAAAAGCCCAATAAAAATAATGCCATTTGCTTGAAGCTTTTTAATGATGTCATGCACATGATCCCAGGACCAGTTGAAAAAGCCTGAAAACTCGGCAGCCCCATCTATCTCTTTTTACAGTATATGAGCATTTGGAAAAAAGCCTGCTTGAAACTAAGGGTGCAGGGCACATACCGAACAGGTTGTGTGCTAAGATGGGGGGTCTCCGCTTCCCCCCCATGTTGGAAAGCCGGACAAGCAGACTTTCCTCACAGGGCTCTGCCATTTTCAATCTAGGTTCTTCTGCTGCCATCCCAAATGGGGCGGTTGAACGTTTCTGAAGTTTTGTTTTTGAAATTCGTTTTCCACAAAACACACAAGCACAACAGAATAGGACGTTCGAGTCTTTATAAACTTCCCTACTTTTTCACAGTAGCTTCTAGCTGTTTTTCTCTTGCAACAAAACGTCTCTCCTCTCCTCACTGTACTGAGGGTGATTTTTATTTTTTTTTCTATTTTTTTGAAACTGCGCAATGAATAAACCGAGTGGCCAGAAATCATGTGGGATGGACCAGCATGAAAATTTTTGGAGAGACCCAACAAGTAGAAGTTGGAATCCTATTGCTTAGTATAAGATGTCAGAATAGAGTAAGATCCCTAAATCACTGCCCTGGCCCCCCTGAGTCCTAACCTCTAAAATTGACTTTATTCCCATAGGTCACAGCCTGTCTTCTTACGTACTTTAGTGAGACACCCAGAGGTGCAATTTACTACACCCAGCAATAAACTTACAGCACTAGCCTATCTTGTGCCCTCCAGGGAACCTCATTTCCACCAGATCTATTTGCTTGCATTGCACTTATTCGCAGCAAGTACATTGTGCCTTCTGTGTGAACATGGTGGTGCGAGAGCCTTAGTTGGCATCTCACTATGGCTCTGGGTTCATGCCAACCACTAGTCTTTTTTGTGTGGGTTTTTTTTTTTGCAATTTTTTTTGCTATTGCATAGCATTTTGCAGCAGCAGCAGGTGAGGAGGGAGAAACCCTTCACTGATGAAGGTCTTTGGATGAGCAGCAAAATGTTTCTATGGGTGAGGATAGGAAGTACACGGGTGCCTCCATGAGCCCACTTTCCCTTATAGCGGGCCACCTGGATGACAGAATCACCCACAGAGGTGCATCCAGGAGGTTGGTTGTTTCCCCCAAAAAAAAAATGTTAAAAACGGAAACGAAAAAACGAAAAAACATTTAACCGACAAATTTTTGCGAATTTTCCGTCTTAAAATCGGAGACGACCCGTTCTGGACCGGATCGACTAACGACAACTTGAAATTTTTTTTTTTCAAGTTGAACTGTTTATCTAAATACAAATATAAATTTATCCTGTCTTGCTCCGTCTTAGCCCATCCTAGACTTCTGTTCTGATTCATTAAGTCCTAAAACATCCCTTCAACATATTTTGTTATGGAGGGACTAAAGCTACAACCCAGCTGTCCTTGCTTTTGTTTTCTACCAGCAACCATAGTAAAGCTCATATGCTCATCATTTGGGTTCTTGTACCACTAGGTAATTCCACCTGAGAGAAGTTTCTGTTGGAATTAAGTATATATACTTAAACTTCTGTTTTAAAAAGTCAGGGAATCCAATTCATCAAAAAGCAAAACAAATAAAAAACCCCACTCTGTTTTTGTGAATGTGGCATATTGACCTTTTGTATCTTCAATTTAAAATACCAGAAATAGCCAAATACTGCTGCAAAATATAGTGCCTGTGTTGCCATCAGGATAAAGGATGAAAAGTTTTACATAGCAAAAGGGAGTCTCAGTGCTGACAACTCCAGTGGCAGCAGATGAGATGCCTACAGCAGTGGTTCCCAACCTTAGGTCCCCAGTTGTTCTTAGACTAAAACTCTGGGAGCTGTAACTGAAGAACATCTGAGGACCCTAGTTTCGGAACCCCTGCTCTAATGTTAACTGCCATTCACACTTGTTGAAAAGCAGCCATGACCAGTGCTTTGAATATGGGTGAGAAGTGATCAACTGATGGAAAAAGAAATCAGCTTCTGGGAGTTTTCCTTGTTTTGTTTCACTGCATAAATGGCACTGAGCACAAGAGGGTATCTTGTAGACCATCTTGACTGGTCTACCTGCTAAATGAGGTGAGGTTGGAGCAAATTTCTTCTGAGAAACTTAGAGGAATTCCTGGAGAAAGAAAGAAAAGTAGGAATATGTGTTACAGCCTTGTCTTGAGGCAGAGAAATGTAGGATCATAGAATCATAGAGTTGGAAAAGACCTCAAGGGCCATCCAGTCCAACCCCCTGCCATGCAGGAATGTACATGTGTGTGCTTCCCTGCCTTCTATTGTGGTGCATGATGGGCAAGGCATCTCAATGCTTTTATTTCCCAGCCACAACAATAATAATGTTCATGGAAGAGCTGCAGCTCTGTGGTGGCGCATGGGTGTAGTGTGCAGAAGGTCCTACATTAGGCTTTGGCATTGCCAGATAGGGAATTGTCTGAAACCTTGAGGACCTGTATCCAGCCAGCATTGGCAATTCTGGACTAGAGGAACTCTAGGATCCATCTCCCAATGAACACAGGAAGGTACTTTACACAAAATCAGACCCATATGGGGCAGCCTCCTATGGATGTCTATAGCAGGTGGGCCAAGTGCAACTGCAGCCATCCATGGTTCCTTCTGTGGCCCTTGGCACGATGTCACTCCACCTTTGGCTGGCAAAAACAAAGAGGGAACCACAGCTCCCATGGATGATCGGAAATGGTGATCCACCTTTCATGTACATGCTCCCATGAGTGTTTCCATAACCAATCCCTCCCACCAGTGTCCTGCACTCAATTAGGAGGATACAAAATGGCAGGCCCGTGGATCAGTTCATATCATTAATTGAGGAATAAGTCTCTTGTAAAGTTAATGGCTCCTGATTGCCCATGAACAAACTTCTCTCAAATATTTGACAATACAACAAGAATAACATGCAAGTTTTCTGGGAAAATCTATGGATAGTAACCCTCAGGGCTACTGAATATATTACAGCTAAATGTAAAGGCAACAAGGACACATGAAAGGTGCTACCAATGATGCCATAGTGTCTGCTGGTCAGAAAGTCCCAGGGCTCTGAACCTCCAAGCAGAGGCTTCATATGCCACTGCTCACACCAGTCAACATCCCCCAATACTGTATCCATTTTTACAAACAATAAGTAGACTTTTAGCTACTTTTAATCTCTCTCTCTCTCTCTCTCTCTCTCTCTCTCTCTCTCTCTCTCTCTCTCTCTCTCTCTCTCTCTCTCTCTCTCTCTCTGCGTGTGTGTATACGCAAGAATTTTTGGCAATCTGTACAGAGGGTCCCAGAGGACGGACAAGAAATTAGTCCCTCAACTTGCCAAAGTTTGCCCACCCCGACTCTATTCAAAAGCTGGATTCCAGTGTGCTGGCGGTGCTTCAATAAAACACTTCCATTTCCTATTGCTGCTTACCTTCAATACGAGTTTCACTCAGAGTCAGAAGTGCTGGGAGAATCTCTTGCCTAGAACCTCAAATAAATCCCAGCCTTTACATTCACTCATTACCTCTCCAAAAAGAGAATGTGCAGTTAGTAAAATGTTATGCAATTAGTGCTCTCAGAGTGCTTTAAATGCAAACCTGTAAGAGGAAAGTAAAAACAAATCAAAGTTAATTGTGACTGGCTGGAACAAAATGCTTAAATCAATATGATGGCGGCTCATCTGCTTGTCATTTAGCCATTACCTGGGAGACGGATACCTCCTACTGCAGCTGATTTCTGATACACATTTATTCTGCCTTGAATCTGCAGATCCTGGTTGAGCCAAAAGCTGTCCCATACTCCCTCCCTCATTATACTGTTTGCTCTTAATGTGCCTGCTGGTTCTTTAGATACACCATTTTCTCTTTGTCTGAAGCATCAAGGAAGTGTGTAGGAACACTCAGGGAGACACATGGGTATTCAAAAAGTTAAAGCACCGGCTGGGAAGGAAAAACCCTTCTTCACAGAAGAACAGAAATGAACATCTTAACTGTAGACACTGTGGCACAAGTACAGAACACGAAAACATGTCTCATCATGTATGCATTTGAAGCCTGAAATGGCTTAGCACTAGACGGCGCTACCTCTGCCTAAAGGGTAGTTTGCTCCCACTCAAGATGTCTGTGAAGATTCTCAGTCATCCAGGTGAGTTTATCTGTTGAGTCATGGCCACTGGCCTTCTTTTTCTTGAGAGATAGCAACGTTTCGCTGCTCATCCAAACAGCTTTTCTGGATTATTAAAATCTTCCAGAGTGACAATAACAGGAAAATTCCAAACCTGCTACACAAAGTGACTACCTCATTCGGCCTAATGATAGGGCCGGCCTCACATGTGGCAGTTTTCCCAGTTCTGATGATGTCTTTTCTGCAATGCAGAACTCATCTCACTCCCAAAGCCATTTCCAAAATGCCAAAAAGGAATCATGTCTCTCATTATCGAGATGGACCTTTGGGAAACAAGCATGCCCCTAACAAAGCTAAGTTCAGCATCACTCTCAAGAGGATTCTGGTTTTTCACCTTCTCAGCCTCCTCCTGCAAGCTCTTCTGCAGCCACCATGTGTGCCAGGTGATAGGTACAATGGACCTAGGAGGGATCAGAATAGTGGCCACCTAGAAAACAGCAGATTTTCCAAGTGGACGCAGAGAGGCATCCTGCCAAAGCTACCTTAGCTCCTTGCCCATGAAGTTAAAACTGGGAAAGGACTGAAAACTCGGCTGAGAGCACATGTGGGAAACACAGAATGAATAAGTGCGGGACAGAGAGGAACAAGGTGCTTGGTGGGGGGAGGAAGAAACTTAGTTGTTAAGGTTATCAGGAGAGGCCCTTCTCTCCATCCCGTCACCCTCACAGATACATCTCGTGGGAACCCATGAAAGGGCCTTCTCAACTGCTGCACCCAGTCTCGGGAACTCCCTCCCACTAGAGGCCAGGACTGACTCATCTCTGTTGTCCTTCCGGAAACAGGCAAAGACCTTTCTCTTCAGGCAAGCTTTCCCTGAATGGTGGACTACCATGTGTATTTTAACTGTGTAGCTTTAATGTAATGTTGTCTATTACTGCTGTAAGATGTCCATCAATTCCTTGTTCTCAAATGCTGAACATGTCTTAATTGTTCTGAACTGTGTATTATCCCTCATTACTGTAAGCCACCTTGGGTCCTTTTCCAAGGAGAAAGGCAGGGTAAAAATACTCAAATAAATAAATAAATAAATAAATAAATAAATAAATAAATAAATAAATAAATAAATAAATATTCAGTTGCTAAGGCACAAAAGGACCACACCACCATGGGATCTAGTACCTCCCCCCCCCAAAAAAGGTGGAAAGGATGGGGGGGGAAACGGCAGCAAGAATATCCATCTGACTGGATGAGGCTGACCTTTTCATTCCACTGACAGTTGTTCCACAATGTGGACATTCAAGCCTAACAACTCCGCTATCAAGAAGAATCTAAGGTGCTGCCAACCTTTTCCCAACAATTTCTTTTTAAAAAGCTACCAAAACAGAGGAGGGAGCTACCTTGTGTGCCTAGGTTCCGTCAATGAGGGCTTCCCCACCACCACCACCTTTCACTGGCTGCCTGCAAATCAGCATTTTTAGTGGACAATAGGCTCAGCAGTGGCCTTATGATTGCCTCTTTTCAAATGGAAATGGCTATCCTAACTCCTCTGCCAGAGTTGTGTATTTCCCCCACACACACACACTCTCTCTCTCTCTCTCTCTCTCTCTCTCCTTTACCAGAGCACAAATTGCAGTTTACAAGGCAGGGAGAGGAGGAGGAGCGGTGGTGGTGATGGTGCTGGTGGTGGGAAATCTTAGCTGAATATCTTTTTTTTTATTCGACAAACTGACATGTAAATTACCCTTTAAGTGCTCCACTCTAGGGCTCTGATCATCTCCTAATTGTCACAGTCAATTGTAGCCAACAGTCTCTTCATTCCCAAGCGCTTTGACAACAAGCATAAGGATCAAAGCGGCATCAGCTCCCCTTCAATATCCTCCTGTTTAGGATGCTACAAAAAGCCTGAAAAAGAAAAGGTGTAAGGGCATTACTGTAGAGGAAACCAAGAGCAGAAAGTATTATAATAGTCATTTTCTCCTGCGCTAATATGATAGATCCTTCTGTGCATTTGCTCCCACCGATTTGACATAAATACATAAACAGCCGAGGGAATCAAGTGCGCTCTTCACCTACCAGTCTAAGATGTTACAACTCAAAAATAAACAAAATAGCTGCATTTTATTATGAAATGAGCCAGGCCTCCCTCCCTCCCTCCCTCCCTCTCTTTCTCTCTCCTCAACCCTCCCAAGTCTAATACAGACAAAGAGCATTATTGATAATTTTATTTCCCATTACGTTACATATTTATGGAATACAAAACCAGGTAAAAACAGAGCCTAAATCTGGTGGCATCTCAACCACAATGCAGTTTTCTAGGTTTGCTGCTATGAAACCTAGGTAAAGGAGAACACAATCAGAGCTTCATTCACATGGCATATTACTGCAGCAGCAGCAGCAGCAGCAGCAACAACAACAACAACAACAACAACAACAACAACAACAACAACAATAATAATAATAATAATAATAATAATAATAATAATAATAATAATAATAATAATAATTAGAGATGGGCACGAAACGAGCAATTTTTCGTTTTCATTTTTGTTTTTTCATTTCGTTACGTAACGAAACGAAAAATGAATTTTGTCTCCAAAATGAAACGAAACGAAACGAAAAACGAAACAACAGAAATGTTGTCGTGCATTTCGTTTTCATTGCGGCAAATACATTGAACTGTAATTAATGCTAACAAAACAGCAATTTTTCATTTTTGTTTTTGTTTTTTCATTTTGTTACGTAACGAAACGAAAATGAAATTTTTTGCAAAAAATTAACGAAAAACAAAAACCAACCGAAACGGACCCCCTAAACGACAAACGACAAATGAAACACCATTTTTTGAGTCGTGCCCATCTCTAATAATAATAATAATAATAATAATAATAATAATAATAATAATAATAATAATAATAATAATAATAATAATAATAATAATAATAATAATAATAGCCCTGCAGGCCCATGGGGGTGAGAGGGGAGACCCAAAATTCACAGCAGAGTAACTTCCAAAATGCCAAACAAAGATGGGGATAAATAAGCGAAGAAACAGACAAGTCTACACACAGTTGAGGCCATGAGGCCTGCCATCTGAAGAGGGAGCCTGCAAACAGAACCAATTCCAGGGAGCTGTGCAAGGATCAGATTACACCCAACAATGCCTATGAGGACAAAGAACCAATGGCTGATCTCACTTCCTGAAAACACAAACGCTCACCCACACTGAAATATGTGTGCCTTGTTCTGAGTAAAGCAGGCATGTTCCTAAGCTGGCATAAGGCAGGCCCCTGGAAAATACAACACAGGTCTATATGTATAAGCAACGATGAAGAATGTTTAGCGTGATGGAGCTGCACTAGGTAAACAAATGAAGCCCAATTGTGAGTGTGACCGGGACACAAGGTCCCACTGTTTGAAAGGGATATATCCTTCCTTTGGAGGTGATTCAGGGAAAGATCTTAATCTTTTGACTGTAAATGTGACTGCTGTAAACCGCCCAGAGTTTCTCTAGAAGACGGGCAGTATAGAAATGTATAAATAATTAAATTAAATTAAATTAAATTAAATTAAATTAAATTAAATAAAATAATTTTTCTAGCACCTAGCCTGATGTAGAGTGGTGCAGTGAAGAGAATGATGGGCTAGGTGTCTGGCAAACAGGGTTCCAATCCCCCAGTTGCCCGTGGAAACTCACTGGGGGAGAAGAAGTGGTAAAACCCCTCTTTAAATATCTCCCTTCTATTGAAGGCCCTCTTAAGGGTCACTCTAAGTCAGTTCCTAATGGACCTCACAGACATCCTGATGCAGGGGCTGTGGGGAACTCAAAAGTTTGCACAATTTTCTCCCAATTTGGTGTCAGCACACTGTCACGTGTTATATAAATCCAGACAGCCAAGTTTACCACAGAGGCCTTTGTGCGCTCTGTCTGCCCAGCTGCTGCTGCTGCACCCCAAATCTGCTTCAAATCTGCACGCGCACACACACACACACACACACACACACACACACCAGATTTAGCAACAAATCTGCAGCCGCGGTAAAAGAAAAGAAGGAAAAGCAATGCTGGGAGCTCCTGCTTCTATGCTGCTGAGGGAGGGTGAGGTTTATTGGAAGGGGAGGATTGTTATTCAAGAAAATGCAAGCCAGAGCTGTCCTGCCTTGAAGCTGTCAAATCCCACAGCCTAAACCCAAATTACAACCCCCTTCTCTGACTGACCAGAATAAGAGGCAAACCCTTCAGAGCAGGGAGCAAGAATCATATGCCTTGCAGGGCGCGTGAGGCCATGTTCCAATTCTGTTTTTACAACCCTACAGCACTTTCTAGATACTTCCAACCAGGAGAAAATGGAACCTGAAGGGCAAAAACCAGTGAAGAAGTTGTCTCTTGATGCCAGCCTGTTCAAATTCAGTTCTCCACAGCCTGGGCTTCACTGCCCCCTCAGGAATTTTGGTAGAGTAGCTCTCCTCCTTCTCCTCCTAGACCCTTTTACCACTGCTCATGAATCTGACAGCCCAAGCTTACTGATCTGCTTGCTGATTTGGGCAACAATTCTGTGTTTTGTTCCTACCAGCAATCCTGATTCCTAACCCTAATTCCAAAGTAAAAGGTAAAGGTAAAATTCCCCCCCACCCACCCACACACCCACACGTGTGTGTGCTAGTCGACTCTAGGGGCGGTGCTGATCTCCGTATTCAAGTTGAGGAGCCAGTGTTGTGCAAGTCCATGTCCACGTGGCCAGCATGGCTGCAAGGAATCACTGTTTTACCTTCCTGCTTTTTACAGTGATACCTATTTGTCTACTTGCATTTACATGCTTTCAAACTGCTAGGTTGGCAGGAGCTGGGGTTAACAGCGGGAGCTCGCTCCACTGTGTGGCACCTGGGATTCAAACAGCTGAGCTGCTGACTTTGTAGCCAACAGTTTTTAGTGCTCTAGCCCACTGAGCCACCACGCTAAAGTACTGCATTCCATAGTACTGCATTCCAAAGTACTGCATTTTAAATGGATCTCGTTGTTTGACTTACTACTTGGAGGCCAGCAGCCATTATCATTTGCTCCAACTGCACATTACCAGTAAGCCAGAAAAAAACAAGAGAAATACTCTCTTGTACCCCCTAGTGCCTTACTCTGTTGTTGTACCTTGCAAATATTTATAAAAGCACAAAAGCAAAGAATGCTGATTCTGCCACTCTAGACTGATAAGATAATGGTTTAAAACCCAGAACGTACCTATCAAATGTGTTTATGAATATCTTTAAATACTATTTAAAAGTACTGTAACTATGAGAAGTAATTAGTGTTATTTGTTACATACAAGTAACATCACTATTATTTATTATATCATAGGTAGACCCAAAATGACTGTAACTACTAGCTATAGTAATCATTATCCATAAGAACATATGTTTATCATTAGAAGGTGTTATTGGGAGGGGCATGAACTTTCATGTTATTGGTATCAGCCTGGACATTATCCTGTGGATGGAGTAATGCACAGTTGTATAACTGTTGCTATTGGGCAAGCCAAGATCTCCATGAAGATAACCTGTATTCTGATTGTGCAAGATCAGTCCTGGTGCAGGCAGAGCTGCCTATCTTGATCATGCTGGCAGGATGTTCCACTTGGTGGAAGCTAAACAGAGACACTGGCAATTGTTTGGTTTTTGGTTTTAACTTTGGCATATTTTACTTGGAAGCTGGTCCCCCCCCCCCTAAAAAAAAGAGTTATTTGCATTGATGTTGATGTTGATGCCAGAGATGATAGTGACACCCATGATATAGCACAGTGGTGTCCACATATTTTGGACTTTATTTACAGAGCACCGGCCATGACTCCCCTTGCTCAGAGGGGCCATCAGGGTCTCATTGCCACCATGGCCAGGATCTTAATACCCCTTCCCAGGCATCCCGTCTCCTCCTCCTCCTCCTCCTCCTCCTCCTTCTCCCCCCAAGTATCCCCAAGGGCTCTTTGCAAGTCTTGGCACAGGAAACCCACAAGACCACCCTGCAAGCTCCTCCACCAAGAGGAAGGCACACACCCTCCACTTCTGGTTTCTGTCTGACATAAAGCGATGAACAGCTGGAGCTATGAACAGCTCCTCTATATATCCTTTGTAAATCTATCATCAGTCACTTTTCCCATGATCTCCCTGGTTCAGATCGTGGGCACCCCATGGAGCCATGACACCCCGTTTTGGAAGCCCTGGTATAGCAGAAAGAACAAAGCATCTTTTGAAACCTTTTGGGAAATGAAACAAGTTGAGGCGCCTTATAGCCACCACAAAAACCAACTATAAGAGTAGAACAGGTGATACCTTTAGGCTACTAGAAAAATAACAAAAAGTTGCTAATATTTCGAGGGCAAAATCACTTTTCATCAGAGCTGTACCAACAGGTTAAAACAGGGCAAAAGATGGAGTTGCCAGGAGTTACTTCGTAGATGTAAAGTCCTTGGCAAGACTTGTCGTGCAACCACTAGGTAATTTCTTTCCTTTTTTGTTTGATCCAATTGGCTGCACCTAGTCCCCCTTCCCTGGCCAAAAAGAGGCCATTAGCCTCAAAGGGCCACATGGAGAGAGGGTGTGAAAGTGTGTACCTGAGTCGTGACGTTGTTTGAAGGACTGGGACAATAAAAAACACCTCCCTCTACTTCAGATGCAGCCTCAGAACATCTAAGCTTCAGGCCTCAACTAAGAAACTACCTGGCATATTTTCCATCTGGCAAGGACTTTAAAAGGTAAAGGTAAAGGTTCCCCCCACACATGCGTGCTAGTTGTGCTCATCTCCATATTCAAGCCGAAGAGCCAGTGCTGTGCAAGTCCGTGGCCACATGGCTGGCATGGCTGCAAGGAAACACTGTTTTACCTTCCCACTTTTTATGGCGGTACCTATTTATCTCCTTGCATTTACATGCTTTCTAACTGCTAGGTTGGCAGGAGCTGGGGTTATCAGCGGGAGCTTGCTCCACTGCGTGGCACCCAAGATTTGACCCACCGAGCTGCCAACTAAGAAATAACTCCTGGCAACTCCATCTTTTGCCATGTTTTAACGTGTTGGGACATTTCTGAAGAAGAGGGTTTTTGCCCTCGAAATATTAGCAACTGTAGCCCGCATCTTCAGATGCATGGGACATCTCTATGCATGGGGAGAAGTGAGCTATACAGTAAAACCTTGGTTGACAAGAATAATCCATTCTGGAAACATGCTTATAAACCAAAACACTCTTATATCAAACCAAATTTACCCATACGAAATAATGGGAACTCAGGATGATTCATTCTGGGGCCCCATAGATCATATACTATACAGTGGACCCTTGTATAACAAACAGCTTGTATAACATAGAATCTGTACAACATAAAAAATTCTGGAGATAGGGGAAATTTGCTTAACATAATTGCCTATAGGGAGAATCCGTACAACATAAAATGGGATTACTCCGTTGTCAATGCATTCCTATGAGAATTTGTGTAAAGGAAAATTTGCTTAACACAATTTCATTTGGAATGAATTAATTACTTTATACAAGGTACCACTGTATACTCAAAATGCTAAAACTCACAAAAGATAATAGGATTTTAGTCTTGTGTTTTTAATGTGACAGTAATAAAGTGCAATTTGTAACCATATACACACTTGACTAGCTGCCCCATAACTGGTTTGAAAAATAAGAAAGAATCTTGAAAACAACTCAAACAAAAATATAAATATTGTATAAAGAAACATAGATCAACCCCCTTACTTGCACTCTCCTTTGAAAATCTTCATGAGTGGTTCAAGGCAGACCTCCCATCCTCTCTCCCACCTCTGCTTTTGAGGTTTGCCTGAGATGGAACATTCCAGACAACCACCCACAATCCAGCAGGGAGAGGACACCCACAATCCAGCAGGGAGAGAGAGAGAGAGAGAGAGACCATTGGCTCACTTGTGATCATGTTGCCTGCTCCAGTGCTTGTATTGCAAGACATTGCTTGTTGATTGAGGCAAAATTTAGAAGAAATGTTTTCTTTTCTTGCAAAACACTCTTAAACCAAGGCACTCTTAAACCAAGGTATTATAGTAATTTGTGGATATTCACAGCAAAAAGAGCTTGTTAAGTTTCCAAAGTATCACAGCAGTATCTTTGTTGGATTTTGCTGCAACAGATTAACACAGGTACCTCCTTAGAAACGACACGCCAGAAAGTTCTCCTGCACATGCTCAGCTCCAGTGGATTGAGTTTGTGCCAGAACATGGCTGCTCACACTCCTTCTGTCAGGGATCTGAGCCTTCTGTACACTCTTGGCATACATTCAGTCACATATAGGGAAGAGTTTGGGCCAGTCATTGCAGTCAGTAGCATTCTCCTCCTCGTCGCTGTTTGGTGGTGCTTTTTTTAAAAGGAATGAAATCAAATCAAAGGGATAATTAAAAGAGGAAATGGAGCTGCCCTTTCTCACAGCCTGAGCTCTCTGCCTGGGCTACAGATACTCCAGTTTTCTAGGCAGCCTCTTTTAAAGCAAGCATAATTGCTTACGGTCAACATGCAGTCGCCACCAGATCACACATTAAACAGATAAGCAGTGCACTATGATTAGGAGAGCAGCTTTGCTAGTGTCCACCCTTTTGGGCCTGACTCAGCATTCCTGTGCCCTACCAGTATGGTTTGGACCACTGTGCCAACCTTGCATTTCGTACCTGTCATTTTCAACTAGGGGAGCAGGGCTCCCAAAGCCAGCCTAAAGCCCATGTTTGTGCACATGAAAAGAGGAATGTAATGAAATCTGATCACAGCGATCTGACAACTGTTTGTTTAAGGGCACGGTTCTATGTTTAAAAAACAAAACAAAACAAAACAAAACAAAAAAGCCTCCCGTTAAGGCACAGCGTGTGTTGCTTGGCAAGAAATCGGACTGGGCGATGCTCAATGTTTGGGTGACTGCATGTATGGAAATAGAAACCTTTCCTTTACAACATGGCCTATTTTTCCTTCTCTTTCCCAAAGCAGACTATCTCAAAATGGACCTTTTCCAAAGGCCTGGAAAAGTTGTGATTAGAGATGGGCACGAACTGCCGAAGCATTACTGGCTTTTTTGTTTTTTTGACCTAACATATGTTTGGTGCTTCTGGGCCTCACCTCCTTTGGCAGGCACTCATTCAGAGGCAGCATCTGGAGGCACTGAAAAATAGGGCACAACATGAACAAAATGCTGTTTGGTCATACCAAACATCTGTTTGGTTGACAAACAAACCAGTAACGCTTCGGCAGTTCGTGCCCATCTCTAGTTGTGATCATTCAGTCCCAGTGAAAACCTCATTGAGATGGAGAGAAGAGAGGGGATGGAGCTTGGGAAGGCTACTTTTTCCAATGACCACATGCAGAGACTTCCTGGCTGGCACATCCCGGGTCGTTTATATATACACAGCCAAGGTGAAGGCATAGGGTTCCAAACTCTAAGAAAGCCTACATTTCTAAAGTTAGCCATGTTATACACTAGAGATGGGCACGAAATGACCATTTTTTCGTTACCGTTCTCCGTTATTCGTTCTGTAACGTAATGGTACGAATAACAACTGTTGCGATGGGGCAGGCTCGAACCGAACAGAACCAAGAAAATTTTCTTCGGTTCTGTTCATTTCCGTCACTGGCGTCACGCCGCTTGCGCAATGAAAAATGGAGCAGCAGAGGGCGGTGAGAGGGGGCTGGGCCTGGTGGAGCCTCTTTGCCCCCTCCCTGCCGGAGCTGACGCAACAAGAGGCTGGGCTGCGGGATCTCGGCCACCTGGCAAAGCTGGCTTGGAAGCCAGAGCAGAGGGCATCGTTGGAGCACAGGGGGGGAGTGCAGCGGCACCCACACACACACACACAGGTTTCCCAGGTCTAGGCCGGGGGGGGTGCGGGGTGGCAGTCTGCCAGGGCGGTGGCTCCCGGGGTGGAGTGGTTCCCGGAGAGAAGGGCCCCAATTAGGGCGGCACTGCGCGGAGCTCCGGGGGTAGCCCGACGGGGGTGGCAGACGGCACGGCGGATCGGTCCTTGGGGAGGGGGCCCAAGGGAGGGCGGCGCTCGGCAGTGCTTCAGGGGTGGCGGCCTGTTGGGGTGGTGATCGGAGCAGTGCCCAGCTCTGGGAGGACTCCCTGTGGCCACGGGATCGCTCTCCCGGCAGGCTTGCCACCAGCTCTGGTGGCACCCGGCCCCGGGAGGGCTCCCGGTGGCTGCAGGACGGTTCTCCCAGGAGGCTTGCCCCAGCCCCAGGAGGGCTCCCCACGGCCGCGAGAACACTCTCCCAGCCTGCATGCCGCCGACTCCGGTGGCGCCCGGCCCTGGCAGGGCTCCCTGCGGCCGCAGCTTGCCGCAGCCGAAAAACGAAGAAACGGAAACGAAGTGGGGCCCGGGGCCCCGAAAAACAGAAACAGAACGAAGCGGACCCCAGGGCCTGAATAATGACCACGAAACGCCATTTTGGCATTTCGTGCCCATCTCTATTATACACCCATGAGGCCCTGATGTGGAACAATAGAACAGATAATAAATATCCAATTGAGCACACACTATATTATTTGGAGTACGGAAGAGAAGGAGGCAGTGCTCCATCTTGGAACATTTCGATTATTACTTGTGGAAGGGTGTAGGCAATGGTAGTTGCTTCAACTTATATATTGCCCTGTAGTGCTTAGAGCACCATCTGGGCAGTGTACAACATAATTATCCAAACTGAATGAAGGATGGAAAGCTGAGTCAACCATGAGCCATCTACCTGAACCTGTTGGGAATGGACACAGGTAATGAGCAAAGGTTTGACTGCAGTATTGCAGTTTAACCACTGTGCCATAGGATGTCATATTGTATTTTCCCCATTACCTTTCGAGTGGGCAGAAGCAGTGTTAGATCAGCAAAAGAGTCAGTGGTGAGGCAGAGAGCCCTGACCCCGGTTGGCAAGTGGGTAGAGATGGGGGCACAGTCTTTAGAACTTTCTCCCTCACAAAGACCAACCCTTCTCTTCCCATAGCCCCACTGGGCCCAAGATCCCCCCCCCTCGCACGCTTTCTTCTAAAAGGGACAGGGAATAAAGAATGCAAGCAGTAGTGGGTGGGAATGGCAGCAAGAGAGAATAATGTTTTGGCTACCAAATCTTTGACAATAGGCTTTTTGTAAATTCTGTCTATAAGAACATTAAAAAAAATAAGAAGAGCCATGCTGGATCAGACCAAAGGCCCATCTAGTCCAGCTTCCTGTATCTCAAAGTGGCCCTACCAGATGCCTCTGGGAGTGCACGAAACTAGATATCTGTCTCCTGAGACCACTCCCCTGCATCTGGTTCTTGAAGTACCCCGGTTTGAAGCCTGGAGATTACACATCTCCATCATAGTTTGTAACCTGTGATGGACCTTTCCTCCAGGATTCTGTCCAATCCCCTTTTGAAGGCATCCAGGCCAGATGCCATCACCACCTCCTGTGGCAGGGAGTTCCACAGACTAACAACGCGCTGGGTGAAAAAATATTTTCTTTTGTATATTCTTACTCTCCCAGCCCTCAATTTTAGTTCTGGTATTTTGTGAGAGGGAGAAGAGTGTCCCTCTATTCACTTTACTCATGCCTTGCATAATTTTGTACATCTCAATCATATCCCCCCTCAGGCACCTTTTTTCCAGACTAAAGAGCCCCAGATATTTTAGCCTTTCCTCATAAGGGAGGTCCCCCAGCCCAGTAATTATTTTAGTCACTCTCTTCTGTACCTTTTCCAGTTCCACTATGTCTTTTTTGAGGTGTGGTGACCAGAACTGCACACAATACTCCAGGTGCGGCCTTACTAACATTTTGTACAATGGCATTATAATGTTGGCTGTTTTATTTTCAATCCCCTTTTTGATAATCCCTAACATGGAATTGGCCTTCTTCACCGCTGCCTTCACCACTTCTTCTATGTTAATGCAAGCACGGCATGGTGGTGCATGGTTCCTCTGCTTTTGTCCAACAGTTCCTCCATGTAGGAAGCATGCTAGCACCCAGATGTTAAGTGTTTTCACTAGGAAAATGGGCCAGTGAAGCCAGAGCAATGTCAGATTTTACTGCAGTGCATTACAGCAGCATTTTTGTTTGGGTTTTGGCCCCCCCCCTTTTCTCTCTTTCCAGAACTGGCCTATTAAAAAACTAATCTGAGCACCCAGATTTCCAGCCAGCCACCCTGGATTTATAAAATGGAATTCTTCTGCCAGCTGTTCCCACGGATAATGCTCTGGCTTGATAGGTATGATTAGAATCCTCAAACAGCATTTGATAAGAACCTCAGTGGCAGGTAAGGATAATATTTAAATAATAATAATAATAATAATAATAATAATAATAATAATAATAATAATAATAATAATAATAATAATAATAATAAAAAAACCCTAATGAACTGATAACCATCTCAGAGTGAATATCATCACAAGTCCACAAAACTGCCAGTCAGGTTAGAGCCTTTTGTATAAACTATGTAAAACATGCAGATTAGAATATCAAAGGTAGGATACTGGAAGCTGCTGAGACCATCAGAATTACAGAGGTCCCAGCAGCCGTGGTGGTTTAATACCAGCTATAAATACAAGATCCAAATCTGTGTCAAAAATGCACCATCAGCAGCACTGGGAATAGACACCGGTCGCTGAAGCTCAGACCTGGTCAAACAAAGGGCCTTTTCCTTCACTGCTGAGGGTGGGAAGATCAAAACAGGAAGGGACAGAGATTGAAATCAGGGACAAAAGTAAGCCATGGAAAGGCATTTATCAAGGGCAACACAGATGGAAGTCAATAAAGAAGCGCAAGAGGCCCCAGACAAGACAGGAGTACTTGGCTGACACAATATGAAAGGAATTTTTAATTGGCCCCTAAACTATTGGCATTTCCTTCTTTGAAAGAATTTACTTCCTGCTGCTGCCAAGGCCTGCTTTTTATGCAGAACATAAGCCACATAGTAAGTGTTTACCTGTGCAAGCATTCTGCACCATTCTGGTCACAGTTAATTAAGCATGCTTAAGGCGCTGAATGAACCAGCTTGCGTGGAAATGAGAGCATGCCAGCAGCATCAGGTCCCAGGGAAGCGGCTGAAGTCTCGGGGAACTGCTAAAGCTTCTCCGAGACTCCAGGAGGAGAGACAAATCTCAGGGTGGACGGCCCTGCAGAAGGAACTAATCTGGGGGGGGGGGGTATGTGTGAGGTAGAATTAAAGCCATCTCCATCCGTTCCCCAGAAACTGCCAGGACTCAAGTGGCTCAGTGGGACAAAGATGTTTACATACCTTCTTCTCCTTCAACACTTTGCCTGCCCTGCTTCTGTGGCATCACAAGGATCGGTCCCTGGTGGCAGGTTTTTGGCTCAGAAGTATCAGGCCAACAGTGCTGCATAAGCCATTTAACCATCTAACTGACCCAGGCTAATAGGGCTGGTGGGAAAGGAGCATGATTTAAGGAGCTTAACATTTGTCAAATGGCTGCAGGAGGTGTGAATTGTAACATCATCATTGTTGTCATTGTCGTCGTTATCATCATCATCATCATTGTCGTCGTAGTCATCATAATCATCATCATCAACAACAACAACAACAACAACAGCAGCAACAACATAAAACATGTAAATTCTGTGTAGAAAACATGTGTGGGCCCCTGAAATCTTAAAGAACTAATGCCAGATAGATAGAATGGTCAGGGATGTGGAAAAATAGCTTGCAAATGCTGGGTTGCAACTTCAACCATCCTCAAGCGCTGGCTCTGCTGACTAAAGCTGATGAGAATTGCGATCCAAAATGTGGAAGGTCGAAAATTTGCTGCAGGGTTTTGAATTTCCCCTTTGTGGTGCAGTAGAAGTGCAGAGATCCACAGAGCAGAAAGCTACAAGTTACCCCAGAGTCCATATCTTTCTCATTAACTGCTAATTAAAGTGTGATTTTTAGGTAAAAGAGTAAAGTTAACATTCTTTGAAATTACAGACTGCATATCCTGCTTCCTTTACTGCACACATACTCAGCAACCAACTGAACAAATCAACAGCAAACAATTGCTTCCAACCAAGAAAAGAGAGGGGGGAAACATGAAGAAAAGGAGTGAGGCTCTCTTTGAATTGAAATTCTGGAGAGAATGATGGGTTTGTGCTGAATAGATAATCAGACCAAACCAGCAAAGTCCCTCCCAGTTAAAGAAACTATAAGTGTATTGTGAAGTTGCAAATAAAACTCCAACAAAATTGGCCATTCCTGTTTTGTGACAACAACCCACTGGCATCTATGCAGTCTCCCCCCCCCCCCTTTTTGGAGGGAGGGGGGAGGAAGATAATTGTTTTGCCATTTTCACATTTGACCATGTTAAATATTTCATCTGATTTATTTTTAGTGAATAAAAAGTGGTAATTATGTGTGTGAGAGAAATCCAGTGATGTGCTTCCATAATCTTTAAATCCTCCAGCAACCCACCATATGCCCACCGATTCTGCTCCGGAGAGCCAAGAAATTGCCACATATTTCATGTGAAATCAAGCTCAGGGGGTGAAGATTAAGAATTGACATCAACCCCTATTTTTGATCTGGGGATGGAGGTAGGACGTGGAGGAGGAGCTAGGAGAGCTCTCCAGCATAAAACATCTTAAAACAGAGGCACGGGGAAGCAGGAAGCTGCTTTAAACAAGTGGTTGATATAGTCCCGTATTATCTGTTCATTCTGCATGTGGTTCTCCATGGTTTCATCCAGGATGCTTTTGTAGGTCTACCTGGAAATCCCTGGTATTAGGTGTCAGTCTCCACGTCCAGGTAGTAATCAGGCTCAGTTCAGCATAGCTTCTGAAATCAGGCAAGCTCAGGTATGTTCAGGAGAAAGTCAGGAGAATCCTATTCCCTAACATTTTTGGACCAAACCTGAGACAAACCTTGATGAAGTTCCGCAGGGTAAATCACAGGACAGGTCCCACAGCAACAAATGCAAAAATATTGTGTGTGCATGACATTTAGCAATGTAGACACTAGGATACATTTTAAGACTAATGTGTGATTTACAACAGCAGCATTGCTAAGGCATGCAAAGGTAATGGACAAGACAAGAGTGCTTCTGAGCATGTCTAAATGGGGGCAGTGTATTTCTGAAACAAACCTGCTCTCTCTCTCTCTCTCTCTCTCTCTCTCTCTCTCTCTCAGGGTCCTTTCCAGCTCTGCAGTTCAGAGGTCATTATCAAAGGCTGTTATTACAGCTGCCATAATAGCTGAAATCCTGTTGCACAGCTCCATGGGCCCAAAGTGAAGCTGAAGTTATAACTGGCTCTGATGTTATAACCAGTTTGGGGGTTCAGGTCATCAGGAGAGGCCTTTCTCTCCATCCCGCAACCCTCACAGGTACATCTTGTGGGAACCCATGAAAGGGCGTTCTCGGCTGCTGCGCCCAAATTCTGGAACTCCCACCCACTAGAGGCCAGGACGGCCTCATCTCTGCTGACTTTCTGGAAACAGGCAAAGACCTTTCTCTTCAGGCAAGCTTCCCCTGAATGATGGACTACCTATTATGTGACTTTTAAATGAATCTATCATACATAAACACATAGACTTTGTGTTTATAGACTTTGTGATTGCATTGACACTATGTTTTCAATGTTAGTTTCCCTCATTCATAACTTTACATGGAATTTTACTCTTTTAAACTGCTCCTGTTCTCTGGTAGTTTTAATGTAATATTGTCTTTTGATGATGTAGGATGCCCCTCAGTTCCCTGTTCGCAATACTTGAATATGTCTTAATTGTACTGAACTGTATATTATCCCTCATTACTGTAAGCTGCCTTGGGTTGTTTTCAAGGAGAAAGGTGGGGTAAAATACCCTTAAATAAATAAATAAATAAATAAATAAATAAATAAATAAATAAATAAATAAATAAATAAATGGGGGAAGTGCAGCAAGATGGAAGTGCTCCTTAGAGAATTTCTGCATGTGAGCCACGCAACGGGGGAGACAGGAATCACACACTCAATTGCTTGATCTAACTGTGTTATCCAGACCGATGAGGCATAATCCTTGGCGTGCTTACAGTGGTGTGATTTCACATTGCCCAACAATGGACAGAATTTGGCTGTTTTTTGTTTGTGCTGGCCGGAGCATTCTGGGAATTCCCTCAAAAAAATTATTTTCCCCAAGCTCTGTCCGTCCAGTTAACCAGGGTCATTTATGGGTACAGTGCCCTACATAAGTTAAATTCTGGCACATGAGGTCAGGAATGCAGGAATAAGCTACACATTCCGGAAGAAACAGTTCATTTGCTGAGTTCTTACTGTATACTAAGGCCTTCTGTGAGTGAGACAACCAAGAATGTAAGGAACCGGCTCCACATGTTGATGTGGGACAGCAAGGTCAGAGGATACACCAACAATGCAGAGAGGTGTGTTGTCATAAATATGAAAAGGGCAGGCTTGTTGGGCCCAAATGTTCCGTTCCCATCCAAGAATTCCTTTGTCTTCATTAGCCTTTCAACCTTTGGACAGGCAGGGCATGAAAATCCAGCAAAAGCTTGAAGGAAAATCATCCCAATGCCTTTGGTACACATTTATCCATATCGCACAACAGTCAGGCCATTTGGCATAAGTGCAAAATGTTTGCTTAGGAAAGAGGCCCCACAAAGACAGGATAGAGGCTGGGGGTGGGTAGGTGGATGAACAGTTGTCAAAATTAAGGGATATAAAACAACTGTTGGAGACCATTTAACATCCTACATTCAGGCTGTGATTTCTTCAGGGTTTCTTTCTCTTTTAACCATTTTATAATAGAAAACAATAGCTTCTGCCCCCCCCCTTTATCTTCTCTGACAGAGAAAGAGAGAAGATTACAGACACTTTCCTTCTACATTGAAGTGGGGTGGGGAGGGAGCCAGGCTGTGTAAATGAATATAGATAACAGCTGGAATCCTCCTGGTGTTTGATGAAAGCCAGCTAATTGCCAAGATGCTGGGGAGCGTCTAGGTTGCACAATTGGGTGCATGACCAGGCATGCAACCGGGAAGTGCCCCAGCACCTCGACAATTAGCTACACCAAATTATGTAAACCCTGCAGGAATACCCGTAGGATTCTGGCAAAGAAAATATTTCAGGCCCAATGCAATGCAATAGAACGATCGCAGGAACGGCCACTAAAAGGAAAAGCAGCAAACAAAATCACAAGGCAAACTGCAGAATTATACAAATTAAAAGGCGCGGAACAGTCAAAGCATCTTAAACTGGCACTGGAAAAATGGCAAAGCAGGCATCCAGGGCACCTCTTTAAGAAAGGCCTTCTAATCACTGAGAACCTTCCAAGCACCTTCCTTATGGAGGTTGGACTGGCATAAATCTTGCAGTCAGTTTTGTAACAGGCCTGCCTATGCAGGCTTTGGTCTCCCTCCTCATTGGTTTAAGAAGAAGGAACTTGGAGATATTCCATTTTGGATGTTAACAACAGGAAAAATTATCTTTTCTCGGCTCATCACATACTTAACAGATTACTAAAGAGCAGAGTGCCAGGAAAATGAAATACCGGGGAATTTCTTAGCTATCTCTTGGTCCTTTGGTCCTTTAGCATTCATGATCAGTTCTGGCATTAGAAAATGTCAAGGATCCGCTCATATATTGCCTCCATTTCCATCTTCCAAAGAAAGCCAAACACTCTATTTAGGATTCCCATGAGGACTAGGCAGTTAGCAATTATGGTAATTTAAAATAACAGGTGAGACTCTCAGAATGGACGGATGAGTTTGCATGACATCTATTACTGTAAACCTCCGGGTGCAATCAGACTGGGCCTGTAACGTAATTTATTTATTTATTTATTTATTTATTGTTGAATTTATATCCCGCCCATCTTCCCAACGGGAACTCTGGGCGGCGAACATGGCTGAACAAGTCAGCAAATACAGGCAAGAAATACAATACAGAACAGTAAGAGACGAAACCAACAAATCAACATGAGTTAAAATAGAGCATATTAAAAGAGCAGAGGCGAAGGCACACCCTTAAATTCTGAGCTCGCCGCTGCTATCAAATTCAGCAAATTATCAATGGCGGATTTTTTTTTTTTTAAAAAAGGGAAGGGCTAAGCTAGGTCGCCAAAGGCCTCACGGAATAGGATGGTCTTCACCGCTTTACGAAAGGCCAGCAGGGACTCTGCAGAGCGCACTTCGCTAGGTAGGGAGTTCCATAAGGATGGAGCGGCCACCGAGAAAGCCCGGTTCCGGGTAAGGGACCGCCTGGCTTCTCGGGGGGATGGAACCTGTAGCCAGTGCGCTCGCGACTGCCGAACCGGTCGGGCCGATGTTGACCGCTGGGCGATCCGCTCCGCCAGGTAGTCCGGACCCAGGCCATGGAGGAATTAATCAAAAAACAAGGGCACAAACAGCTGCAGGTTCCCAATTCCAGCCATTTCACCACAGATGCTACTTGCAATGTGTGTGGTGATGAAGGGAGAATGGCTGTGTATGTTAGTGCTTCTGTGAAACATAAAAGATGGATTTTATGAAGAATGTGCTAGAATGTACCGTAGATGTATTTTAAAAGTGGAACTGCTTCCCATTGCAGACAGCTTCCACATAATACATTTTGAAATGAGTGCTGAAAAATATTTCACTGGGAAAATTAACCATCAGGCAATATCCTCCAGAGTGCTTCAACACTAGGAAGCCAGTGCAGATGGTTCACCAGAAGTGAGTCATCAAGTTTGACATCCAGTATAGAAATTCAAAACTGGACCTTATGTTTCTTCCCTTCGTCTCCACTGTTCTTTGCTTTGCCCAGTTTTTTTTTTAATTGGTCGTTTTTCAGTGCAGCTAGTGAGGAAATCATGGGGAAACCAAGGGAGATGACTTTCACCAGGAGTTACATTTTGCAGAAAGTCAAAACTACCGCAAATGCCGGCAACAGGATCCAAACAAAATGACTGGGTTCAAGGCCCGTTTTACCCATTGCGTTCAGAATGGGAAGGTACATACGTTCTTTCAACAGCAAAACTCGACTCAGGGTCTGTAGAACAGGAATGAAAATACCCCCCTGGCAGCAAATAAGCCACTCACTTGAAAGTATTTCGCAGATTAATTTGTTTTACCTTGACTCTTTCCTCCTTGGATGACAGGGTGATACACATATCCTCACCAGCTTTCTCTCAATCTACCAACCCACAGCAATCACCTAATGGAGGTCAGTGACTAGGTCAAGATCACCCTAAGGGTTCCATTGCAGAATAAGTTTTTAATCCAGAGTCTCTCTGGTCCATGAGAGTTGCATTTTCCCTTTTAATGACCCATTACGATAGATAGATAGATAGATAGATAGATAGATAGATAGATAGATAGATAGATAGATAGATAGATAGATAGATAGATAGATAGATAGATAGATAGATAGATAGATAGATAGATAGATAGATAGATAGATAGATAGATAGATGTCAATAAACTCTGTCCACCATATTATTAAACTCTCATTTAGTAAATTTGCTACTACCACCTTATTGCTAATAATGCTTTTATTAGTGTCAACATTTAAACATGCTCAACATCACTGCCAGTTTACATCCCTATATATTCTAGCACTATGGTATAAGATGTTCTTTAAAAGGCTTCAATTGGTGGCAGCTATGTTAAGGGATATTACTGTAGTTCCAATACAAGGGAAATAACATGTAGCAGGAGCAGGAGCAGCTGATGTGAGGAAGGAGGAGATGAAAGACGGCACCATTCCCCCAAAGAGAAACAAGCAAGAGGCACATATCAGGTCTGAGCATAACTGTTTCCCTCCCTCACACACAAACGAGTACTACCCTGTGCCCATTGGGCTGCCCCAGAAGGAGCAAATCATTCTTGCCAGAAGCCTGAACTGACTGTGTGCAGATTGCAGTCCCTGGCCATGTGGGAAATTATGCTGAGGGCCACATAGAACCTTAGGCTCATCGGTTGCTCCAGAGCAGTGGTTCTCAACCTCTGTGTCCCCCAGATGTTCCTGGACTGCAACTCCCAGAAATCCCTTCCAGCACAGCGAATGGTGGAGGCTTCTGGGGGTCCAAGAACATCTGGGGACCCACAGGTTGAGAACCACTGCTCCAGAGGCTCACCCCTGCTCCAGGATTAAGATGGATTCCTTGTACCTTCTGAACTGCCTTCAGAATTCTGCTCTCTTTGGCTGCAGGCTCAATGCTTGGTTAAGACCACACAGGCATCGACTTACCACCATGTTCATTCAACAAGCTTGTCTGTGAATTTCTAGGTACCCCTCTGAGAGCTGCACTTTATATTGTCTGTATACAATGCCATTCGATATTATTGCTCAGATTACAATATGCTCTCTATACATACCTCTACGACAAAAAATATTACTTCAACAGCTGCGCTTTTATTAGAGAGTGGGATGGGGACCAGGGTATGGAAGATGTCAGAAGTTGTTCTTTTAACTCTCAAAAAGTTTTTTTAAATCAGTTACAGTTTAAACACTTGCTGAGGGTGATCACACATTGTTCGTGTTGTCATAGGCATACTCTGTATTCTGACAGCTCAGTGGTCTAGGCATCTGGCTTTGGAGCCAGCAGTCAGGAGTTTGATTCCTCACTGTGCCTCCTTGACAGGGATTGCACTCCATGATCCAAAGGGTGACTTCCAGCCCTGCTGTTCTAAGATCCTTATCAGAATGCAACTGTTTTAACCCCCAAAGCATCGGATACTGTCCTTTCAACCCAGTGATAAGAGATTTATGTTTCAGCTGACCTGTCCCAAGACTCAGTGACCCATTATTACCAAGTTCACCGTGCAGTAGGACTTCCTGGGAAAAGCCCCATTGAATGGAGGGGAGCTAAAATAAATTACAACTGAGTACCCGTACAGATCCAGGGTTTTTTGCCCCACACAGGAACTGACACAGGATAATATCCCAGTGGATAGTCAAAGGAAGGGCAGAGGGCAGCCTAAATAGGCACAACTAGAACATGTAAATTATGCCTATACCATGACAGATAGTTAGTACTTGTTAGTACAAGTTAGTACTTGGATGGGAGAGCACCAGGGAATACCAGGTGCTGTAGGCGCCTGGAGTAGGAACTGGCAAACCACTCCAGTATTCTTGCCAAGAAAACTCCATGGACATGGGGTTACGAAGAGTCAGTCACGACTATAACGATGCAACACACACACACACACACACCATGACAGACGGTGATCTCCTCTGTCTCCCCATCACTTCTAGCAAGGGGAAGCCAAGTTTACAGGCAGAAGTTTTTCCCAGCCCGACCTGGAGATTGCAAGGGCTCCACCACTGAGCTACAACCCAGGGTCAACATTCATGTATCTAATGGTGAAATGTTTCGATCTCACACACACACAAAAGTCCAGTTGCCATGACTCGGCTTCCAGATATACTTTTGCCTCATATGCACAAGTCGGCACGTAAACACTGCCAGAAATAGAGGGAGGCACACACAGGCAGGCTTTCACTACAACACTGTCTTATCCAACCCCTTATATGCACTTTCTAGATCAAACAAGCCACAGAAAAATAAACCAGATAATAAATGCCGTAATTCTCATCTTCTCCTTCATACTTTCCTCCCCATGTACTCTAACCTTTACATGCTGACGCTGAGTGTGAAGAGGTTGGGAGTTCCTTAAAAAGGAGCACCACCGGGTCCCTGACTCTCTACTTCTCTTCTGATGGCTGGCAGAAAGGGCTGGGTGGGTGCAACCTGAGCCTGTGCCAGGGCAGTGCCCCACAGGTTGGGGTCGATCAAAATCAATGCAGACATTTCTTTACAGACCCTTAAGCCTACAGTGGCCTAGGACGATGTTCTAATGCTTCTTCAGCATTCCTAGTAGGAGGAAATCCAGCTGTCTCTCAAGCCCATATTACTCAGTAATATTGTTAAATTCCAATGCGGTGCCATGGAAAACCCTGGGCAAGAATTCTTTTCACACTTTCCTAGCAACTATATTTTTTGCAACCCACCTTCCTCTTTGCTGTCACCTAAGTAGGTGGGGAGGTAAATTAATTTGCATCCCACTGGAAAAGTGAAGTTACACAACATCAGTTCATCTCAACCACATGTGACTCATATACATAGCTAAACAAAGGTAAGGAGTGTACAGTAAAATTCCGTATTTGTCTATATACAAGTAAGATTCCTTGGGTTCAACCGGACATAAGTAAGTGACTACAGTATTGCTCCAAGCAACTGGAATCTACTTCCCAGTAAAACAGATTAGGAATTAAGAACTACCAACTAGTTAAGAATCAAAACAAAACAGAATGGAGGGGGGGTTTACAAAAAACAGAGGCCTGATTATTTAAATTTCTGTTGCTGGACACTATGAATTGCACACAATTAGTAACAATTCTCACTTTCTCTTGAAACAATTGGAAAGAAATCTGTGCAATGTGTTTAGGCCAGGAGTATGCATGTTTACGCAGTACTACCCATAGCGCTGAGGAAGACATGTGCCCAGTAAGTTGGCACAGGATTGTAACTTCATTTGGGGGAAGGGGGTGTTATCTGAGCTACGAAATCCTTTGCTTTGCTCATGCTAGGTGTGCACACCTAGATATCAATCCTGTTGGGCTTAATGGGACTTACTGCATAAATATATTTCCTGTCACTTCAGGGAACCATCTCTAGGATGTGCCCCTCAGGTCGAGGTAACTGCTAATAACCTCAGGGGGCCTTCTTCAACTTCTCCTCCTACTTTGCCCTTTCTTGTTTGGAAACCTTACCTTACTTCCACAAGGGTGGGCCTGCTTGGGCACAGAATAACCAAAGGATTTTCTGAGTGGCTCCTCCCAGGTTCTGGAGCTTCCTTTCAAGGAAACTAAGTCAGCCTTCTCCTTGTTATTTTTGCCGCAAGCAGGTAAAACCTTTTGGAAATTAGCTGGTGGCTGAATGAAGTGCTTCTGAATCAATGCCTGGTGCATTTTCTTTTCCTACTCCTGTTTTGTGTTTTAGTTCCAGTTTTATTTAATCTTGAGCTCCACATTTTTAAAAAGAAAGAAAGAAAGAAAGAAAGAAAGAAAGAAAGAAAGAAAGAAAGAAAGAAAGAAAGAAAGAAAGAAAAGAAACTGGCAAGGACTTGGTCTTGAAAGAGGGACATTTAAAAAAACACTCTATTATAAGCACAACTTAAACTAAAACAGTGGTACCCTAGTGGCACTTTAGCTGACAGCATTATATAGCATGACTAAAATGACATATGCAAAGTATTTACATTTATGCTTTATACTAAAAACATTTTACGGTTTATACTAAAATTGTGTACATGACTGCGAATTGCCAGGAGGAAGGGCAAGGTACGGCAGTAACAAAATAGCAGACAACCTGTGAGACTCCGTGCTAGTTTTATGGCCTGTGCAACTTATGATAGCAGTTGTCGTGAGATCTCCTGACAGGTTTATAATAAGCCTAAATTAAATTTAAAGTCCACCATATTATTCACCATATGTTGCAGAGAACGTGCAGGTTGAAATGCAGCAGACAATTGCCACTAGATTTAACTCCCCCCACCCCCGGTTGAAGCAGGGGCCCCACTCGAGCTGCAACTAGATTTCAGCCACGATGTCAAAATGCTTTTCTCTTGCCCTGGTTTCCTCCATAAGGATCACGAAAACACGGCGTCAAGACTGGAAGAACATTTAAAGTGGTGGTGTCCCCTTCTGTGCAATGCCTGCCTAACAGGAATGATCCTGTTCTATACACTCCAATCGTTCTGATATCAGAGGAAGATCATTTCATCCTCTGAAAAATTTAATTTCATCTTTGCACCTTTCTTTTCTGCTGGTGGTTTTCTTTGATTATTATACAGTATGCTGCTCTATTGGCTGCTTGTTGTGTTTTGTGCTGCATCTATGGGTTGCTTCATCACTGTACTGCTCCTATTTTACATTTGCATGTTATTCAAAAAATGCTGGGCCAAAGCAAGCTATCCGTCCATCTGTTGGTCCCTCAAATATAAATCGTTCTCATGTCCTTCTGGAAAGAGAAGGCAGGAAGCACCAAGGATGCTTCTCCTACATCCGATTCACCATAGGAGACCAAAGTCACTTGTGGCTTGGAGGATACCAGCTGCTGTCCTACAAAACTTTTCTAATCTCTCGTTAAAACCAGAAGAGTGATCTAGAGGCAGGGCCATCCCATTCTCAATCTTTGGGAGTAATCCCCGTTGAACTCAGTGGGATTTCCCCTTCGAGAATACATTTTTAAGGTTGTGCTACTTTTCTCTTAGAGAATTCTCTGTTCCATGACGTAGGGCAGTGTTGGCAAACCTATGGCACAGGTGCCAAAGGTGGCACTCGGAGCCATTTCTGTGGGCACCCGACATCACCCCTTCATAGCCACCTGTATTCAGGTTAAATTGCTGTATTGGCACTTGGCGAAAAAATTAGTGGGTTTTGAATTGCAGTTTGGGCACTCGGTCTCTAAAAGGTTCACCATCACTGACTTAGGGGGAACTTTCAGCAGGAGCTGCTTCTGAGAAAACATACACAGCACCAAACTACCTGTCAAGGAAGTAAAATCTACGTAACTCAGAATGTAAAAATAAGGTAACCGAGGGGTGTCCTAAGTGGATTAATTTGTGTCAGACACAACCACGTGCTTTTTCAGCAATGTGCCCGTAGGGCATGCACAGTGAGCTTGTTGACAACTTTGCATCTTATGAGAAACTTCTCTCTCATTAAACTCACGTCCATAAGTGCAAAAAAGGGGGGAAGGGGAAAACTTTTGCATTAGGATGTTTCTTACTTCATCTCTTTGTCCTAGGAGAATGCAGCTAAAGAAACCACATTTAAAATCAGACATTAGATATGCAAATATGTGTTCAGATCAGAGATACAAAAAATTATTCCAATGATTAATTATTCATCATAAAAAATGTCAATTAATAATTCTGAAGCATAATAGGCATCTTTCTGATGCATCTTCATTTTTGAGGCCTAAATACCATTGAATACATGTATTTGACAGAATTCTTCCAACTTTTAAAAAATTCAACAAAGTAAATAAGGCAGTGTAAACAAAGGAAAGCAATGAATTTTAATGACCAACTAACTCTACCAGGAAAAGTGCCCCAAGTTGAACACTGATGTCACAGGAGACAGGAGACATTTTTGCCCATTATAGCCGAAAATGAATACTAAAGCGAACAGCCTTGCAAATCTACTTTAAACTGCAATCTTTGTTTACTTTCAAAAGAACAAATGTACTTTTGATACATTCCTCCATACACATGGATGGGAGTGTTCGAAATCACCTTATTTCAGGTCAGGCCAAAGCTTGGGAGACTCAACCATCACCTCCGCAGCCAATCAGCCACTCAAGAGTCCCCACTTGCTTGCTTTTTACCACCTCCTTGGTAATCTCCCAGACACGAGCAAGAAAGGAAACTTGTCTTCCTTGCCCTTTTGTCTGAGTGGGAGATCAGCCAAGGGAGCAGGGGGCAGAGAAGCGTGAACTGTTGCCTAGGACTGGAAGGTCAGTCAAAGAGGTGCAAGATGCTAGCATGCTGAGCCTGGTGAGTGGCTGACTGAGCCAGAGGGGGTGGGGTAGGGAAGCAGTAGTGGTACCTGTGCTGCTGCCTTTACAAATGGGAATGCACGAGGATGAACTAGTTTGGGCCCCATATCTACTACAACTCCATGATGGCATAGTAACTTTTCCAAGCTCATTGTCATACTGTTCAGCCACTTAAGCCCAGTATTATTTATTTTATTTTATTTTATTTTATTTTCTGCATTTTTATACCGCATCGATTTCCCAGAAGGGACTCTGCATAGTTTACATAAATACAAATAAGTAATAAACAACAAACAAATTAAACAGAACAGTGAAATAAGCAAGTACGATAAGCAAATAAACGCATGATACATACAAGAATCCAGCAAGAGGCAAAAATATGCTTTGCCACCGAGCTACAATGTGTAGAGGGCATCTTTAAAACAAATACTATAAATATTGAATATAATAGCAGCCCCAGAAATATAAAGGTTAGAGGTCCACACTACCTAGCTTAGAAGGGAATTTCATTTTTAAAAAAGTCATTTCTTGAAATGCAGTTAGTTGCTGTTATCAAGCCAGGGCCCAAAAAGGAGCTCATACATAATAACTATAACTATTCAAAAAAGTCCCTTACTTCTTTGCTATTCAAAAGTAGCAAAGCTAGCCAGGTTTTGTTTATTTTTTAGAAGAAGAAAATTTAACAATACATGTTAAGCCACATCAATAAAAAAGGGACTAGAAACAGTTACAGGTACACCACAAAAGGACTAAAATGGACCTTTTAAAATTGAAATGTAACTTAGCTATGCCTTAGTCATTGCCGTGGAATTAATTAGAAGTAACTCACTGTTTGTAACAAGTTGCTTCCATGCCATGACTATCTACTGAAACCATGAACTTATAAGGATGAATTATGCCTGGACCCAGTTCTAGTGGAGAGACCCCCCACACACACACTTTTCCCCAACCTCAAGTGCCACTTCTGTGGACCCCAAAGAAAATATGAAATGCTAGCACCCCTTCCAGTGTGCTTAAATATAGCTGCGTAACCCCCTGAATCCACTAGCTATAACCATGAATCTTGTTGTTGTTCAGTCATTCAGTCATGTCCGACTCTTTGTGACCCCATGGACCAGAGCTCGCCAGGCCTTCCTATCTTCCACTGCCTCCCGGAGTTTGGTCAAATCCATATTGGTTGCATCGATGACACCGTCCAACCATCTCATTCTCTGCCATCCTCTTTTCCTTTTGCCTTCAATCTTTCCCAACATCAGGGACTTTTCCAAAGACTCCTCTCTCCTCATGAGGTGGCCAAAGTACTGGAGCCTCAGCTTCAAAATCTGTCCTTCCAGAGAATATTCGGGGTTGATTTCTTTCAGGATGGATAGGTTTGATCTCCTTGCAGTCCAGGGGACTCTCAAGACTCTCCTCCAGCACCACAGCTCAAAAGCATCGATTCTGCAGCGATCAGCCTTCTTTATGAATCTACTGCTTGACTATTCCCCCCTTCCAATTCCTATATACTGCACAAGGTAGCTTTTCCACCTCCATTAGACTCTTAGGAACAGAAGCAAAAACAAAAAATCTGTGTGTGTCCAGTCCACTTTCAAACATATATAAAAAAGTATATCTTATGACAATGATATATTATTTTATCATTGCAGCTAATAACAGAAAATATAGAAGTTACTTTATTGTAATGCTGAGGTGTCTGATTAGGCTACAATGGCACGTCCCTTCATTACATCCTGCTTCAGTTACCATAACATGCACTGCATGGGGCTGCCCTTGAAGACAGTTCAGAAACCTCTGCTGGTTCAAAATGCAGCAACCAAGCTACTGGCTGGGGCCAGTTATAGGAAGCATATAACACCCCTCCTCCCTAAAACTAGCTACTAGTCTTTTCCTGGGCTCAATTCAAAGTGCTAGTCATTGCCTATACAGGCTATATGGCTTGGGTCCTGGCTCCCTATATGGGTCCGAGGTTCTCTTCTCAATAATACCTTTGCCAAGACAAGCATGTGTGATGGCGACATGAGATATGGCCTTCTCTGTGGCCGCAGCTCCCAGGTTATGGGATGCTCTCCCTTGGAAGAACAGGTGTGCCCTTTCCCCTCTTAACCTGCCATAAAAAGTTAAAGACCCTCCACTTAAGGCAACATTTTTTAATCATAACTGAGTCCATGAATGCCATATTTGAGTTTAAGTTTTTCAAATTTGAAATGTTTTTTTATTCTTTCAATGCATTTCCATCATAGCATAATCGGGTTTTCATGTATAATGTATTGTGTTTCTAATTACACTTTTTGTTTTACATTGAGTCCCCTTGTCAGGAGAAAGATGGCCTTTATATAAGACAAACATATCAGTTATATTCTCCAAACATCTTGGACCTTGGTTAGGGAATCTTAAGAGATGCACTGAAGAAAAACAACATTTCCATGTTTAGGTTACTACCAACGCACAAACAATAGCACTTGTGTTAAATCTCCGAAGCTAAACCAGCTCACCATAAAACAGATGAAGGGCTATATAGAAGCTCAGTGCTAGAGAGGGCGGGTAGAATTGTGCATAGGAAAAGCTGCTCATATGGTAACGGGTAGGTAGATCAGGTGCAAAGTGTGCCTGTTCCCACATGCTTGCTCCAGATTATTATCCAATTGGTACCTGAACTATGCAACTTCAGCAAAATACATCTGTGGAGATACACAAGAAGTGGGAGGAGGTCTTCCTTTCATGCGATGCTTTTATCATGCATTTGTCTGCTTCCAATATAGAAATCTAAAGAAATTCCCAACAATGTTCCCCTCCATTTGTTCCCTTCCTGTTTTACCTTCACTGCTTTTTCCATCCTTTTCTCCCCCCCCCCAAAAAAAAGCATCTGATAAAGAAAAGGCAGAATAAGTGCACAATGCCATTTGATCACTGTTCAGCCAGTAAAAAGTAGATGCTGTCTCTTCCTTGTCACATCTCTGTGATTCTTTGTACAAAGGAGGGAGGGCACAAAGTGAATCATAGAATCTTAGAATAAGGGCGTTGGAAGGGGCCTATAAGGCCACTGTGTCAAACCCTCTGCTCTATGCAGGAATCCAAATCGAAACAGATCTAACAAATGGTTGACCAGTTTTCTCTGGAATGCCCCTAGCATTGGAGGGGTCACCACCTCCTAAGGCAGTGTTAATGAACCTATGTTACGAGTGCCCTAGGTAGCACTCAGAGCCCTTTCTGTGGGCACCCGACATCACCCCTTCACAGCCACATGTATTCAGGTGAAATTGCTGTATTGCCACTTTGCGAAAAATTAGTGGGTTTTGAATCACAGTTTGGGCACTTGGTCTCAAAAAGGTTTGCCATCACTGTCCTAAAGTAATCGGTTCCATTGTTGTAACTTGAGCCCATTATTAGAGGAGTCAATCTCCTCTTTCCACACTGTATTATTGAACTCGGGGGAGTGGGGGTGGCACACAATACTATGGAACACTGAAGCGTGTTCCCTTCTTCAAAGTAAGGTTGCTGGCCCCTTCTAGAGTATCAAAAAAAAAGTGAAACTGCTTTTGAACCACTTTTTGAGAAAGTGTGTGAAAATTGAGAAACATAGATTGGGGAACCTTTCTGGAAAATTAAGGATTTTCTCACTGTGTAAAGAACAGCTAGTTGTAAGAAAGCTGAAGGCAGCTTTGGCCCACAAAGGAATGGAACTCCCAACTGTGATTTATCTTTCAGGCCAAGATTTCAAGGATAAGTCCACTTGTTTCCTGTTACACTGTGCAAATTGGGAAATAACTTCAATTGTGGTAAAGAGAAGAGGCAGAAACTGCTTTTGTCGTTGTGAACAGTTGTGGGAACTTAGATCATCTCAAAAAGAAGTTCAGATGTTACTTTTGTTGGCTTAGTTATTTCTTAGGAGACACTATGCTCAGTTATTGGGTTGGGAGAGATGTACTTTGTGCTTGTGCTGAGACTATGTTGACCTTATACTACTATGCATGTGTAAGGTAGTTTAGATAGCTTTCTTATTTTCTTTATATTGCTCCTGCAATTAGATTTTGATTTACTCCAGAATATTTTAATATATTTTTGAAAACTTGTGAGTGTTTGCCTTTTTCCCTCTATCTTTAAAATATAAAATATAAAAAAAGAGTTTGTTGTACATAAAATCAAGTCTTGCTTTGACTACCAACTGAAGGTTGGCATGAAAGACAAAAGTCCTTAATTTTGTGAATTCCCTCTTCCCCAAAAGCACAGCTTAGTTGGGTCAGGCTGGTCAGGCCATCGTGTTGGGAGGTATTAGGATCAAGCCAGTTCCCTAAACACTATGATATTTAACTCTTCTGGATTCACCCACTCCAAGATCAGCAGGGCAGTGTGGTTAAGAGGTTATAGTAAGAGTTCTGAATCCAATGATCCGTTGCAGGGAGCATATTAAAAGATAATGTCTGGAGACAGGATTGTGCTGAAATAAATGATTTAAAGGTGCATAATGGATTTTTTGCAGTTTTGTTTTGCTATGCCTGCTGAAACAAGCTCCCATTGACTGCTTATTCTGAAAAAGGATGGAGTTTTCCTACTGGGCTAGGAATTTTTCTGCCTTGCAGAAAGCATGAAGGCCTTGGCTCTTGTTAGTAAGGCAAAAAGTCAGATTGCAAATTGGAGGTACAGTACCTAGATGGCAGGGTTTTCTCCCAGAATCTGGGGACCTGATTCATATGAAACATTCAGGATTCAAGGATCCTGACTCCAGAAATGTGTTCAAAGTCCCGAATTTCCCATCCTTCCACTGAACAACCACCCCCACCGCTGATCATCTTCAAATCTTCTCTGCCACCCGTGGGATGGGAAAACCTGGCCTCACTTTTCCGCTCCTTCAGTTCAAGCGGGGCAGAATTTAAAAAATAAATCCTGGCAAGCCTGCAAGTTACCCGGAGTCAAGGAAAGCGTTTGGTTTTTAGAAGCAGCGATCTAGTTCTAAAAGAAGCTCCACGAGTTAAAACCCCGACACGATCCTACGCCGTGCTGGAAACTGGCCACCTGAATCCGCCCAGAAAGAAAAGTTAACGGAGGGGAAGGGGAGGGGAGGGCTTTCCCGCCCACCAACTGGCCTCTCGTGTCACCGGTGCATTTCCTTGGCCCCGGGGCCAGAGAAGGAGGAACAGCCAGCCTCGTCCCGTTTAACTGGGCCAACGGCGGGGTCCCGTTTGGGCCGCCCGCGCGCTGCCCAGGGACACACACACACACACACACACGCCGTCGTGGGGAAAAGGCAGCGGCTGCCCAGTGCGCCCCCCCCCTTGGTCGCCCCCCCTGATCCCTGACGTCGGCGGGCGGCCAGCGCTGGAGGGCTCTATCCCCACATGCGCAGAGGCGGCAGGGGAGGGGGCGAGGGGGAGGGGGGAAAGAAGGCTCTTTCTTATGATAATCAGCCCCGGGCAGCCTCTCGAGCGAGGCCCGCACGAGCAAGGCGGGCAGGTGGCCGCTGGGCTTTCCCGCCCCCCCCTCCCCGACCTTAACCCAACACCTCCCGCAGACCGGAAATAGGGCCGCGACGTCACGTGGTTCGAAGGCCGCAGCCGGCCCAAGAGAGGAAGGGGGCCGCTGCTCCCCCGGGCAGGCAGAGAGGTTGTTTTGTGTTGAATGGGGGGACAGAGAGGGGGGGCAGCGCTCTGAGCTCCTCTGAGGCCGATGGGCTGGAGGCGGCGGGGGGGGGGGGGGGGACTGAACAAAGCCGAGGCCGGGAGAGGCACCGCGCGAGCCGCCTCTTTGCGTGGCACCGTTCACAACACGCTTCCCCCCCCCCAAGTTTTCCCTGGATGCGCGGGGGGGGGAGTTGGAGTGGGGGGGGGAGGTGGACACACGCGTGTGTCAAAGTCCCCTCGATCTGACCAGGCGCGAACGCATCTCATCCAAAGGGCTTCCCCCATCTAGCCCTGTAGCCCGAAGTTACTACTTGAAGACGATGCATACGGTTCAGGGTTTAGAAAGGAATAACAATTGTGTGCGTGCTTGTGCGTGGTGGTTGAGGTGGTTTCCGCTGGTTCAGCAAGCGCACGTGAACTAAGAGTTAGAAACCCCCCCCTTCAAGTCAATGGGGTTTACTTAGCTTGGAAATGCGGACCCCATTCTACCGGGCTCTAAACCCTGTTCTTTCCGTGGAGACTTTTAGGAAAGAAAGAAAGAAAGAAAGAAAGAAAGAAAGAAAGAAAGAAAGAAAGAAAGAAAGAAAGAAAGAAAGAAAGAAAGAAAGAAAGAAAGAAAGAAGGAGGGAGGGAGGGAGGGAGGGAGGGAGGGAGAGGACGCCTAGTTTAGTGATGGGGGTGGTGTGGGGAGTAAAGCCAAAGATTGATTCGCTTCGCCTTTGCTCGCGGCCCCGAGATCCGAATCTTGCCAAGCCCGGTGAAAGATCACTTGGCTCCCTCCTGGGTCCTAAGCTGCACGTCTTAGCCAGAGCCACGTTAGAACAGCACTTACGGAGGTTAAGGCAATGTTTTTCTCTCTGGCTTTTTGCAGGGCAGAGGATGTCCCCCATTTATTATTGAAACCCTTTTGTTTTTAAAAATTTATTGATATATATATTTCAATTATTTTTGTTTCAGGGCAAGAATCCCCCTTCCCAGCCCACCCAAACCTCTTCGCCCTCCGCCCACCACAAACGCCTTGCTATATGTAGAAAGCATCGCGGTTAATAAGAGCTCCGTCCGGCGGTACTAATCATAAGCTCCCGCCCGGTAAAATACAGTATCTCCCTTCGTTGGGTCTTGACACGAGGGTCTTGATAGAAAGGAACTCCAGCTTGGAGCTGCCTTACTTTATCGAGGAATTATTTTGGGCATTTCTTCACATTCTGTCCGCGGTGACTTTTCCACGGCCCCAGTAGGTGTCTGTCCCCGAGAAAGGATTGCTTCTGCAGCCCCATGTCTTAATAAAGGAATAAACATTAAGAAGTCGCGATAGATAGATAGATAGATAGATAGATAGATAGATAGATAGATAGATAGATAGATAGATAGATAGATAGATAGATAGATAGATAGATAGATAGATAGATAGATGTGGTTTGGAGTCAACCTCCCTGCCACGCCCATCCCCTTCCTTAGTTAATAACTGGAAATTTGTAGGATAGGAAATAATCCTATCCTACAAATAGGATGTCAAGGACTGCATTGAAGGGAAGGGAAGGGCTGTGGGAGATCGGGCAGTAGTCAGAGCTGACATGATTCATATGGTTGTTATTCCAGTATCCGCAGAAATAAGTGTTAGCGTTAGATCAATAAGGTTCGCTCCGAATTACCAGGCGGGTGTTTTTAGACGGCAACCGGAGGCATACTGGCGAGGGAGCAAGGAGACACTGAACGCAACAGGCGTCACACCGGAGTAGGTTCGGACCGGCAGAGTCCCAAAAAAACCATTCTGTTTCGAATTGAAGGGCGCTTTGGACCCGGCCTCGCACTCTTTCCCTGGCCTGAGTCCTGAGCGCGACCCTTGTTCTGGTCCCCATCTAGAGAAAGCCACCGGCGCCTGCCTCCACACCGGCCTTTCTCATCGCTGGGGTTCGGGAAGGGCAGCTCGGGAAAGAGCTTGATTTTTTTTCTCACCACCCCCCCCCCCACACACACACCACAACCACCATCACCACCGTCCTGAGATGGGGGAGAGGAAGAGGAAGGAAAAAAGGGGGGAAAGTTTTTCCCCACTGAGCCCAGAAGAGGCCAGGAAGATAAAAGCCTCAAGTGGTTCGCTGTCCACTTGTCTCATTACCTCCCGCTGTTATCCGTGGATCAGACGCTGGCGGGATGGGAGGGGGGGTAGGGAGAGCGGAGATGTTCTGAATTAATGCATTAATGACCGGTTTCCGTAGCATGTGGGTTTTTCCCCCCTTCCAGCAGTGACTGTAAGAGGGCAAAGTTTCACAAAACCATTCGGGGTGTGTGTGTTGGTGCCATCTCCCTTCCACCCTGGTCTGATTTGTGCGGAGAAAGAAGAGGGGATTCTCCAGGTAGCCAAAAGGCAAAACTCTCTCGATTCGAAGGGAGCCAGGCAATTAAGCTGAACTCCGGCTCACTCCGGAGTGTGGATGGCGGGGGGGACGGATTGCGACAAGACTGAAGGGTTGGCGGGGGGAGAGGGAGCCCCAGTGCAGCAAAACCGATCTGATTTGGAAGGAGCCCTCATCAATATGCCACCTGCACCTGCCTCCCCCCCCCAAAAAAAAAACCGCTCGAATCTGTCCAAGGATACGGAGTCCATCCATCCCATCTACTTCCCAACGGGAAGCGAGGGGGCAAAATATGCGAAGCATTTGCGAGACAAGTGGCGAGAAGGATGTCCTGAGGATGGGAGGATTTTAGGCCAATCTATTTATTCGTGTGTTTAGTGATTTACTTAGGAACGAAGGAAGGAAGGAAGGAAGGAGGAGACGCAACGTTCCTTCTGATTCCTTCCTATTGAATTATTGGAACGTGATTTTGGGGGATGAAGAGCCTCCAATAATGGGAGCCTTTTCTCTCCTTTTTCTTGACTCCAAGCAAGGTGGGGGCAGAGGGGGAGCACTCGCGCTGGCACACCCACACACATACATACACCGCCGCCCAGCCCAGCCCAGCCCTGGATCGGGGGCTTCTTCTCTTTTGGAGGGGAGAAATCGCCCAGGACTCGGGAGAGCCTGGCTGGCGCGCCCGTTCGCCCGCAGTTGCTGTGAGCGGCATGTAAGTAGAGATCCAGCGCGTCCAAGACCAGCGTAGCGTTCGCTTCAGCTGCCTTCCGTGGGTAGCGGGGTGGGGAATATTCCGGAGAGCCTCGCTTTCATAGATTTCCCTGTGTCCAAAAACGAGGGAGACGGCTGGCTTCCTTGGGCCAGCTCCTGTTTTACGCTTCACGCCGGATCCAGCCTGCCACGGAGAGGAACTTTTCCGCGTGTGCGGATTTCTCTTTCTTACGCGCGCGCAAACACACACACACACACACAGAGAGAGAGAGAGAGAGAGAGAGAGAGAGAGAGAGAGAGAGAGAGAGACGCCCAGCGATCAGGGCAAAGTTTCTCGAGCAAATTAATACATCAACAGATAGATAAAGATTGGGGAGGGGGTGGCTATTTGGGGGAAAACGCTGGAAAAGCACACAGAAAAACATTTGGGAAGGCACCCTCCGCTCCCGTTTCCCTCGGTGACTTCGTCCGTGGCTGGTGGTCTCTTTTTCTCCCCTCACCCTATCCCACCCACCCCCCTCAGCCCCCGACCCGTCTCCTCCGAGGATGCGCCTGCAAAGCAGCTTTTTGATTAAGCAAACAGAAGAGCATTGGTTAAGGGCACACTTTAAGCGGTGGTGGATGCGTGTGCGTGCGTGTGTGCGCTTTAACGGTTCCCCTGGGAATATGGGCTCGGAATTGGTTAATAATGTGCAGTACTTGCTAAACTGCTGACTTCCAGATGTGGTGGGGAAAGGGATATCTTTCTTGTTTTAGGACCTACGTAACCTGATTGGATTAGGACAGGCGCGTCACATTGGAAACCTTTTTGAGTGATGATTTAATTAACCATACAGTAGAAAGCGGTATTCGCCAGGAAATCCCTTCCCGTTTTGCATAACCAATCCCTACAGTGCAAAGGTGGAGTCTAAGGGCTTTATTTTCATGTTAATCTTCCCCAAAGTCCCCCCAAAGACTTGTTACTCCAATGAAACGCGCAACCACTCACTCCACTTTCCCCTGTCAAGGTAGGATCATATCTGTCCGTGTGGACCACACTGAGTTTGCGCGCGCGCGCGCACCCCAAATACAAACAAGAACTATACATGCCTCACCCCCACCTCCGTTTATGGAGGTCGAGGCATATCCGTACATTTCTCCCGTTGAAGTCATCCAGAACAGTTGCCACGAATTAAGTCCCACTAACCACCGAGGGGTTTACTTTTGAGTAAACAGATACTTTCTCAGCCTCCGATTCTGCGTCTGTGGGCACGCCCGCCACACGCGGGAAATCTGCACTTGGGCTGCATATCCATGCCGGGTGTGTGGACTCCTAAGCATTTGTACACCACCATTCAGTCCTTTCGCCCGGATTTCTCCCTCTCTCTTTCTTCTTCTTCTTCTTCTTCTTCTTCTTCTTCTTCTTCTTCTTCTTCTTCTTCTCTCTCTCTCTCTCTCTCTCTGGAGATCTCGCTCTGTTTTCTTTCTGCCCTTCTTGTCCACATCCCTGAGAAAGAAAGAAAGAAAGAAAGAAAGAAAGAAAGAAAGAAAGAAAGAAAGAAAGAAAGAAAGAAAGAAAGAAAGAAAGAAAGAAAGAAAGAAAGAAAGAAACTCTTATTGCCCCACTTTCTGATTTGCCTCCATTTCAAGGGAGCGGGATGCCCAAGTGCAGAGCTCCTTGGGCACGAGAGAGACTTTCCTGTGGAAGTATCAACACATCCACTGGGAAGCGTGTCCTGCCCAGCGCAGTAGAACTTTCTTTCATGGAAGCCTGCTCCAAATGTGTAAAATAAAACCACCACCACCACTAACAAGGAGCGGGGGGGGGGGGGGTCAGAGCAGAGACAAGTAGGAGTTCGCATGGGGGGGGAGGTGCGTCTGTGATCTTCCTTTGCCAGAAGTTTGTTTTTGTTTTGTTTTCAAGGGAAATAGTTTTCGAGCATCTCAGCAGCTGGTTGGGGTGCGCGGGTAGGAGGGAGGGGAGGCCGTCAAGGTACTGGGCGGGCGAGGTGCCCATAAGTTCGAGCCCGGTCTTAGGAGCAGGCCGTGGTTAGTTGGGGGTGGGGGGCTGGGGGCGTCGGTAAGGGGGTGACCCAGCAAGCCGGCGGTGGCTTCCTTGGAACTTTTCGTCCCTGGACGAATTCTGTGGTGAGTTCTGTGATGGGTGAGCCCCGTTCTCCGCTTGGCATCCAGTAGGATTTCGCGAAGAGGATAATGATGCCAAGGTCTTGACGGTTTGGGAGGGAGGGAGGGAGGGAGGGAGGGAGGGAAGGAGGCAGGCAGGCCGGCAGGCCGAGGAAGGAGGGAGGGATTGTGGAAAGAGGGAGGGAAACACGGGGGGGGAGAGAGGGAGAGAGGGGGGAGGGGGAGGGAGGGAGGGAACGAAGAGAGGGAGGTGGAATTTCATTTCTTCCACTAAAGCGTTTGCGGAGACTTCAAGGTATAATCTATCCCAGATCCTTCCTTTCCCAGAGAGAAACTTGGCGATCACGTTTCCACATGATGATGCTCACGTTTGGTGCTCTTCAATTATCCCTCCCCACAAAGATAGGTGGCGTGTGTTTCAGGGTCCTCTCGCCTCTCTCTCCGACAGAAAAGAAAAAGAAAAAAATGTCATTAGAAGAGGCGTAACACGTCAGTCCGTCCCCAGGTTGGTGTTTCCTGGAGTGGCAGAAAGAGATCAGTCCTAACCTGCCCAGCAGGAATAACGGTCCCTTCCTCCGACAACAACTCTTGGCGAGGCTTTTGACCAATTTCGCTTCCCCCTCCGCCGCCGGCTCCATCCTCCTCCTGCGCCTTTTTCCCCCTCCTTCCTCCACTCCGCGGCTTTTTTCCATGCTTCTTCTTTTCTCCATTGCTGGCCAAAACTACAAACAAGACTCCGCAGGTACGTTCTGGGGGAATATTTTCCCTTCTTTTTCCGTTTTGCTTCTGGTTGTTCCGCTTCTTCTGCCCCCTCCCCCCCTCTATGGTTCTCTCTCTCTCTCTCTCTCTCTCTCTCTCTCTCTCTCTCTCTCTCTCTCTCTCTCTCTCTCTCTCTCTTTTTAAAACAATTGCTGGCTTGAGGCGGGGGGGGGGAGAGATCTGTTTTCCTTGTCTGGTGTCGAGAACGTGGCTAGGTGGCGAGGAAACCCCTTTTCGGGCTGGGATCCCCGCTCACTTGGGGTCCCTTTCGCAAAGCAAAAGGCGCTTCCGAAAGAGCGGTTCCTGCGTCCAAATGGTTCTTATGCGGGATCCCACCCACCCCCCGCACCCAAAGCCTTATACCTGGAAATTCAGGTAGGAAGAGTGGATTTTTCTCCTCCACATACCCACACCCCAATTTTTTTATTTTTCAGTTCCCACCGAAGCGGGGAAAAGTTCTAGTTTCCATTCTTTCGGTCTGCTTTTGAACCAACATTCCGCTCGCTTCTTTTCGGATTCACATTTACACATCTTCAAGTTTTCACGTACCTGTTAATGATTTTCAAGCTGTGAAGAAGAGCAATACAAGCAGAGCTGGGGAATACGATTTTAATTGGAGCTTTGCTTTTTAAAAAAAAATAGGAATCTCAACATACTTACAAAACAAACTGTATGTATGACTGGTGATATTATTACTTTATGACGAGGATTCTTGATTAAAAAGTTTGCTGTTCCAGTTGCTTAGTCAGTTTCATTTCTTGCTTTTATTTTCTTGAGACTGGGGTGAAGTTAACACCTCAGCTTCTGGGATTCTCTTGCAAGAAGTGAAAGCAGTGACTGGAACTTGTTTTAAAAGTCATTTGCACCAAAAGCAAAACAAAACAAGAATTTTACCTATGAAGAAAGAGGAAGGAAGAAGAAACCGTTCTGGAGATTCCAAATTCCTCCGCGATTTCCCACCTTTAAGGGAGGGAAATCCAAGAAAAAATAGGGCATATCCAAGAGCAGACAGTGGAAATCATGGAGGTTTATTCTCGCCACTAGCATAGGTTAACTTGAATTCGCCATTTAACTAAGAAAGCTTTTAGAGATCTAGTGGCGGTTGTTTTGAATAATTAGTTACCTTCTTGCCGTATCTTGGGGTGTGTGTGTGTGTGTGTGCTTACACTTTTAATTGTAAACACCACAACCTTGGAGGCATCTCACAGGCGTGACATGGCAAGGCTCCTCTCTTTGTCGCTCACCCGGGAGGGAGTTAGTGACTCAAGATGGGTTCATAGACAGTGGCGTCTAAGCCGGGCCCATGTTACAGCCTTACCTGCTCTCGCGTGTATTTTTAGCTAACCTCCCAGCAAAGCTCCTCTGAACTGCGAGGTGTATAAATAAATAAATCCCCTTTAAAGTTCATAAGGGAAAGAACCCAAAAGGCAAGAGAAGGAGGGGTCTTTTTCCTCTTCCCTCTGGCCTCCAGGGACCTCGGTCAAGCCAGCCTCGGAGTACGGCGCATGTTTACTCGTCAGTAACTTCATGGGCATCAGCCTGTCTTACACCGCGTGTAAAGGTGAGGAGAGGGTGGCCGCCTCAGAAAAGCTGGTTCAGAGGCCGGCCTGCGGGCGCGTTTCCGAGGTGGCCGGGAGCTCACCGATCAAGGCAAGCGAGCAGACAAAAGGCGAGGGTCGGAGGCATTCGTTCGGTTCAGGAGAGCAAGGGTTAATGGTCCCTGTTTTACACTTTGCATCTGTTACATCTTTTATAGGCGCCCCTCCGCATCCACCCCCACTCCCCACCCACACCCACCTAGGCCGGCTCCTTAGGTCAAACGAAGCCCGGAGTCGTCGCCTCGGAGTTGTTTGGGTTGTTGGTTATTTGTCTGTTGTTGTTGTTGCTGCTGCTGCTGCTGCCGGGTGTGCCTATGGTTAGAGCAGCGGCATCCCCCTTCGCTTGCTCTGCTCGGCCGAGGCGTCGCTGGTGGGTGGGTGGGTGGGTGGGGGGGGGAGTGTTGCCCCGTTTCCCCGTTTTGACAGACCAAGCCAGACCTCAAATCCAGCTCGCGGCCGGGTCAACGAGAAGTGCGCCACTTTACAAGCCCTTAGAAGAAAATAAAACACAAATAAATGAGATCACCTAGTTGGAAAGTCTCACGAGAGTCGTTGAAACATTCTCTCTTTCTCTTTCTTTCTCTCTCTCTCTCTTTCTCTTTCTCCCTCTCTTTCTCTTTTTACCCACACACCTCCTCCGGTTTTCTTTCTGGGGAAGCATGGCTGAACTGACACTCGTGGGGCGGTGGGGGGGAGAGAGAGAAAAGAGGCAAAGAGCCGGTATGAGAGAGAGAGAGAGAGAGATTGCCTGTGTGACTTGCAGCGCGTGGAGAAGCAAGGTGTGTGTGCAAAGAACCCACTTCTGCTGCTGGTCTTATCAGTTGGTCATCATGTACTTTCCAAAAAAATTAAGTTTTTTTTTTAAAAAAAACCCAAGGTGTCACTGCTTATGCAAAGTAGAGTCGGGCTTGAGTTCCTTCCTCCCTCTGTACTTTTCGGAGAGGCATCCACCCAGAGAGCCCTTTGACTCAAACAGAGTTTTCTGCTTAAGCAAGGGGGGGAAAAGACAAACAAACAAAACATACAAAGAAAAAGGAAAGAAAAGAAAAGAAATCGACGCACTGGAGAATTAAAGCCGAGTGCAATCCTTCCTTCCGAGGGTCATGATGAGTCATTATTGAAGATGTAACGCTGGCGGGTGTGTGTGTGTGTGTGTGTGTGTGTGTACAGGGGGCAGAAAGATCTTTGCTGGTGGAGGAGAAAATAATAATATTAAGAGCGGCAGCGGCGGCGGCGGCGGCGGCGGTGGTAGACAAGCAATGGCTTTGAAAGGGAAGAACGAGGGGAAAACAGGCATGTTGTTCTTGAAAAAAGTGTCCCGTCCTCATCAAAGGAAGGAAGAAGAGGCCGTTTGCGGGGCGGGATGGGGGAGAGAGTAGCGTTGGTGTGTGTGTGTGTGTGTGTGTGTGTGTGTGTGTGTGTGTGTGTGTGTGTGTGTGTGTGTGTGTGTGTGTGTGTGTGTGTGTGGCGGGTTGCGTGCGTGTCTGTCTGTAGGGCGGCCGTGGTCTCCTTTCGCCGTGGGGGTTGGCGTGGGGCGTTTGGGGTGGGGTGGGGGTGGGGGAGAGCGCAAGAGAGGGAAGGAGAGCCAGCCCAAGGCGGCGGCTGCTGCTGCTGCTGCTGCTGCTGCTCTCCGGGCTCCCTTTGGCGCCCTGCGTTTGAACGGGATCTCGCCATGCCCACCCGGTTCCTCTGTTTGGTTGCTCCATAGAGTCTGCGTGCTGCTGAATCAGGGAGTCGGAGTCCATGCGAGCTGCCATCTGATCCACTCTTATCAATGAAGCAGCAGATCATGGCGGATGGCCCCAGGTGTAAGAGGCGAAAACAAGCCAATCCAAGAAGGAAAAACGGTAAGGAGACGGGAGGAAAAAAAGGGGGGGCAGGAAGGAAGCGAGCCGGGAGGAGGCGCGGCCCGGACCTGGGGAGTCGGGAAGGGAAGGGGGGGGAGCGACTCGGCCATCAAACTTTCTTTTCCTGTTCTTTTCCTGCCCCACTTTCGGGTCCCGGCGACTCCACTCGGAGAGAAAGAAGACGCGGGCGGGCGGGCTTGGGGTGGTGGGGTTTCGGAGCCAAAGTCAAGGAGGGGGAAAAGGAGGGGGAGGAGGGGGCGACCGGAGAAGATGGGGAGCTGTGGGGAAGCCGATCCGCCGGAAAGCCCCGCACCACTGGCCAGGCGAAGCCGGGGACGTTGGGGCGGCGGGGTGTGGGGGGGGGGGGCAGACGGCGGTGAGACTCGGAGGCTGGCGACCGCTGGTTCTGTGGCGACGAAAAAGGGGGGAAGGGGAGGGGGGAAACCCACCGAAACAGAGAAAGGGATCTGCCTGTTTGTTGTGTATTTCTAGAGAGCAGGCACACAGAGAAGGAGTTCAGAAGAGTCCAGAGAAAAAGTGTCAGAGAAAAGTGCCGGGTTGGGGTGGGGGTCTATTCTTGGTCCCCCCCCCCCCTTCTCTTATTTTTTTCCCACGCGAGAGCTCCTTAACGTCAGATTTAGTTTCTTCTCTCTCTCCCCTTTGGAGAGTCGCATCAAAGTGGATGTATGTGTGTGGTGGGGGGGGAGAGAGAGATCGCCTTGAGAGAGTTGCGAGACAGATTCCTTAAGAAAAAAGCTGGGGGTGGGGGGGAATCCCCAGGCGCTGAAATAGGAAGGGACGGTGGAGCCTGTGTGGAGAGAAGGGGATTCTTTCCCACCGACCTCCTCTTGGTTCGGGCAGCGGGAGCCGAAAGTTTCTCTGGTGCCGCCTAAGAAGGGCGGCTCAGCTAACGGTCCCGGCGCCTCGGCTCCTGTGCCGGCGAAATCACCCAGGAAGGACCCGTTAGATGCCTTTCGTCCTCTCTTCCTCTCTCTCTCTCTCTCTCTCTCTCTCTCTCTCTCCTTCCAGCAAATCCTCTCCCCCCCCTCCTCCCGCGGCCGTTGTCTCTTTCTTGTTTCCCTTTGATCGCAGCCTCCTCGACCACAATCACCTCTCCGCCAAGCCAAGGCTGCTTCTCCCTCCCTCCCTCCCTCCCTCTCCCCCCTGGCCTTTCCTTCTCTCTCCCCCCCCCACCTCTTTCTCACAAGACCCAGGAAAAAGCAAGCAAGAGAAAAAGTAAAGGCGGCGAAAGGGGCGGGGAGAGAGGGGGGGGAGGAAGGAAAAGAAAAGAAAAGACACTTTGGAAAATGTCCGGTAGTTTTCACGCCGTCACGATCCCCGGGACCTTGTTGTCAAGGGGGTAGAGGGAGACAAGACAGAAAGCTGTGGGAAAGGAGGGGGTGGACTGGGGGGGGGAGTAGGAGACCGAGAGCGAGATATATTAGATATAGATGTTTAACAGCTCCATTAAAAACACACGCGGGCGCGCGGGGGCACACACACACACACACACACACACACACACACACACACACACACACACACAACACAAACCGCTAAGCCAGACTCTAGGAAGTGGGGCGGAGGGGTCGGGGGGGGGGAGGAGGGCGAGGAGGGGAGGAAGGGGCAGTAGCGTGAGAAATCTTGATCTGTACTGGAGGAAGAAGGATTTGGGGCGGTGGGCTGGGGGCAGAGAGAGAGAGAGAGAGTCGCCAAGGAAACTCTCCCCCAGGTAGAAGCAGCGGCCATAATAAGCCTTCTGCCCATAGTAAGAAGAAAAGTAGCAGCGGCGGCGGCGGCGGGCAGCAGCAGCAATCATAATAATACGGGTAGAGCGCGATCCGTGCGGGGTTGCCCTCTCCTCTGATCTCGGCGCAGGCCTTGGGGAAGGCGGCGTGGGGGGGGGCGAACACAAGTTCACTGGGACACGTTCTGAGTCGGATTTTGGCAGCGCTGTCCTCCTCTGGTGTGGGGCCCTGAGTCCCTCCCTCCTCCCCCCCCTCCCTGCCTCTGGTTTCTTCCTCTCTTATTTGGCTCACAAGTTTCAACTTCTCGCTTTCTCCAAGCCCAGATCCCAAACCCCAAACGCACTCCGATCCATCCCACTCTCCCACCCGGGTCTTGCCCACGCTCCGAGTGGACTTTTTCGGCCCTCTTTAGAGCAACTTTTCCGTAGAGAGCGGGGATTGGGGGGGGGGGTGCGTGTGTGTGTTTCTTGGGGCGGAAGCAGGGGAGAGAGAGCACGAGAGAGGCCAACGGAAGGAAGACGGAAGGTTGTGTAAACCCGAACCGATTTGCTTACCTGGGATCTGCTGGGTCTTGGGAAAGGGGGGGGGCAAGGGACCTGGGCACGCCAAACAAACGCTGGCTGACCCCCCCCCCTGCACACACACACACCCGCCACTGCTCTCTCTGCAACCCACAAACCTCTGTAGGTTTGTGAGTGTGTCCTTTTTCCTTGTTGTTGTGGAGGTGTGGAACCATATGGGGGAGTGTTAAAAGACTTTTAACGCAGAAAGTCTTGGTTAAGTGACACTCGGCGGTGTCTCTTTTCCCCCCTTTTGTGTTGCCTTTGATCTCCTCCTTTGGTTTTTAGGGGCTTCCCCCCCCCACTGCCCCAAGAAGGCCCCAGAAAACATTCAATGACTAGATGCCAAGCTACTGGCTCCCCCCCCACACACACACACAACACCCTGACTCTTATGTGCCTGTCATGGTTTAAGATGGTTCTGGCAATGAAGACCTGTCCATCTGTCTCGTCTCCCCCAACCCCCTTTAACCGGTAGCTGGGCCGTTTAGTAGACATCACCATTACACCCAAGATTCCCCACCCCCTTCCTTTCCTCCGCATTTCCTCTGTTCTTTTTATTATTATTAAATGTTGGTTATTGATTTGATGAAAATCAATGTCTGTCGTAGGGCTTTCCTCCCGCCGCCGCCGCCCCCCCCAACACCGACCTTTACAAATATGGAAAAGGCGTTGAGGATCAACTGGGTGGGAAAACCTTTGTGTCAGTTATACTGTGTTTGTGTTTCTCCCTACATTTCCCACCCCCGCCGCCTTTTATGTTAAACAGGAATCTTGCTCTTTAAAGGAACAAATGGAAAAATGATTTCAGGGCTAGGCTGTCTTGTGATTCAGAAGTGCACGGTTGCAGGGAAAGATGGTGTGGTTTAATCCCCTTTTTTATCTTTCTTGTGTGTGGCCGCGCATGTGTGAGTGTGTGTGTGTGCATGTGCGTGTGTGTGTGTGTGTGTGTGTGAGAGAGAGAGAGAGAGAGAGAGAGAGCGTGCATGGTAAGACTGTTAGCTTATCTTCTAAAAGCTGGTCGTCCATGGTGCGGTAAATATCTCCGCGTCTATCTCTGCGTTCCATGTTTCCTGCTTAACAGTCTGTTCTACCAGAAAGAGAGAGCAAAAAAAAGTAGCGAGAGAGATGACATTAGTGGTGCGATAATACTTGTGATATACACACAGGAAACAGGCGTAAATTAGAGCTCGCAAAAGGACCCCCAGTACTCCTTCTGCTGCCCTAACACACTTGGGTGGGTGTAAGTTAGAAGGCCTTGAAACCTTCACAGGCAGGAGTCCGTGGCTTGTTTTAAAGTCACCCTCTTTTCAGAACGGCCGAACTTTCCGCTTAAGCCTCACGTTCTCCACCCCACCAGCCAGCCCAACCCGTTGACCTCTGTAGAGGTGCGTTCAAGTAATATATGCCGTCCATTCTTAATTTCAGCAACCAATTTCTCAAAAAAAGAATTTCAAATAGCAGGGCCGGGTGTTTTCTTCCCTTCCCTCTGCATTCATCACTCTCTCTTATTCCCCCCCCCCCCCAAATACATATTTAGCCCCTTTTAGAATTGCCGGGCATTTATTTGAACGGGAGTGGGTTTTCAGTCTCTCTGTCTGTCTGTCTGTCTGTCACACACACACACACACACACACACACACACACACACACACGTGTCACAGTTCTGCTAGATTCCTTGCAAATATGTTTCCTTTTCCAGAAGGTGTGGGTGATTGGGTTCCCGCTCCAATAATATGTGACCTGGAGTGATGTTCCTAATCAAAATCATCAAGAAGAAATTCGTGGGGTGGGGGAATCTTGGGAATTCATGTCTAGAAAGTGAGAGGGGGGGGCGCTGAATACTGGTGATATAAACAAATACAGAGATGGTATAGCTTTATTTATTTGTTGTGGGTCAGGCTTGCTATATACTCCAGTCCCCCCCCTCCGCCCCATTCTCACCCCCCCACCAACTATCACAACAGAACAAGGACCCAAAGATAGTACCAAGCCACATTGCATGGGTTGTGTGTGGCCGGGACCACCAGTGTTAAGCAAATATGTGGCTTACGTGGTCCCTGAGTTCTGTGGGTCCTTTCCTTATGCCTGCGGTGAAGTAGAAGGAGAACAGAGACTGACTGGGATTTGGAGTAAACGGGAGACTGAAGAGTAGAAAAGTTTGGGGTGGGGGGCTGAGGGCCAGAGGAGGGCTTTCCCAACTACACGCTTTCTGCCTGCAGAGAAGCTGGCCGGGCCGGGTGTGAGGGGGACTGGAAGAGGCAAGGAGATCCCGCTTGCCGCAACAGCAGCAGCAGTCGCAGCAGCCAGGAATGCCTGTCGGATTTTCAGGAAAGTTCAGTCAGATGATTCCCAGTCGCCTGACTCACTTTTGCAGGGAATCCTTTCCCTCCGAGCGAGAGGTAAACCCCGCAAGCTGCCTCCTGTTTGCTTTTGCTTCTTTCCCCCTAACCCCCCCCCCCCACACACACACATACACCCGTCTCCGCACGGTCTGCCTTTGGGAGATCCCGCACCTCCACCACCTCCACCGCCGCCGCCGCCGCCGCCGCACTCCTCCTCCACTCTCCGTCGAAACTTTCCACAAATGTTGCCTCCGCTGATGCCGATGCTCCAAATGGGGTTCTCCTTCCCTCCTGCCCCCCCCCCAACCACCCACCTCCCACCACTGCCGCTACTCAGTTTGCAAAGGGAAAAGGGAGGAAAAGGCTCCTTCTGAAGCTCCAATGTGTGGGGTAGAAAGAGTGGGGCCAGAGGTCTCTCTCTCTCTCTCTCTCTCCCCCCCCCAACTCTTGCCCTGCTCATGAGAAATGAGAAGTAAAAGTGAAATAGTAATCGATGGTTCCAAGAGGTTATTGTCAGATCTTTTACAGGGGTCTTGAGCAACCGTCTTAAAGCCATCGCTGTTGCCTTCCCGAGAGTAACAGCAATACACTCTCGCTGCCATAAACTCTCGCTGTACATCTCCCCTTCTCCGTGTCTTCCAAAAGTTATTGTGGGCCTCTTTTTCTAAGTAGAAGAAAATAAACTCGGGTGCTTCCTCCAAGGGGGGGGGGGAAATCATTGGGTACCTCCCTCCTCCTTAGCTCCTGGCACATGGTGCCAGTGAGCTAAAGTACTGTAACTCCAACCTTATGAGTACGAAAACCACCCTTGCCGCACCTCCAGTAAGGCTCTCTAAGGACCACTTCATTTGAAGAAAGGGTCACTACTTCTCTCCCTCTTCCCCAAAGCCTGAGAAAAGGGGGAAGGGGGGAGAGTCAAACCCAGAGCACCTTCCTGGCGCCTTGTGTAAGCGCAGAGCATAGGGAAGAGAGACGTAAAAGCATCTCTCAGTATGAAGGGAAAAACCAGGTGGAAGGCAGGAGCTTCCACCACCTGCCAACTCGATAAACCTTTTCTGAATATTTTAGTCCAACTGGGGAAAGTGTCTCCAGGCAGCCTGAGCTCTCTTGAGAAGCGCCAGGAGTCCTACGATTGATTCCCAGTCACCTGACAACTTGGGATTCAAAAGACCAACAACTTCGCATCCCTTCCGAAGAGGTCAATAATTGCCTCCATCCCAGATGGCATTTCAGTGCCGACAGGCATCTCCCCCCCCCCCCCGACTCTCTTATCACCCGGGCTCCTAAGAAGAGACCCGGGCCTGATGTAATGGCTCCCTCTCCAATTTTCACCACTTGCCTCTGCCAAGAAAGGGAGAAGTAATGGGCCAGCCCAGCGAATGGGGGTGGTGTTCCTGGCCCTTCCACGCATCAGGTGGTCCAGACCCAGCCGTCAAGGCAGAGAGAGAGGGAGATCAGAGATTCCCTTTCAAAGTTTCCCCACCTTCTTCTAAGAGGGTCTACCAGTAGTCCATTTCTCCACCTCCGCCTCCCATACTCCTGAAAAAAATCTAATGGTTTTCAAAGGAGGATTTTACAGGAAGAATCAGTGGGATGGGTTATGCAATTACGTGTGCACACGGTTATACCTAGAAAAGAGATATTGCAGTGGAACCGGAGAATCAGGAGAGGAAAAACTCCTGATTCTTGTCCCCCCCCTTACATACTACTTTTTTTTTTAAAAGTGGGAAGCAGAAAAGTATGGATTCCCTGAAAGGCATCCAACCTCTTGGCCTCACTAGCATCTGGGCTAGTCTGCATTATACCCGCCACCATCATATCTCTCTCTCTCTCTCTCTCTCTCTCTCTCTCTCTCTCTCTCTCTCACACACACACACACACACACACACACACACACACACACACACACACACACACACCGCTTTTAAGGTGCATTTTCTCCTCTCTGAAAAGGCCGCCTTTGTCCTCCCTTTTGCCACCCCACCCCCGCCACCCGCCCCTCCCCCAACCCCTGGGCTTCCCAAGGTAGAGACACTATTTTGTGCCTGTCACACAGAGCAGGGAGCTTGCAGGTTTGCAGGGCTGCTCACAGACAATTGATTGTCTGCCCTAATGTGTTTCATTTACATGTTTATAACGTCAATAGTGCTGGGGTGTCCACTGTACCATTCATCCAGGCATTCTCACAAGGGTACAATTGTCTGAATGGCGAAGTCAGACACCTTTTTGATTGCTCTTTAGTTGTCTTTTTTAGAGTGGAGAGGAGGGGGGGAAGACAAGAGGAGGGGAGAGAGAAAAGTCTCTCAGGCAGAAACACTAGTTGAAAACGTGCAGCGTTAAAATGTTACAAAGGAAGCAGATTAGGAAGAGAAGGAGAGGGAAGCCTTCCGATAGATTTCAACTAAACCACCCGCTCCAAAGTGCACAGAGGTGGGGAGAGAGAGAATCTTTTGGGAAAGTCCTTCTCGACACTTTTATCTGCGTGTCCTCGCTCTCTTTCTCTCTCTCTCTCTCTCGTTCTGTGCCTTTCCTTTCCAGCATTTTCTTTCAATTTTATTTTGACACCCGCCCTGCTGAAGTCACCGCGTGCCCAAGAATCACACCTTCAGAAAGAGACCTCACTAAACTCCGGGGCACTGCTCCGTCGAGTTTCCGCTTGGAAGCACGCCTGTGTGTGCTTGGACGAGTTGCGTAGGCACCTAATTCAGGCTCGCAATAGAGAGGCCAAGATTGCCTGCCTAAGAAAACCCGTCTCAGTATAATTAAGCAGGAGAAACTCGACCCATCTGAATTTAAGGAACTTCATAATTCTTTATCGGAGGGGGATGATGAATTTACTATTTCAGTTTCCAACAGTCTTAGTTCTCGTGTCTTATTTTTCACCCCAACCATTATTTATTATTATTATTATTATTATTATTATTATTATTATTATTATTATTATTATTATTATTATTATTATTATTATTATTATTATTATTATTATTAATAATAATAATAATAATAATAATAATAATAATAATAATAATAATAATAATAAATGACAAATCATGTGTCTCTGTGTGTGTGTGTCCAACCTTCATGACATGCTGTTTGTTTATTCTCTGAGATTGTTTCTGAGAGAGGTTGGGCTGGTTCAGCCTTGTTTCTCTCCCTCCACCACTCAGAAATATCCCATCTCCTTCAGTCATATCAATTAGATGTCTAATGTAGCCCTATAGAGCCCATATGGAGGCACCAAGGAAAGAAAGGTTTCACATTACACTCCAAAGAGGAGGCAGGCAGGCAGGCACGCAGGCATTGAGAGAAATGTGATTTCCTTCCACCTTAAAATTTAAAATAAAATGAGAATGATCTCACAGTTAAAAGAAAGGAAATCGGGGGGGGGGGGACGACGGCGGCAGCAAGGTGATTTATTTCCTCTCTGAAGTTTCTGATTTGTTTAATTTTTATTGAAGTGAAGAGATTTTTTTAAAAAATTAAAAACGTCGTGTGTCTTTTTTTTTTTAAAGGCCAGGCTTTAAAAATAAATAAATAACATGCCCGTTTGTGGACAGCTTTTTATTTTTCTGTGTGCCTACCAGGGAAGACACACACAGTAGATGCACCGTTCGCTGAACCCCTGACACGGCGGTCTTTTGAATGCCTTAGGTATGATTTCACTTTCGCTCACATCAATGCTGACCTGAATGCCTTTCATATCTGATCCGCTGTGTCTCTCCCAGTAAACATCCCCTGAGGGGAGAACAAAGAAAGGAGCTCTTCTTCTTCTTAATCACAATTCAGTCCATTCACCCGCCGGCAGGCGAGATTTGCATTCTGCAACAGAAAGCCAAGATGAAAAGAGAGAAAGAGAGAGAGAGAGAGAGAGAGAGAGAGGAGGGGGAGGAAAGAGAAGAGGAGGAGGAAGAAGAAGAAGAGAAAAGAGGAAGAAGGAGGAAGGCGAAGAAGAGGAGGGGGGAAACAGAAGGGTGGAGGCGGCTGAGTCAAATAGCTGAGGTGTTTGTCGCTGTTTGTTGGGCTTCCCCTAGTTACCGGCCTTATATAGCTGCCCAGCCTTCTGCTCTCCTGACAGGCCGATAGTGTTACAAGATGGCATGCGGGTACTATTCATGGCCACTCGCCGCTCACACTTGAGGTAGAAAGTCTCAGGGAGGGACGGGGCGGGGTGGAGAGGGCCAGAGGTTTGCGGGGGAATCTGATGCCTCCTGTAAGGGCCCAGCCGGCTTGGAGTCAGGCTGGCTTGTATAGGGTGAAGGAAGGAAGGAAGGAAGGCAGGCAGGTGGGCTGCAGGTCTTTCTCCGCCACCGCCACCGCCCCCCCCCCACGCCCCTGCCCCTGCCGACGGAGGCTAGGTGAAGCCACAGAGGTGGCTTCCCGGGGTTGAACCCTGGCACTTCTCCAAGAGGGTCACAGACAGGCTAAGAGGATATGTGGGTGTTTGGAGGGAGTGTGTGTGGGGGGGGGGGACTGGCCTTGTCAGTTTTCCCTTTTGGGGACCTTGAATGTGCTCAAGCCCCCTCTGTCAAGACTGGGACGAACCTTCTGGAGCCCCCTTCCCACCCAGCCACTATGCCTCCCAGGTTCTGCTTTCACCTGAGCTCCACTGTGTACCTAAGGGTGGAGGCTTTAAAGTGGCATCTTAAGCAGCTGCCGGCACCTCTGGTTTTGCTCGGGAGTCGGGAGTCGGGAACAACTCACCCCATGCCTGCCATCCCAAGGAAACGTGGCTGGAGGGAAGTTTGCTCAGGAGAGGTGGGAGAGAACATTAAAAGTTAAGACCTGGCTACTGCTCTCCTGGAAAATGTAAGATCCCAGGGTTTGCAGCACCTGTGGGGGAGTGCGTTCACATAAAAAAAAAAATCCTTCGGAGTTATTGCCTCCGAGTAATAGAGTAATAGCCAATATTCGTCCCAGCGTTGTAAACTTGCTTCCTAGGAGAAAAAGGTCTATAGTCTTCTAGTAGAATTTGTTGCCATGTGTTCCTACTGACTTAAAGAGACTCTTAACATGGCTTTCAAGGTAAGTGAGATATTTAAGGTGTGGATTTTGCCAGTTCTCCCTCCTCCTCCTCCACCCCCCCATGATTTTCCATGGCTGAGCAGGGATTTGAACCTTGGGCTTCCTGAGTTCTAGTCTGTCGCTCTGTCCGCCACACTACATACCCTATTGGCATCCCAACAAAAACATTTCTCTCCATAAGTCCATCTGCAGATGGATTTCAGTGTTTGGGAATTATATCCTTCCTAATAAGCGGGTGTGGAATTAAAAGCACCAATGCAAGCTCATTAAAGACTTGTTTAAATCAATTTAAGAATGGCACAATTTGATCTCACCCTGCTTGCTAGAGAGTAAGGCCCACTGGGTGGAATCGGATTTATCTCCATTTAACAACTAATCAGTGTAATCCTGAGCAGACTTGCCTGGGAGCCAGACCCACAGAGTCCACCTAAACACAATATCTGAGGGGAAACATGAGGTTATGGCCAAGCGCAGGGGAATCATTTGGAACTAAGCATACTCCCTGGAAGTAAGTTCCATTGAAATGAGTCCCATTGCAATCAGGTACTGGTATTCGGAATGAGGTGTCAACTTCTTTGTTAGGTGGTTTTAGGTCACAGAAATAATGCCCGCTACTCCCCTCTTTTTCTTCTAGGTGGGCCATTGGGCCAGATAAATAAACTGCCTCCTTTGAAGGAACATATTCAAAGAAATAGAACTTGCTCTCAAGTAAATCTGTTGCCCTTCTCTCTTCAGCGCCTGGACTAAGCAAGCCAGATTTACCCAGTCCCTTCCAAGCAAATTCTTCCAGGACTGCAGATTCCTCTGAATCAGGAGAATGGGCCCAACCCTGAATAGGCTTTGTCACCTTAGACGCTCAAATCCTCAATCACCTGCAATTTCCCTCCGATTTGATTAATCACATTTATTAACAAAGTAATGCCATTAGGATTATGGTTTCCATGACGGGCGAAGACGAGGGATGACACGTGTGTGTGTGTGTGCGCGCGCGTGTGTGTGCGCGCACGCGTGTACATGCGTGCGTGTGTGTGCGCGTGTGTTTCACACCATTGGGGTGGGGATGGCGTTGTCTCTGAATAAAACAAGAGGGGCAACCCACAGACTGTGGCGGTGGGGTTGGCAAAGCAAGGCTAATTTGGATGATGAATAAACAAAACTGGGGGGGGGGGAGGACATTGTCCTTTGCCCCCTGTTCTTCCAGCAAAAGCAGAACTAAGCAGCAGATCTTCTTTGCTTTCTCCTCACTCACTGGGACCATGTGCTCTGTAGTACTTGTTTCCGGCTACCATGTCCATTCCTCCCCAATTTCTCTCTTTCTTGTCCTAAGGAAAACAATTGATTTATTATTGCTGCTATTATTAACCACGTAATGATTTTCTTAGATTCTATTCACTGCCTGCCCTGCCCCCCTCCCCAATACACTCACTCTGAGCGAGTTTATTTATAACTAGATCCTGCTTACAGAAAAGTATTTAAGCTCTTTCAGGGAGAGCTGTCAAATTTTGCCTGCCTTCTTCTTCTTTGCCTCTCTTTGTAGCAAATCGAAAGAGGAGGAGGGGGGGAGAGGAAGAGGAAGAGGAAGAAGAAAGGTGTGAAGTTTTGCGTTGGGATGGAGAACCAATTCCTAGGCTTTCAAATAGCCAAGCTTCTGTAGAAGTCTTAAGTAAGAGACACCTCAACAATACATGGTTTTTTTCTTTTCTTTTTTGTCTCATTTTTAAAAGCAGTATGTGTATGCCTGTAGCTCTCAACGTTATTTATTTATTGTTTATTCATTTGAAACATTTCTATCCCACCTTTCTCACCAAAATGACCCCAGACAGAAACAGCCCTTCCCCCACAACTGTCAAAATCAAGCAGCTTGATTAATTGTGCTAAAGAAAACTTAGAATAAGAGAATTAGAATCATGTAAAGCAATGGCTCCATGGCTCGTTCCTCCGCCCCTCTCACTTCTCTCTTTTGCAAAATGAAATAAAATAAAATAATATAAATATAAATATACACCCAGTAGGAAATGCTGCCAGCTGAAACATGGGACACAGAGTCCTGATTCCAGTATCACAATCGCCTCCCCCCTCCTCATTTACAGTTGTTTTTATTTAAAATTATATCTATCCTTTCCACCCCGAGCCACATACACACCTCTATGACCCAGGCCATGGAGGATTTAGGAAGATTTACTTCACTAAGCGTCTTGAACCCTGGCAGAGATGGGTAGGTAGGTGAGTAGAAGCCCCTTTGCTCCATGGGAAGCTTTGCTTAAGGGAGGGACTGTCCCAGGCCTTTGGTAATCTGCAGGGAAAGTGAAGAGGAGGTGGGAGGAAAGACCAGAAGGGATGATGGGATGTTGAGTGTTGAACTCATTGCGCCCAAGAGGCTGCATACTGCCCAAGAGGTTCTGTGGGAGACCTTGGGGGAATGTGTGCAAGAGCACCAGAAAAAGCTGGAATGGGCGTTTATTCCATTAGAACTGGGGAACAGGGCTGGCTTTTGCTGGACTGCCACTCCCTGGGAGATCCTGGGATGTTTAGTCCCAAACAGACCTTGCAACCAACAGCATTGTGCATGCGTGTTGAATGCGTTATTTTTAAAAAATATTTAAAAGCTGTTTCCAAACAGGAAGGACAAGTTGCAGAAGAAATAGTACAACCCCACCCCAGTCATGCTTACTCACAAGTAAATCGGATTCTGTCCAGTCATGTTCCCCTCACCCCCAACTCAGCTGTTACTTTCCATAGGTTCTACGTGCAAGACTAACAGGGAAAGGAACTTTCCCTGGGGACCAAGGGGCCTGTCCTTCCATCTTTCCTTCTTCTAGAACGAGCCTCATGGATTGGGATCCGGTGCAGTCCATGCCACCTGCTCACTCCAGCTTCCTAGCTTTTCTCCTGAAGTCTAACTGGTTGGTTTCAGCTTTCACTGATTTCACAGCAACAGGGTGGGCTGGTTGTCCTGTTATCTGGTCCTCAAGATTGACTAGATTGGAAAGAAGTGATCTTGCCCCCCCCCCCAGCACATGGCAATGTCATTCCTTGTAAAACTAGAGTTTCTCCCAACTATGTGTGTGTGTGTGTGTGTGTGTGTGTGTGTGTCAGATTCTTTCTTTCTTTCTTTCTTTCTTTCTTTCTTTCTTTTTTTCTTTCTTTCTTTCTTTCAAAAATGTAGCTTCTTCCAGGGTTCTTTCTTCCCCCCCCTTCTTCAGTGTTGGAAAGGGTGGGGTCAACAACCCGCCCCCCCCAAAAAAATCAACAACAACTGTAGGTGTCAGCGTTAGAACCGCCACAAACGTGTGAGAAAGTAAAGGGTATGAGACATGACAGAATTAAAGGTGTTTGCTATGTTGTTAGCCGTGTGTCAAGTTGGCAGGCTCCCCTTTATCACAGCCTCCTGGTGATTTTCTTTCTTTTACTCCTTATTTATTTATATATTTACACACACACACACACACCGATCCTGGCTTGGGTTTTTTCCTTCCAGGTTAGTGCAGTTGTGAACCGGGATGCCGTGCAGGGGGCGCGTGTGCAGAGGGGAAGGCAGGGCAGGCGAAGTATAAAGCAGTGCCACCCTTACCCAGGCCTGCCAAGCCCCTCCTCGGTGTCGTTGCGTGTGCCGGCGCCCGTGTACGTACACACACACGCGCGCGCACACACACACACATGCGCGCGAGCGAGCGAGCCAGCGAGCTCTGAGCCTGAACCTGAAGGGTTTCTGCCTGTTCCCAACCAGGCCTTCAGTCTGAAGAGCTGCAGCCTGAGGGAGAGCGATGCTAGGATCTGGCGGCGGAGCTCCGCTTGGCAGGGATGTCAACTGCCAAATCATCCCATAATTATGTTTTATGTTATTTTATATGAGTGACCGAGCATGCAGTGCTGCTTTGGAAAGGGGCGGGGGAGAAAAATAAACCAGAAGGCAAGTGGGGGGGGTTTCTTATGAAATAAAATAAAAACCCAAAGGCACGCGCGGGTTTTTCTTTCTTTTCGTTTTTATTCCCCATTTCCTTTTTCTTTTTGGAGACTTTTGAAACCTCGTCCAGGGTCACAGTTTGGAAGCGGAATTAAACTGATTCCATTTGTGATCTAATTGAGGTTGGCACCGTCCCTGGCGCGGCAAGGGAGGGCCGCGCGTCCGAATCCAAGAAGCGAAGTCAACAACACGATCTGGTTCGTTACTGAGATCGGAGCAGGCAGGCAGGCAGGCTGGAGCGGAGAGCCCGGCGCGGAGTTCAGAGAAGTTTGCCTCGGTCGCCTTCTCCCTTCTCCCCACTCGCCCCCCCCCACGCGCGCGCGCGCGGGCACACGCGCCCGAAAACCTCTGGCAGGAGCGGGCCAAGTCCGCGCGGGTGGCTGGCGGCTCGAGTCGAGCCAGGCTGCGGAAACCGCCACCCCCCCCCCCCACACACACACATACACACACACCCCCGAGCGGGCAAGGGGGTCGAGAGACTTTTGCATTGCCCTCAAGCGCTGCCTGCCCCCCCCCCCTCCGTCGTCCCTCCGGAGTCAACCCAGGGAAGCGGATGCGGGCTCTAGCAGCGCCCGTGCCTCGAGAGCCGCCCTGTCGCGGACTGCACAAGAGAGCCTCAAGATTCCGCTCTCTCTCTCTCGCTTCGCGTCTCTTCCACCCGGGTTCCGACGCTGGAAATTATTCGAAGCGGAGGAGGGGCGGGGGGGGGTCGAGGGAAGACTAAGGAGTGTTTCCCACACGGGAGGGGCGGCAAAACTGGAAAGCCCTTCGCTGAAGAGTGGTGGGGAGAAAGCGCATTTTAAAATTCACCCAGGCAGGCAGGCAGGCAGGCAGGCAGGCAGGGATGTCACATATCCTGGGGGGATGAGGGAATCCGCGCCGACTCCGAATCCCGATCCGAATTCTAAGTCGGCGCGAGAGAGCTGGAGTGCGGTAAAAAGGAAGGAAGGAATACTGTGCTATTCCCGGCAAAGGGGTGGGTGGGTGGGTGGCAGATGCCCCGCAGAGGGGGCGGGGTCCTGAGCGGAGGTGCGTGCGGGGAGCGAGGCGAGATCGGAATGTGTGATGCCCTCGGACGAGACCGGACAGTTAGCCTTGATTTGAGGAAAAAGCGCGTCCAAAACGGAGGGCTTTTTGCAAGAGGGGCTTCTTCGATCCCCCCCGAGCCGTTTCCTACTTTTCCCTCTTCCACCCTCCCCGCACACCCTCCTCTCTCACCCCCCCCCAAAAAAAAAATAAACCCCTCTCGCCAACACACCGTTAAAATTCTTATTCAATGGGTGTTAGACGGGTTGCTCTTTCCAGTTTCCAGCTTCGCTAACGAAGCAGAGCTGATGGGGTGTGCGGGGTGGCTAGCGAGCCATTAATTAGAACAGAATTGAAAGTTTTTAACTCTTCTTATTGGGGCACTGGGGGAGGGTAAAGAGGGAGGACAGAGAAGTAAACGGGAATAGGTGATCTCCAGATCAGGCAAGCGTCGAAGTAAAATCGGGAGGAGGTGCCACGCTAGAGCAATTTCCTCCTCCTCCTCCCCCCCCCCATTTAGTAATTCTTTCTGAAGCTTTTGCATCCACCTAGTTTGATTCGGTTGCCCCAAGCCTGGGACCCTTCAAAGTGCGTCCTCCTTTCTCACTTATTTGCCCCTCACCAGTTACTTTTTTCGGGAGACTTCTGCAGAATTAACCTTCTGCCTCCTTGCTGGTGGAATGACCTCTAAGAAGTTCTCCCCCCCCCCCCCACCACTTAGTTGAGAGCAAGTAGCGTAGCAGTTCGGAGTAGCGACTGGACAGCGGCCGATCCGGTTCAGTAGCGACTCAGGATTAATTAAGGGGGCGATATGGTTGTAGGACAGTCGGGTACCCGTTCACACCTCGCTGTTCTCCAAGGAACGCGTGCGACTTTTCTTCTTTGGAACGCCCCCCCCCCATCCTCCTCCCCGCCCGACGCATTTGATCCCGGGTGGGACTGAACTTCTGACAAGGAAAAGAAATACCAGAACTGGTAGATTAAGATATTTGGCGCCTCTGATCTCGACGGGTCTCTCTCTGCCCCTTCTCCTTCCTGCGCCAACAAGAGGGTCCATTTCGACCCCTTCAGATGCCACAGCGCAGGCCTCCGCTGGCTTGGGCGGACTCCTTCTCTGGATGCCCCGCTTGCCTGAAGGTGATTCAGGTTCACGGTTTCTCGACCCCTTCCTTCTCTCGGGTGTGTGTGTGGGGGGGGGATGTTGTGGAACTCCAAAGGAGACCGGCGCTCTCTTGGTGAGGATGCGATCCCACCCGTCGCCTGAGACGCCAACCCACGCTCGCTTTTCAAGGCAGAGAAATGCTAAGGCCCGCTCACGCCAGGTGGCTTTCGATGGCCGCCGCGGGCCCCCCACTGCAGCCGCACAGGTGGGAGGGAAGACGCCAGGTGCCCAGGAGGGTCTCCCGTCACACGTTGGGGGCTTTGGGGGGGGAGGGGGGCTTTTCACGCTGTCCTGTTCGTCACCTTCGGGGCGGTCATGAAAGTTCCCCTTAGGTCCGCAGGGTCCCTCCCTGGATTAGTTGTGTGCGTTTTGAAAACACCGGCCCGCCAAGGGAAGCGCAAGGCAGACAAGCAGAGCAGGGGAAGCCGGAGGATTGGCACCACCACTACCCCCGGGGCTCTCCTCTGCAGGGCTCTGTTGGCAAGGGGGAAACTCCGGAGGTTCTTCTATGCGGTCAGATTTAGGGACACCTTCTGAATTCGTGACCCCAGAAAGTCCTCTCCACAGCCGTCCGCAAGCCCGGCAGACGGAAGACGCTGGTTTCCTTCACGGACTGAATCCACGCTCTTCCTCTTTTCCTAGTGCCTTCGGTCTTTCCGAGCATTATTGTTTTTCTTCTTTTCCCATGACACACCCAAAATAGGATAGCCTCCGTGTTCAGTGTGTGTGTGTGTGTGTGTGTGTGTGTGTGTGTGTGTGTGTGTGTGTGTGTGTGTGTGTGTGTGTGTGTGTGGTGTCATTACAGTCGTGACCAACTCTTCGTGACTCTTATACCATCTAGTAAAGGTTCCCTTAAGTTTATTCCTAAGTTAAGGGCACAACCCCAGAGAGCTTTTACCCGGGAATGTTCTTCGTACTTTGTGTGACTTACTTCTGAGTAGACCTGCAGAAGAGACCTGCCTTCCCAGGTGGGTTTAACTCTGGGATGCAGCACTCTTTCCTGTTGAAGGCCCGGCGTGCCGGTTCAAGGTGGCCAGCTTCAAAATTATATTCTGGTTGGGTAGTAGAATCAGGATGGTAGAACGGGAGGATCCTACCTAGTGCCTGCCCATGTCTTCTGAGAGCACCTGATTAGGCTGGCGATCCAGACGAATTGATCTGGGACCATGATGATGATGATGATGATGATGATGATGATGATGATGATGATGATGATGATAATAATAATAATAATAATAATAATAATAATAATAATAATAATAATAATAATAATAATAATAATAATAATAATAATAATAATAATAAAAAAGTGTCAGGACTTGTAAGCAACTCATTTCTAATACACTGATGTCCTAGAAATCAGATTTTTCTCTATACCTCTGGCAGATATAAATATGGGGAAAAGTGGAGTGCCGGTCGTGTAAACCTTACTTTATTGAAGAAGAAAAATATCCATTAGGGTTCCTGAGTGGAGGGGCAGAAAGCAAGGGGTGTACAACAGTCTACCGTCTTACGTTTACTCAAAAGTAAATGTCCTATGCCCATTTACTCAAAAGTAAACCTCACTGACTTCGGCAAGTTGTTGTAGCAACAAGTCAAGTGGTAGATTTAATATCAACATAACTGTGTTTTAACTCTTAAAAGGCACTACAAGATGGTTCCTTATTTTGCTGCAACTGATTAAAACACCTACCTTGCTTCAGGAACAGGATTCAGGAAGTAAGTGTGCAGGATTTACATCATTTTAAAAGCTGTTTGCTTCGAAACTGCTTAAGAGCCTACTGCCTTGGTCATGTTCTCTAAAGCAGAGGTCAGGAGTACAGGGCTATTCAGTTGTGGAAAAAGCTCTCTCTGCACATGCCCCCCTCCAGCAGAGGACAAAAAAAAGGGGGGGTTGACATGCTGGCATATGTGTCATGCGTCCTCAAAGTGGAACCGATTTATAGCAACTGGACGCTCGTTTATCGTTGTCTCCGCAGGACTGCACTGGTTAGCTAATGATGCCACGGGCGCATGAAGCCTTGGTCATCCTCTAGCCATACAGTCATATAAGTTAAATACTGTAGCAAACAAGGACATCGAGGGGGTACATAAATTATTTTTTCAAAACGCCTCCTTGCAGTTGTCAGGGAGGCAATGGAAGCAGAGTCCGTCGGCCACACATGTGCAGAAAGATGTTCAGCCTTTGGGAGGTGGAAATCGTATTCTACCTTCTGGAATAAGAGGTGTGTGTGTGTGTGTGTGTGTGTGTGTGTGTGTGTGTGTGTGTGTGTGTGTGTGTGTGTGTGTGTGTGTGTGTGTGTGTGTGTGTGTGTGGTGTTTTGAGGAAAGTAGCCTCAGATCTACAACTTTCCTGATTGGGGCGGAAGGAGTGCGTCCCTCCGCAATTCTGTGCGCTTCGTCTTGTGGGCTAACCTGCCGCCATCTGCCCCCTGCCCGGGCGGTCGGCGCTCCTATGTCCTCCGCTCTCCCCCACCCCCCACCCACTCCCCCACCCCACGCCACCTTTTGCAACGTTGATTTAATCGGGCTGGTTCAGCTTTTCAAATCCGTTGCCATTCCTTCCAAGAAAAATAAACCCGCCCGAGTTTGAAAAGCAATTTGTAGGTTTGCGCTGGAGGGGGGGGGAGTTGGTGTGGGGGGGGGGGAGCAAGTCGAGGGAGACCTGGTCTTTCTCAAAGGAATCAGAGCTTCCCCTCGTTTCAGGGAGGGAGGGAGGGAGGGAGCGCACGCG
>CM074732.1:56637877-56677877 GCA_037367245.1 Phrynocephalus guinanensis
TCTCTCTGTGTGTGTATGTTGTCTCCATTACAGATGAAAACAAAATGGGCGAGCAACTGTAGGTTGGCATATTGTGGTGTATTAAGAAACCGTTTCTTAAGTTGTAGTTGCAGAAGAGGTCGCCATGTTCATCTGTGCTAGCATGTCAGGCAAAACCAATAGACAAATTTAAATTAAAGAATACAAAAACCTCATGGCACCTGAAAGGCTAAGGGCTCTATTTTGATGTGAGCTTTTTTGGATAAGGGGTAACTGTTATTGTACAAGTAGTAGACTTCTCTAGGACAGCTTACACTAAAAAAAATGAATTTTAAGGCACCATAGCATTTTAATCTTATCTATCTATCTATCTATCTATCTATCTATCTATCTATCTATCTATCTATCTATCTATCTATCTATCTATCTATCTATCTATCTATCTATCTATCTATCTAATATATTTATTTATTTATTGCCTGAAATGCTTTAACTTATTTAGCTGTGTAGCCTTCTGTATGTTTCCTCAGAAGTAAACAGAGTGTTCCAGTAAGGATTATACTTAGGAAAGTGTGCCTAGGGCTGAAGTGTAAAACACAGAGACAAAGATGTTTCTGTGTCATGAATTCAGTAGAACTAAGTCAAATGCACCCCTTTAATTGAATCGTTTTCAGCAAAGGGCTCACCAGATTAAGATGAGTTGATCACAGTAGGCTTTGTCCTTCTTATTTCAAAATATTTTTTGCCCAGAATAGGAACAGGCTGCTTTGGAGCAATCCAGGAGAAAAGCAGCAATTGAGACAAAATTAGGCACACCCATTTTTTGCTATGGACTGGGATCATTCCCTACCAAATCCCAGCAGAATCTATTTTCATGTTACCTTGTCTGTGTGAATGAAATACGCAAATAGCCTTTATGGCTCAAGGCACACAGAGGTTTGCCCTACCTGATTTTTTGAAGCAGATTATCTTCTAGTATTATGGGTGCTGCACAAAGTTCGAGGGGGAAATTCCAAAGTAAGAATTGTAGCTTTGCATGAAATGAGGTCAGATTCCTCCCAAACAGAAAAATAAGGTGCCAGTCAGTGACGTGAATTGTGGTCACATTGGTGGCAAGGGTGGTGGTGATGATTATTATAACGATGATGATTTTCATATGGGGAACCAGTTGCACATTAGAAAAGGTAGCAGGGTGTGCAAGCACGCCTGTGTAACTTGGTCTCCTTCTCTTTTTATGTGTAAATGCATATTTGCCCTATTTCTGTTGTTTTTCTCCTTTGGTCTTGGCCAGATGATTTATTATTATAATCATTATTATGATGAAAAAGGCTTCTTCTCACTTTTCCCAACCAGACTTCTGCTACAGTAAAGCCTTGCTTTCAAACTGTTTCTCAGCCCTACATGTGACAGGCATTGGCTGATCTGCTGATGCCCATTCGACAGGCACTGTTGAGCTAAAGTGGTGTGACGGCACAGTTTTGTTAAGCTGTGAACAAAGGGGGCTGGAGATGCCTCGCTGGCATCATCCCTGTGCATATTGGCCTTGTCACAGTTTTGCTTGATTTAATGCTCTGTTTATTCCTAGATATTAGAAGTTAAATTCCAAACAATATGTTTTCCTCTCCTACAAACTTTACTTTGAACAGCTTCCGCTCCTGCGGATGGCAGATCCAGTTTGGTCGGACCTATTGCCCTACGGGGGGGGGGGGGGAGCACCCCCCTAGGATGAGAACTCTGCTTCCTGGTGAAAGAGAGTGGCTACCGGCCACCCTTCCCAGTGAGCTACTTCTAAAAGGCAGGAGGAGGGGAAGGAGGAGAAATGGGATTTCTTTATTTCTCTGAAATCGCACAATTTATTGTTTCCTTTTCTTTGATCATTTACTGAGCGTTGTTATTTATTGCAACAGTGGACTTTGCTTATAAGCTCCCGAGAGCAGGCTGGGGCAGCGAGGCAGGCAGGCTGGACTTTCCCAATGACATCTCATCCCCAGTCCTACTGCTGTGATAAAAGGAGTCTTTTTGCAAATACCTGTAAGCACTCTCACATGAGTCTCAGCAGCCAGAAAGAAAGAAGCAGGGATGATGGCAGGTTAATAGGGAACCAGGAAGAAACAGGATTAAGCCTCTCTCTTGCTCTCTCTCTCTCTCTCTCTCTTTTAAAATGCTCATTAGGGACACAGAACTTCACAGAGTGGTTGTTCCGAAAGAAAAACCCAGCAGAATCGAATGACTGGCATAGCCTTTGGAGCCTGACTCTGTTGTACTGAGGAAAGTGTTTTTTTTTTGTGTGTGGGGGGGGGTCCTTCTTTCTGCAGGTTGTGACTGTTGGGGGATGGGGGGGGTCTGAATTTGTGAGGGAGCTTTCCCCACCCCACCCCCCACAGCCCTGTTCAGGTTTGAGCAAGTATTTGCGAAGAGATTAGGAAGTCGGCTTACATGGAGGAGGTAGCTATGGCAAGCCGCTTTTTGCTAGAAGGAATGTTGGTTAGGTCAGGGCAGAAGGAGACAGGGAGCAGCGAAGCGCTGGTGGCAGGGACGGAGGGGGGGGGCTGGCGGGAGGAGTGCCAAAGAGCAGGTATTTTCTTTGTGTCTCATATCAAAGGCAAGGGTTGCTGGTGGAAAGATTGGTGAGGAGGCATCGCCTTCCCAGCAGGAGCACAGCTGTTCCTACTTTTTAGAGGTTTCCTAAGGAACTCTGTTGGCTCCAAGCAATTTTTAATCCAGATGAAGGGCGTATGTCCATTTGTGGCCTGCCTGCCTCCCCCTAGCCCACTGCCAGCATGATAAAAGCTTAGGAATGGTATGGTAGGAGAAAGTGGCCCGGAAGCCAGTCAGAGTTTCTGATATAAAAAAGAAGAAGAAATGGAGGCGGGAACCCCACCCTCCCATTGTATGCTTCAGGTGAAAGTTTAGGTTGTGCCAAGTCTGCTAGAAATCCCTCTCTATCTGGGGAAGACTCCTCTGGGGTGCTTGACCTGTGGAAATCTCTCTTCTCTCTCCCCCCCCCCAATGAAACGTCTTGGGGGTGAGGGGAAAATGCTTTGTAGATTTCCTTTGGCCAGACTAGGCGCTGAGCCCCGTCGGGTAGAAAGGGTGAAATCAAGGCATTCAATTTCTCCACCCCAAAAGATGTAACATCTGCTCCCTGCTAGAAGGGGGAAGGAAGCCATGGGGAGATATACCATGAGATAAAGATTTCCTCGAGTGAAACCATAAAGTGCAAATAAGATCATTGTGTCCGAGTTTGACATTGTAAAAGTTTCGGCTGATCCAAGCATCCTGGAGGATTGGAGCTTTTGCTTCCCTTCCTAGAAAGTTGCGGCTCTTCTCCTGCCGGACTGAGTCTGTTCCGTAGGCAGAGGGATGAGGGAGGGAAGGCGAGCGCAAGACAATGTGAAAGAATCCCTTCTCCTCACACTTGACTCGAGTGCCTGCATCTGAAATTGAATCTGCCGGACAAAATCTGTTCCATTTCTCCCCCTACCTGCCCTTAGCCTGCTTCCTTTCAACTATGACAGTTTTACTAACTGAAATGAATGGCTTTTGCTTTCTGTAGTACCTTTCCTGAGCAAATTCCACACACACACACACACACACACACACACACACACACACACACACACACACACACACACACACACACACACCAGTAAGGGCGGCAAACAAGGGGCTGGGTGATAGATATAAGAGTGAGTGAGAGAGAGAGAGCTTACCAAGAATACGCTTGAATGGGCTGTTCTTTCTTTTGTTTTCTTTGCCTGATTGATTTTGTGCAGGTCTCTGCCACCCTCCCCCACCCCCAAAAAATCAGGTCCCAGAAAACCTGCTTGCTGTCGTCGGAGCACAAGATGTGACACAGTCCGCCTTGCTCTGGCAACGTGAGAGGTTTATGTGCTTGGCTCCCAGAATTGTTACTGGGAGTTGTGTGTGTAAATCTCCAGTGCTGTGCGATAACAGCCGCTCTTTTTATATAGGGATGAGATGGAAGGCTTATGGAATTTCAGAAGAAAGCAAGCATTCGATTTAATGGGTCCCTAATATTAATATATATTTCTAACTATTTATAAAACAGCCAGGCCAGAAGAAAATAAGATTTGAGACCCCTATTGACTACCTAGCAGCACACCTGATCCGTGGTTCTTACTGAGGGTAACAGCAAGGCTACCTGGGAAGCATATAAGGCTAGCCAATAGTGTTTTTATGTGACATCTAGCTAATTTCAGCTTTTGGTGAAGGGATGTGGGGGATTTGGAGAATCTGGTGGTGGTCTTGGGGGCAATCATGTTTGTATCCTGTGTTTTATGTCAATCTGCTCTCACGCCAGGTTTTCAAGCTCTGTCTCAGAAGAAACCAGAGTAGAGCCCCAAAGGGGAAGGCAGTACCTTTCCTGGAACAAACTTGTCAACACCCTTCTGTATAACTATTGCATACTGGGAGTTTTTGAGAGCCAGTAGATGCCCTAAGCACAACCAATCTCACCTGATTTCAGAAGCTAAGCAGGTTCAGCCCTGGTTAGTACTTGGATGGGATATCTCCAGGGAATACCAGGTGCTGCAGGTGCCTGGAGTAGGAACTGGCAAGCCCACCCCATTATTCCTGCCAAGAAAACTCCATGGACATGGAGTCACAAAGAGTTGGTCACAACTGTAATGACACCACACGTGCACACGCACACGCACACACGCACGCACACACACACACACACACACACACACACACACACACACACAGTGCAGAGTATAGAGTGTCCAGTTGGGACACAGGAGAGCTGGGTCTGAATCCCTGCTCAACTCACTGATAAAACCACTCCTTAAATATCTCACACTCCCTCAGAATTAGGGTTGCCATCAGCTGGAGCCGACCTGATGTGACATGGAACAAACACTGGGAATTTAGCCATGAAAACTCGCATTCTTGCTCTTGCCCAGTATGCTTCAACAAAACTTTAAACCACTCTTGCTCCAGGCCTATATCTATTCTCTTGCAGATCTTTTGCAGACAAATAGCAGAGCATCCCTTTTCAATGGATTTTACACCTCCTTTGCATTCTGCATGACCAGGAGGAGAGACTCTAATTGAAAAATAATAATACATGCACAGTATCCTGTCCTGTAGGCTCCCCACCTGCCCTTACAGTTATGTAACTGTCAATTTAACCATGCTGGGACAGGCCTCTCTAGCGCTACGGAAAAAGTTGTTCCTGCTCGCCAAGATAACATAGTTATCTCTGCACAGTCTGAGGCTTGTGGCTACAAGCGGGGAAAGGAGGAAGGGATGGACACCATATCAACCGTTTCTAAAAGGCAGTGCATGGTTGGCCTCCCCAAAAGTCTTGTTTGGTCCTGAAGGGGTACACAGCTTTGAACAGGATGGCAGCTTTCACCTGCTTGTTCTGGGGACTCCCGTTTAAGAGTGGGGTGCTGGTTTGCAACTTGCCCTCCCTTCCATCTGCTGGCACCAGCATCACACACACCCCTTGGTCAACATGCAGGGTCAAGGACTGGGCTTCACATGACCTTTCACCTCCCCTGTAGTTTGGAAGGCTAAGGCCTTTGTAGGCTCAGGGAAAGGCAGGGTAAGAGGAAAGGGAGGAGCACCATCCCTGCATTGCAATGTTTGCATCCGGCACATTTAAGAAGAGTTCTGAGGTCTATGTACGGCGACTTAGTGCAGGATTACGATGGTGCTGAGCCTGGAAGGAAGAAAGACTGTGCTTCCATGCAGAACACTCTCATATCAAACAAGTGGGTGGAATCAGACTTTTAGATGGTTCGTGCAGCAAGAGGTGTCCTCTTGGACTTCAAGAACCAGCACTTTGCAGGTTTTGTTAAATGCCCATTAGAGATGTAGGGAAAGGACATGATTGTCTTCTGGACCTTGCCCATTTGTCATACAAATGGAAGGCAAGTATGCAAAAATATTGATGAACAATAAGGAGAAGACCAAGTACAACAGGATTGCAAAATAAGACCTTGAAACCTGCTTCTTCCTTTGTGACTTTGTGTAAGATATTTGACATGCATCAACAGCCCTGGAAAACAACAATAACAACAATGCAAGAACCAGTGTCCTTTTGCAAAGGTTTTTAATCCCTAAGCAAGTTTTCAGGGATCGGTTTTTAAAAGGGATATTCTAGATTCCCTTGCTAGATTTGATCTGAAGAGCACCTCCCAGAAACTGAAAAAACATATGTATTTACTCACCTATTTCTTCCACCACAGAAATTTTAAATGGGAAATGGGTTTATGTAAGAGCACCTAAAAAAGAGGAAGGCATATTTATACACAGGAAATCAATGTAATTGAGTTGGAACTGGATGCAGCAGGTTACTTTCCCAAAGAAAAGTTTGTCTGTGAGTTTTTAAGAGACTGGTGGGCTCTCAACAGGAATTGCAGATGTGGTGCCTATTCTGCTCTTACCTAGAGTGCTGTTATGCAGATCAGGGCAACTGCCTCAGGCAGGATATTTGGGGGTATTGGGAAAGGGCCGTGTTCTTTAATGTGCCATGTTTTGACTGCCTAGAAGACGTATAGAGGCATTTGTGTGGTTCTCTGCTTCAGGTCACGAGACAACTCGGTTTGCTTTGGTTATTATTATATACCTTAACTTGGTATCTTGAGTGGTATCTTTCGCCACTTCCTTTTCAGTCTCAGGTAATAACTTTTCTTGAGCCCACCCCTCCTCTGTTGCCAGAGTAGAAGATGAGAAAAATATTTCTCATGCTGGAATTAACGATCTGAATCTGTAGGAAATTAAACTTCCTCTCCTTTTGGTTCATGCTTTAGCGCCTCATAGAAAGGATGGGAAACTGGGGTGATGTGTGAGGGTTGGTGGCTCCAGTCCTGCTTCACTTCTGGACCCCAAGCAGCCCCCTCTCAGACTTGTGACTGTTATAGAAGCAGGCAGGTGATTGGGCTCTGTGTATGTGTGTGATTTGTGACCAATTCTGCTGAAAAGTTCCTTTCTTGGCCAACAGCTCTTAGCGTATCCCTCCAGCCAGACATTATTTCCAGGATTTCTTTCACTTGGTGGGAGTTGTCCCAAAATAAAGATGCATTTTGTGGTCAAGCGGTCTTTATGACCAGTAGGTCCTGGCCACCGCAAACAAGGACACAAACTCTGTGTAGGAAGTTGTTACACTAACCCAGTGCTGATTGGGAAGTTACTCTGCCCTGAGGGTTATGCTGGTACAGTGGGCCTTCCAGCAGTGCTAAGGAAGGGCCTCGTTTTCAAGGCAAGAGTGAAATGGTGTTTCTTTTAGTATGCCTACCACAGAGGTCCAGGTTTAGCATTGGGTCCAGTTCCCTAAATGCTACTGGAATGGAAGAAGCTTGGAAATGTTTCTTGCTTGCTAGTGGAGGAAGCAAGCCTTGCCCTTCCATATATAACACCCTCTCTTTTGGGGGGGATATTCGGCAGTGCGAAGCTTGTAATCTGCAATTGGAGACTGTGCAGGAGAAAGTATTCCTCACCTGTCAAGGCAAATGGAGCTTCCTTTTGAGAATGAAATGGCTTGGATGTCATGCACCCTGATGTGGATGCCTTTTCTGTAAACTGCCAGCTGTCTTCCTTTCAGGTCAAATCCAGAAAGGGGAAAAATCTTGTTCTTCTTGTTCTTGTTCTTCTTGTTGTTCTTCATCTTCATCTTCTTGTTGTTCTTCATCTTCATCTTCTTGTTGTTCTTGTTCTTTTAGTTCTTGTTCTTCTTGTTCTTCTTCTTCTTCTTCTTCTTCTTCTTCTTCTTCTTCTTCTTCTTCTTCTTCTTCTTCTTCTTCTTCTTCTTCTTCTTCTGGACTAAAACTTCCAGAATTGCTGACTGGGGGAATCCCAAGAAGTGTGATTCCAAAAAACAAATTTCCCAAGGTTCCAACAATTATTTTAGCCCTTGAAAATGAACTCCAGAGAAGAAAAAATTTAACTACAACAAATGTTCCTGAAAAAAAAAACTATTGTAGGGTTTTACAGCTGATTTTATTTCTTGCCATTTAATCTTGGCCCTACTGGACAGCAGGGCCTTCAGAGTTTGCTTGGATCTTGTTCCCATCCTCATTCTAAATTCAAAGAACCCTTATTGTCAAACACAATCTCGGTATTTTGTAAAAGATGACAGCAATGCCAAAGAATGGAACATGCCATCCCGTTGTTTCTAACTTACAGGGAGCTTGAAAAGAGTTTTCTAGTGACCAGGTACTCAGAAGATGTTTACTGGTCCTTCTTCAAGTGGCATTCTGTGATTGTGTAGCTTTCTCTCGGCTACACAGGTGGCAGAGCATGTGACCCCGTCAACCACAATGTTCAGGGATGATCATGGCTGGGAAGCATTATGAGGATTTGAACTAGTTAACCCTGGGTCCATAGCCAGGTGTCCTAGACCATCTTCTTATACCAGCTGGCTTCTTTTATATGGGCTACAAATAGTTAAGGACCTAAACATTCAGTCCCTAATGCAAGCAACATTCCATTGAATTTGTGCCATGGACGTATCTCCCTAGTTTCAACAAGGGAGGCCCTTCCAGCATCTACTGATGATTGTATTGCATGTTTCCTTGTGATACCATCCCTGTCCTGCTCCCATTAGCCAGGACCCCCTCGCACTCAAGTTCTGTGTTGCACTTCCCTCCCTAAAAAGTGGTTGAAGGATTACTTGTAGGTGTTTTGGTTACAATGACTGAAGTGAAATACCCATTGCATTCTGGCTGGGATATCATCGGCCCCAACTGGCGATTAGATAGCTGGCTGTTCAAAGAAACCTGACTTCTGTTACACTTAATTTTCCGATTCGAAAAGAGTGCTGCATAACTCTATGACGGTCTAATTATATTTTATGCCAGGCTGTGCAATACGATATACGTGCCACAGCAATCAGTGAGTTAATGGTATCAATCAATTTGTAAACAGATGAAGTCACTCATTCTCAAACTGGTTTTCCCCAAAAACAATTACTAAATTACAATTGGGGGGGTTGTACAGTGACTGTATTTGTGTGCTGTGTTACAATCAACATACCAGGGAAACAAAACAATTTAATGCAGAAAAATCATCATTCATCTACATTATAATTGCTTCTTTTTCACATCTACAGGGCGGTTAATTAAAATTGTGATTAAATGCGGTCGCGCTGCCTAAGATGTCTTGCCCAAAACAGGTGGTACAGAATTTAAAAGTAAAAAAAATGTAATTAGCATTGGAAATTGAGAAATTGCCTGTAAGAATCAGTGTTAATTTTAGTCAGTGATGAAGTAATTTATAAATGAATGCAGTGAAGGCTGTGTAAAGGCACAATTGCCTTCCTCCCCATTCTTAGCATTCTCAGCATGCAGGTGAAAATGTTTTCAAAATATTGAGGTAATTTGAAAATCAGTCCATGTCTTCTTCTTCTTCATCTTCCCCTTGGTACAAAATGTTGCCATGGATGGCACAATATGTCAGCTTGGCACTTTCTGAAAGGAACCCAGGATGTCAGTACATCGGTTTGGGGACATCAGATAAGGATGCTGACAATGCAAAATGCCTGGATCCCTTCAGCGCAGGCCACAAATGTCAAGGATTCCTCCGTCATCCGCATCAGCATGTCTTCAGATGTGGGCTAAAAAAAAAAAGAGAGAGAGAGAGAGAGAGAGAGAGAGAGAGAGAGAGAGAGAGAGAGAGAGAGAGAGAGAGAGAGAGAGAGAGAGAGAGAGAGCTAGCTTTAAATGGCACAGGTCTTAATCTCTTTTCCCAGTTTAAAAATAATAGCCCAAATTTGATAGCCAAATCCTAGGCATGCTTCCTTCTGATAAGGGTGTGTTGGAATCCTGCCTAAGACTACCATCCCGTAGGTACTACTCAGATGTAGATCACCTTGTGTTCAGTGGGGCTTACTCCCACCCCACCCTTGCATAGGATTGTGGCCTATATTAGCTGCACAGTATTACTAATACACTTCATATATCCAAAAGCTACATCTGTGCACACGTGTAATAGGGATCCGTACAGTTTCTTCCTTAACATGGATCTGGCAAGCAAGGAAGTCCTGATTAAGCTGAGGATTCCTTTTAAAAATTCATCAACAGGCCCCTTAGACGACCGGCAGTTGGTCTTATTTCATTGGTTCCAAGACCTGCATGCAATTCTAAAATGTGCACATGTAGTATTAGCTGTTTCTTTTCTTACTAGATATGTCAGATCCACCTTCGTGATCTAAGGAACCCCAGAGGTACATAGAGAACGAAAGGATGAGACTCCCACCTGCCTCTTTGGGGAATGGGAACAATCATCATGTTTTTGCCAGTCTCTGAAACAAAAATATAACAGCTACCAGTACACGCTGATATCTGGGAACTTGTATTCACTCCTTGGCCATTCAAACCACAGGGCACAGGGACATAGACCTAGGCTAGGGTCTTGCCAGGCTCAAGCTCTTCTGTGCGTTTTGGTAAAAGTGAAATAGGCAACACCTTCCAGACTTAAGCGCTCATCATGGAAGGAGGTTCTATTCACAGAATGAGAGTTGTGCTTTCAGAAGGGACCTTTCCACAGGGAAGGATTTTCCCCCCTTGTGAGTGGAGATTTCACTGATGGAAGGTCTTTGCACTCACAGTGCAAAAAGTTGGAGTCTAAGATTATGTCTACTCAGTGAATAAAACACTCATGTTACTAGACTCTAGCATAATATAATGGGTGAAATCCCACAGTAAATTGTAACTAGAGCAGACCCGTTGAATTAGTGGGGATTTGATAAGTCAACTCTTACGTAAGTATAACCAATTCAATTGTTCTGTTTTACTGCTGGATTGCAGCCAATGAAGGCATTTACATTTCCCCCTTTATGGATGAGAAGAACCACCACTGACTGTTAGTTCCCTTACCAAAGTGCCCTATAGTTGTCCACATGAGATTACCAAAATTCTGACAGGCCCTGTAGTGATGCTCATGTTGAGTTTCATAGCATCTCAAACCTTCTTCTTCTTCTTCTTCTTCTTCTTCTTCTTCTTCTTCTTCTTCTTCTTCTTCTTCTTCTTCTTCTTCTTCTTCTTATTATTATTATTATTATTATTATTATTATTATTATTATTATTATTATTATTATTATTAACTTGAGGGGCTACAAAACTTGCAAGAGTAAAATAAAATAAAATAAAATAAAACCTAGCAATCACTTCTGAACTAGCCTAAATACTTTCTGTAGATATGCATGAAATGATAGCATTAGACTGAAATGGCAAAAAAACCCAACCCAAAAGTATTTTAAGTTTTACAGATCTGTCACACTGAATGCCATCAGTTTTTAGATGTGAATAATTTAGAAACAGGTTCATCTGTTCACAAGAACACGTCAACTTCAAATGCATCGGAAATGTTTTCACCTGTTAAATTTTAGTTTGGAAGAGTGAAAAACAAGTAGTTGGGTCTTGAAAAATCAAGATACATGGTATATAATGCAAAGTCTATCTCTCTGGTGGTGGAACTATTATTTTATTCCATGTCATTTTTTTTAAAAAAAAAATCACAGAATTGTACCAGTACAGTTCGTTTTTGTCAAAAATTTCCATGTGTTTTTGTTCGTTTGTTACTTTTTGTGTGGCGCATGAAATAGAATATGACTCTCTTTCGAATAAATGAATAAATAAATAATGACTGAACAAGGAGCTACTATTTACTGAATGATTTTTTTTAAAAAAAGAGCTTGATTTTTTTCAAGCCGGAACGGTTATAAAGCATGTTTAAGACTTGAACAGCTGAGGTGGAAATGCCTATTCACCCGGAAATGTTTTATATCCAGGCCTACATGGGCTAGACCTTGGTTAGGCACACATTCAGTTGGGTATTTGTTAGAGGAATTCCGGCTCCCAGTCTTTTCACAACAGCAACAAACATCAGTTCTTCTGGTGCTAAACATTAATTTGAGTGGGCTGAGCTTAATATGCTCAGAAATACCCTTTCCCCTCAGTGCTAGGCCTGCCTCTCTGTGATGCCTTTATGATACTATACCTCTTTGTTTGACCGCACATCCAAAGAATAGATCTCAGCAGTCTAAGAAATAAAAAGAGAAAACAGACCCCAGATGTCCCAAGTCTGCCCAGCCTTCAGCTAGACCAGTAAATGGCAGGTGTCGGATGGACGGAATAAATATGTGTAACTAGGCAGATATCAACCTTCGCAATGGAAGGGCAGCCCTGATAGTTTAGCAGGCTGCTCAAGTTCATCTCAAGTAAGCCTGCATAGGGTTTAGGAGGTGAGGCAGCCTGCTCTTTATATGTTTACTCAAAGGTATGTAATGGCGTACAATATAGATTATTCCCTAAATAAGGGCATAGGAGGGCCACCTTAATTCTTTGGACCCACTATGATTCCTAGCCTGGTCTTACCCATGTTAATTTGGATGTGTCAATGTGTTCATCCCAAACAACAACAACATATTCTCCTGCAAGGCTGTGTATACGGTAACAATCTTAATCAGAGAATTTGGAAGGCAGCAGCTGCTGCTTCTGCCCCTGCTCCTCTCTGGTGGAGGGGGTGGGGGTGGAAATCCTCTATGCAAATCTGAAAGCTTTCTCCCTCTCCAACCCACAAGGTTTCCCATCCTCACGCCATCGCCCTGGCTCTGCCCGCCCCCGCCCCCACCCCGCCCTCCTATGGCAAGCCCCAAAGCCTCAAACATTTTGTAACAACTATATGACAAATGGTGGCGCTTTCATTCCTGTCAGACATCTTTGCCAGGATTGCTTGTTGTGTTTTCTGTCGGGCTGTGTCGTGGGACCAAAGGTGGCTGCTTTTGTACAGCATGTCAAATCTGGTTAACATTCAGCCATTTATCTTTAGCCGTGTGGTGCACTAGGCCTCTGGTACAGAGTTCTTTGCTTCAAAAACACCCCCCCCCCGTTACCCCTCCCCACACACACCCCTCTAGGAATACCAGCCCTCCTTTCCTTTACCTCCCACCTCCGCTCAAAATCTCTATATGTGCCTCTCAAAGGGAAGCACACTATGGCACAGGTCATGTGGCAGACACAATGTTCCATAATTTGGGGAACGTTTTCTAGGCAAAATCATACAGTACAAGTGTAGTGTAACTGAACTGCTGGTTGCCCAGTGAAGTGTAGCAAATCGGCAGCAGCATAGGATTGACGGTGGGGGGCAGGGAGAGAGAAAGCAAGTGGAATCCATGCCTAGCTACAGCACTTTTTTCAGAATTTAGGAGAAGATGCAAAAAAAGTGCCACATTTTAATCTGATGATTCAGGAAGGAGTAAGGTTTCTGGAACCAAATCTCTGAGCACATGGACTTGGTGTGGTTTTGGATGCAAATAACAAGATAATGTATTTGGGGAGTGTTGCATATTTCTCTGTATACAGAAGTACACATCGAGTATGCATGTTTATATTTTAAGTATTTTGGTTCGTTGCTGTAATGCATTGCAAGGCACTTACAGAACTAGAGGGTGGCTGGAATACAAGGCTGGGATTGTCAAAACATTTACCTTGGTCGACTTTTCCAGATCTGATCACTTTCGAGCCTTCCTGATCATGCAGAAACAGTATAATGACAGTGACTCGTGGGAAGGAAGATAGGCCAATTATTATCTAAGGCTGCTATAGAAATTATGGATAGCATTTGAGAGCTAAAAACAAACAAGATATGGAGGCTTTGGTGCCCTGCCCCATTCACTTAAGGTATCTGAAGTCAGCCAATAGGTTTGTGGATAATTTTAGCACCTAACAATGATCATATCCAAGAGTGCAAGGAGGTTAATTGAAAGACAGGAGTGGGTGGGTGGGTGAGCTCTCTCTGTTGTTGCCTTTTGGGGTTTTATTTATTTACTTCTAAGTAAAGGACCCAGGAGGTTGCTTTTTCTTACTTTGAAAACAATTTCTAATATCAGGGAAATACTCTGTTTGTTTATGCTCACATAATGGAAGTTTGTCCGCCTGGGAACTGCAGCAAATGGGAGAAGTATGCATGGATTTCACAGGTAACAGGATTATGTGGGCACATAATTGATCCATTTGGAAGGGGGGGGGGAATGACAGTACTCTAAAGATGCCCAGGCTTTGGAGATGGAGTTTATGAAACAGGCATTTGTAAATTCAAAGGAATCAATATGTCAATTTTATTACATCTCAAAACCAGCTGGGCTTTAAAGGAACAGTAGCCTCTCTCTCTCTCTCTCTCTCTCTCTCTCTCTCTCTCTCTCTCTCTTTTTTCCCCACCCCTTCAGAATTGCAGCTGTGCTGTCATCCGACACTGTATACTTCTCTTTGAAAGGCTTAGAATATTTGGAAAATGTACTTTGCTCAGAGATTTTGCACCTATTCAAGGACTGTTTTCGCATTGTCCTGCCCGAAAGGGAGGGGAAGGCGGGCAGAAGACAAACACCTTTTGTCACATGGTTGCCTGAAACAAAAGATGCATTTCTTGAACCTATTGAAGGTCATGCAAATGTGCAAGGGAGGCAGGGTTGCGATTGTCAGTTGCTGCTAAGATGCGTCCCCTTTCTGGGTAGACTCGCATTGGGTGCTGTTTGTGGAAGAAGAGAAGGACAACTCCCGAGCCCAGTGGGAAGGCTGAAGGAGCCATGGGAAATCCATACCATTACTTCCAAGGCAAGGCTTTATGTCTGGCTGGGTAAAGAATCCAGTCATTTCCACACCAGGTACCCAAAAGATCATAACTGAGACATTGGCTACTGGATATGCCCAGAGTAGTGGAGAAGGATTGCTGGTCCTTGCTTGGGAAATTAGCTGTAAAAGGTACATACACGTCCAGCCGAACGTGAATGGAACACTTGACTTAAATGGCCTTTGGTTATCACAGAGATGTTTAACTGCAGTTCCACCAGCCGACACATTCAGTGGTGAGAAATAACAATGTGCATTGTCTTCCATGAGCCTCTGAAGAGCCACATATTCCCCAACCCTAAGCTTACAGTACGGTTCAGTACTCTTCTTTGGAAACAAGGCCAGTCTACAAGGGAGAGGAGGATGTTAAATGATCCAGATGTGTTCAGTATAACAGGTGATCCTAGGTATGGTTCCCACTTGCCAGTGGCTTAAAAGTCATCCCACCAAATAACTGGTGTGGAACTAACAGCCACAACTCACAGGGCTTGCTGTGTGTTTGAGTTTAACAGGACAGATTAAATCAGGCATGTCCAAACTTCGGCCCTCCTGATGTTTTGGACCACAACTCCCAGAATTCTAAGCTTGGATTGCCAATGGCAAAGGACTGTGGGAGTTGCGGTCCAAAACATCTGGAGGACCGAAGTTTGGACATGCCTGGATTAAATCATAATAGCAAAGAATGTACTGTAGTTTTGCACATGTGTTTTGAACCAAGACAAAAGAAGAGGCAAAGCTGTATTGTACTAAGTTGTGGCACCCATTTGTGTAGCCCAGGATTTTTGAAGCTGATAGTCAATGAATCTTTTCTACCCTTCCTTGAAACTTGGGCTTGCTGCACGCAATGTATGTGATGTTCCACATTTCCACATGTTTGTTGTGAGCCTTAAGGTTCTAATAGTGGGGTTTTGCTTGCTAGAGATGAGAGTTCTTTCTGCATCTTGGGAACAGCCTACTCATTTTTTTTACTTCTGCAGCCAAGGGAATAGAGTTGTGGATTTTAAATCTTCCTGAATTTATGGGTTGGAGGGACACCTTATATGTAGAAATCTAGAAGATGATAATAGGTGAAGTCTACTGTCTTTATTTCCATGAGTAGGGTCCTATGTTCTGGAAGTTTGTTTACATTCCTTCTTTCACCCTTTCCCTCACATCTGTACACATCTGTCCTCTTTAACATGATGTCATGCACAGTGAAGGTACATGCATGGAGCCTTCTGATACCAGAGGAACGAGTCAAATCTACTGCTGTTAGTGCAACTTTGAGCCTGTTCAGCATGCTACATTCAATATTCAATGTAAGATCTTTGGATAAAGTGAGACACATCTTTTTAGTTGTACCTATATTACTCCTTGTGTGTGTACTGGGTGGGAATAGCCATAGCTCAGTGCAGCAGCTCCCAGGTTCAGTCTTCGTTATGAACAGAGGCTGAGACCCTGGCAGAAGTTCTGCCAATCAGCAAAAGGGACAGTGTGTTAAGACGGATCTGACTTGGTACATTGATGGTTTCCCACATTTCTCCACATAATATTAGGTGGGACTTGCCAGAGTCATTTTACTGCCAAGGGAAATGCAAGAGGGGTGCTATTTTGCATCACTCAGACCAAAGCTTCATAAGCGTCGTATGCATCAACTCTGGAGATGGGCAAATAATGTTCTCTGTATCTGAGGGAGCAAGCTTATTCAAGGGCTACAGGGAGACCCCCATTCTTTTCTTTTGTTCTCCTTTTGGGAACTTCACATAGTACCGAAAATAGAGCACAGTAGAATTTGGTGGATGCTTTTCTCAGAGGAAGTTACCTCTTCCATCCATATTACTTATCCTCAAAATGGCAGTCAACCCACTGGTGCTGATCTGCAAGCCATCAGTCATCAGTAAGCAATCAGGAATGATCAGAAAATATTAAGAGCCTAACCTCAGTCTCCCGTAGGCAACGGATTGTATGTTCCAACACCCCAGGTGATGCCATGCTGGACCAGGTTAGGAAAGGGCCATGCCAACAGACCTACTTGTAGATGCTGCCACTATTTGAACAGGTGGTCTGCATTATATGATATGCAAAGCAATATCACAATTTTAAGTTTAACCTTTAATTTATTTATTTATTTATTTATTTATTTGACTTTTATACCGCCCATCTAGACCAAGGGCTATTCTGGGCGGTTTACAACATGTAACAACAAACAAAGGAATACATTTCAAAAACCAAAATACAATGTACAAAATAAAAAATATACATAAATCAACAACAAAAACCAACAGGGAGCCTGTCTAGTCTTTCTTTCTTAACAATCACAATTACAGAACCACTTTAGATAAAAATGGAAACTACAACTCTGATAGTGGCAGGACTTTTGAAATTTTGATACAATATGATAAACAATGCCTATTACTAAAAAAATTCTTTTATGACTGTAATATATTTTTAAATGTTTTCATGTAATATTTATATAATTTCTAGTTTGATTTTCCCCATACCTCCTCTCAAGTTGGCAACCAAACCTCTCAAGTTCACCAAACCGGAATGCTCAAGAGCAATGGTTTTTATTGTGCCTTTTGTCCTTCTCTCTTTTTTTGGTCTGTGTTTGGTCCATTGCTCTTACTCTGCTGATCTCCCTGCTGCATTCCTTTTGCCCTACATTGTCCCTTCACAGAGTTCTACCATCTTCACACTTCCTAGAGTCCTCCTTGACTTTTTGTGATCTTCCTGACTTTTGATCCCATTTCTCCCCTCCCCCCCCCAGTTTCTTTTTACCTTCACATTTTGCTTTGGATTCTAAGGCGGGGGGGGGGGGGAAGCAGGGGAGAGAACTACCTGACAAGCTGTGCAGGGTTCGGTAAAAAAGGTAACAGGTTATAAACGGTCTGTTTTTTTTTAGGCCTTCGACAACTTTGTCAGTAGAGCAACATTCCATTACACACCGCATTAAGAATAAGTGACCAAAGTCCTGTTGCTTATTGTTGTAAATAAGCACTAGAGCAAGCTCATTAAATCAAATGGAATTTGGTGCAAGTTCTATTGATTCAAATTGTCTACTCTAACTGTGACTCGCTTTGCTAAAGTAAGTTGCTGTTAAAGTAGGTCCATTTGAATCTGTGGAATTAACAGAAAAGTTGACTCAATAAATTCCTCTTGATTCTATAGGCCTACCCTAGTGCTATTTACTACGCGAAGCAACATGATTTTTGCTGCTGTCTACAGTGTCTAGATTTCCTTGGCAGCATGAACTGAAGCCTTGTAGTTAGCTAATAATTTTTACAGCATATATGTGTTCTAATTTTATTTTGGGATCTTTCTTTCTAAAGAAAGCAGTTTGACCCACTTCCTTACATCTTCATCACTGAGGAACCTACAGAAAAGCAAGCCTCTTACTATTTTCAAAGAAGGCTGTAGCTGCTCTTAAAATAAGGATGACATCTCAAGTGTGAACATTTATATACAATGTGAAACAAAGAGTGGAAGGGGGACTTTTACATGGTGGTGTTCTTCTGTCTCCAGTAATTTCTTACAATTGCAGGAAATGTAAAATTAGCAGGGTTCCCATGTTTTGCTTAATACATGATCATAAAGAAGCCATGTCAACATAAAATCTAAAAGGAATCTCCTACAGTAGTTCTCCTACTTATCTTTCACCTTCATTTTTGTCAGTTAAGCTACAGAACAACCCCTGTTGTAGAAATGGCACTACAGTGGTACCTTGTATAAAGGAATTAATTCATTCCAAATTAAATTTGTTAAACAAATTTTCCTTTATACAAATTTCTCATTGGAATGTATGGAAACTGGAGTATTCTCTAATCGCAACCATTTTTATGTTGTGCGGATTCGCCCCATGGGCAATTCTGTTAAGCAAATTTCCCCTATCTCCAGAATTTTTTATGTTGTACAGATTTTATGTTATACAAACATAAAAGGGTCCACTGTATATCCATTCAGTGGATAAGTGAGTTGTGGACTGCAACAGCCAACCCAGATGGACTAGTGATTGACAAGAAATAAGGATCTTTTATGCCAGTAAATTGGCACATAAAGTTGCCATTTGAAAGCCACCATGAATCTTAACTTTTATACTGGGCGAAGAAAGCTAGTCGTGAACTAAGCTTCATTTTTTAAAATCCTAAAGGCAAGGGTGAGACTGCAAGCGTATGCATGTTGACTTGGGAAATCCTTCTGAACACAGTCTTGAGAAAGGATGCTGGCCACTGCTCTATAAGAATTCAAGGTCAGCTCCTAAGCACTTCTACAGATACAGATATCCAAAGTGCTAAGCCGTTTCGTTTGCTGACTTTCTTTTGGCCTGCCATTATATATAGCAAACAAGGCACTGTAGAGATAAATGGTAGAGCAGAAATCTGTTGTTGATCTGATTGGAGAGTCTCACAGCACAACTGTAGCAGCTTCTTCAGAGAATTTAACTATCTTTATGGAAGAGCATGAGGCGCTGCCAATATCTGCAGATCATTGTCATGATAGACCATAACGGCTTCTTCAGAGCCGTTCCGGTCTATCATGTCAATGCGTACTTAGGGAGTCCTCAATGCATGGATCATTGACACAGTACTACATAACTGCTCCTTAGAAGCCATTACAGGGTATCAAGTCAATGCATACTTAGGGAATCTTTAACACAGAGACCACATACGGGGACTCACTCTGAATTCTAACAATCCTTACGAAGAAAAAAAAAACAAATTACTTGACGATGGATCTCATTCAGAGAGTATACAAACGCTGAAGTGCTAAAATACTTCCTAAGTGCTAACTATACTACAGGAGGAAGGGGAAGGAGAGGCTGTCGTTAATGAAGCAACCAGTTGTTAAATAAACATTGAACCACAGTCCTGGAACATAGTGAAACTTCTATTCCCCACCACCACCACCGCCACCATCTGACCATATCATTTTGTTTAGTTTTCAAAAATTCATTTCCACCCCACAGGTCAACTTTTAGTCCAGTATTGACAGCAATAAACTGTTAGTATGCAACATTTGGTCAGCGTGTACTATTATGCGCTGTAATAACAATCCATATTGTATCGCTGTACGTGAATGCCTCATACACCGGGCTTATACCTTAGCTGCTTATGTTTTGCTTCTCAAAGAAAAAGCCTCGTATTGTGGAGAGAATGATGGTAATGATGATCAAGGCTTTTGTTCTGAAATCTAAACACCTAAATTTGATGCAGATGAGAGTGCCCATTTTGAAACGAGTGCCTTGTGTTCGCCCCAGCCTTCTAGTGAGTCAATGAGGTTTTCCAACGTGTTGTGGCATTCCTCCCTTCAATTGCAAATGAACACCCCAGTCGTTTATATTCTTGCTGAGGGAGATTTCGCTGCGCTGGGTTGAAAATAGTTGGAGTTTGCTGTTGATATATATATTTTTCTTTTGTGTTCCTCTTGCTGACTGACATCTGCTATCACGCGAAGCAGGTGTTCCTGTGTAAACGAACGTGCCATGTTTGTGTTTCGCTATCCTCGCTATTGCGCACCCAAATGAGCAGCATGATTAAGAATCCTGTAAATTTTTGAAAGGAAACGGATGGCTGCCCTACTAGAACATAATTACACCGTTCCAACATCCGCAGCTCACTGCTGCAGCCGAGTTGGAGAACAGCAGAAATTAATAATATATAATAGCATCATTCTCATAATTTAAAAATGAAATAAAGTCAAGTTGGAGATTCAGCTGAAATACGTTTTCTCTTTAATTCTCTTTAAGACCTAGGATAGATTGGAATTTTTACTGGGTGAAACCTGACCAGGGATAGCACAGCAGGTGCCACTATGGGATCTGATTCATGGCTGAGATTTTGTTTAGAGTGATAATAGATATGCAAAGACCTCTCTACAACCTGCTTATCAAACAGGTTGTAGAAATTAGCTTGGTTCAGTCTTTGTGCAGGACTTCTTTGTGTCTTGCTCTAACTTGTATTCCCCATTCCACAGCTTTTCAACTATGGCAAAACTGTATGGCAGGTTGGGTCCTTTAAGCAAAGGCACAATTAATCAGCTTAAAATGTAGTGTAGTATCACTTCTCCCATCACCCAGAGAAACAGCAATATTTTTGACTCTTCGTTGAGCCGAACGAAGTGGTGTTACAAATCACTGTTAAAGTCAGCCCTGGGAGCTTGCGTTTTAATTACCCCGCTCAACCTGGCTGGAGAAATGTGGAAATGTTCAGAAGAGGAAAACCTGTTTGTTAGTGACTAAAGACGTCAGGAGGAAATCGGGCACTACCGTCATCTTACTTGTGTGCTGCTTCTCTTATGTAATTGCCGGGACTGTATGTAACTAATTTAGGCAGCTTACCAGAAAAATTGCTATATTTTTCACCTATATATTATGAGGACAAATAGTATATTTAGTTGAGCACAGTTAGCAACAGAGTGAACCTAAGCTATTACTGGACTGTCACAATCTTTCCTAGTTTTAATAGCAGGAGTGAAAAATAGAGGCATGCTTGTGATGAGTGAATAATAAATGGGATTTTTAAAAAGTACCTTCATACCTGAGTTTGTTACTTATAGGGCCCAGGTGCATTTTTCTATGTTTTGAGGTTTAGCCCACATAAAACCTTTTCGCTTAATACATATCAAGAACAGATACTCATTTAATTTGGGTTGTTTGAGTAGAAAATCCCTGAACTATTTTCCATTTCTTTCTCAGGTCACTTGCTTCAAGTTGACTATTTTTAATAAGGTTTAGGTGCCAGCGGTCATTGAATGCTCATTTTGATCAATAGTTACATTAACATTTTACAAAATATGAGCAAATGTAGTCTAACAACTCTGTGAAAAATTGAAGTGCTTTCTCAGCATTGATTGGGGTCCTGAAGACATACTAATTTGTTGTTTTGAATGTGCTGATGCTGTTGTGTGGGGAACGGGAAATTGTGTTGGCCACCTGGCACACCCCCACAGTTCAAAAACTGGCAGACCATACTCTGTGAAGTAATTTCTTCCACACTAGCATAAATACACTGATTTAGTGGCAGAATTCCATTTCAGGGGTATGGCCTATTTTGTAAGTCAGTCAGAGCCTTTATTTTCACACACAGGCCTATTTTGTCTGAAGTTCAGCCCACATTTACATGAGTTACTTCTACCAGGTAAGTCGTACTGTCTGTTAACAGCACTGTCAGAGCTTCATACAAAATAGGTCCATCATCTGTACTTGTGAGGGAGGTCGCCATATTTGTTGCTCGTGTTTGGCCAGTTCACAGGCAGAGCTGGAGGGGTGACTTTTAATCTCATATAGTATTTTTAACTTAAAAATCTTGTTCTCTGTATGTGGACAAGGCAAATGTACTTCACTAAGAAGGATTTATTGAAGGTCAAAGTATGAATCCCTAAAATAAAATTTAAAAATGCAAATGTGGCTAACCTGTCATGTTTTGTTGATATATACTGTAATATAGAAAACAATTGCCTATGGCATACAGTATTATTCTCTAGATGACTAAATAAGACAGGTTTAGGGATACTAAGACCACATGTATGAACAAAACCACCTGTAATCTAAGTATACCAGGCATGTCCAAACTTTGGCCCTCCGGATGTTTTGGACCACAACTCCCACAGTCCTTTGTCATTAGCAATCTAAGCTTAGAATCCTGGGAGTTGTGGTCCAAAACATCAGGAGGGCCAAAGTTTGGACATGCCTGAAGTATACATTAGTATATGTGCCTATTAGACATCGATCAGACCCTAAACTGGATGGAGTGCTGGTGTCCCACTATATTTGTTCACTCCTTCAGTGACACCATAGTCATCATACCCATGTCATACAATGAAAGAACAGAAAGATTGGGAACAAATCATTGTAGATCAATACAGGCAATAGGAAGTACCACTTCTTACATCACATAGTTAAAGTACAGAATATGCTACCTCAAGATATAATGATGGCAGCCAACTTGGACAGCTTTGAAAAAGGATTACACTAATTCACAAAGGAGAAGGCTCTTATTAGTTACTAATCCTGAGGACTTCATACTAGCTCCAGTACCAGAGGCTCTGAGCACCAGTTGCTTGGGAAGGTTACCAGGAGAGTGCAGTCACCACCATGTTCTGCTTGTGGGCTACCCACTGACAGCTGGTGTTGGCTGCTGTGAGGACTGAATGCTGGATAAGATGGTTGTTGTGTGTGATAGAGCAGGGCTTTGGCTTTCCCTATGAACTTTTGCTACGTTTGAAGCAACCTCTTATTTCTGATTCAACTAAGAATTTTTAAGAGACTGTGTGAAATGTTGAGGGTGATTGTTATAAGAAGCTATCAGTTCCTGCTTTATTTTTACATCAGAGTCTTCTCAGGAAAGACTAGTAAAAATGGTCCCCATTTTAAATTGCTCTAAGCAGCAGTGTCATCTTAGTTTCCCTCTGCAAGAAGAAACTATGACATTTGGAAACAGGCTTCAGAGCCGTCGTCAATGGTCTTGTTTCATTTCTAGGGGATTTCAGAATGAAGAAAATAGTTTCTTCATTCTGGCAAATGGCAAAGTACGTTTTGAAACCTACTCGCGGAGAATGATTTGTCTGTACATGCTTGTACAAATATATCTGTGCCGTGATAACTAATACCAGTGTTTCAAACTCTCACTGGGGAAAGTTGAAATGGGTAAATATAAATTTTCCCCTCCTTTTTTGTAGGAAGGGAAAAACAAATGGCATCCCTCGTCATTCATATCATTGCGTATACAGTAGTCATCTCAACCAGTCATGTGATTTGGCAAATGATGCAGAATATTCTATGAGCACCTCTTCCTTTCTTGAGCAGCAAAAACGCAAAAGTAAATAAGCAAATAACAGTTTCCTGCCCTTTATCATGCATCAGATTTCCCACTTAAGGCAGTTGTCTCAATGTGCCTAATGGCGGGCATGAGTGGAGTTCTGCTAAGTAAAGAAGCATTCCTTCCAGAGACAGCCCAGTCAGAGAATCTTGGTCTATGTCTGTCCAAGATGGTGTGGATAGTGCTTTGTAAAATAATTCCTGCAACTACACCACTGCTATCTGCAGTTATTATATCATGTTAAAAGGTTGCTAGTATCACTTTCAGCTGTGGGGCATGTTTTCTAACCTTACCTGTGGTGTGATCGCGTTCCTCCTTTTATCTTTGATCTCCTTACCAAGCAATCTGTAACTGTGCTGTGTTTTCCAAGATAGCATCTCTTCTCACATGACAACAAAAATAATTTCTTATACCCAGAAGTCCATTTTATCAAAGGTAAACCAGCACACACCAAAACTGAAGATGAGAATCAGAGAGGGGAGAAGGAAAGAACAGGGGGGAAAGGTAGTAGCAATAGGCATGCTGTTTGATGGGGAAAGGCAGCTGTTCAAAAGAAAACATGAGACTAATTAAAAAGTTTATTGTTGTTTAACTGAGCAAACAGAAGTTTTAAAAACTATTTCATATAACTTATTTTAATTATCAGCAGTTTGTTGTTGTTGTTGTTGTTGTTGTTGTTGTTGTTGTTGTTGTTGCAAACAACACCATACATCAGGAATAGTATAATTTAATTCTGTGCCTGGCTGAGAATCCAGAGCTTGAGAAGTTGGTTTCAGAGAGTAAGCTGTTTATATATTGTTTTGAAAGCAGCACACATTTGTAACTCGTTGCAATGTCAGAGAGACTGAATGAGTTACCCTTTACTTCAAGTTGCTTTAAAGAAAAAAAGTATGGTTAAAAAGGGAATTGGAAAGGTCTGATCAAAACGCCTCTTAAAATGGCTTTGAAAAACAAATTTTAAAATTGACTGAAAGTGCTCTTCATTGCACCAGCAACAAGTCATTACCCTTTAATGCCATTTTTGATCTGTAACTTCATTACACTCTCATTGCTAAAAAAAATAATAACTCTTTGGTCATGTTATTTGCAACTCATTTCTTCTCAGCCCTGCTGGGGAAAATGGGAGTTGTAGTGCAATTCATCTGGAGAAGACTGACCTATATGATAGTAAATACAGTACTACTGAATTAAGTGGGTGTTAAATTCTGAATAAACAGAAATCAAAGCGGGCCAAAGAGCTTCTTCACAAACTTCTGAAGACAGTAGGACTGTCCATGCTCAAAAGACCAGATTTTTCATTTGTAGACAAGCAAGGAAAATTCTTAGTTTCTATTTTGTTTTGCTGTATGGCATTCTTGACACCCTCCCACTGGTCTTGCATGTTTATGAAAATTTTAATATCATGGGTATTGCTCTGTAAACAAGTGTACATTTACCAAAGCAGCTTCCCTTACACTCTTTCCTTGTAATCAGATGTGAAAATTATACCCTCCTTTTTGGATACATGATAATTGCACGTTTCAGCATACAAAGAATTGTGTCTGTTTCAGTGGTAAAATGCAGGAAAGAGGGGGAATTGCACAAGGCAGTCAGCAAAAAATAAGTTATTACATTTAAGATAACTGCCACTGCTCTTTTGGGGAGAATTGAGGCTTGCAATCATAACTATGTTCAAGAGAGTTTTTTATTTAAATATATCTAGCAGGAGCATGGCATTAAACAATGAATATACTCAAACAGGAAAAGTTGTTTCTTATACCACTTCAGCACTGCATGAGTTTGTTGTAAGAGGTATTTTAACTAGGGTCCTTGGGTCCTTTTCCAAGGAGAAAGGTAGGGTAAAAATACTCTTAAATAAATAAATAAATAAATAAATAAATAAATAAATAAATAGGATCTATTTTAAAAGATGTCCTCTTATCTATTGGGTATTTCTCTCTAATGATAATTGTATTTATACTCACTGGTAGCCAGCCTTTCTTTCTCTTGCTGGTGGTACGCAATTGAGTATGGCTATGGAATGGATATAGATGGAGTCAGAGGCTGTTTTCATGGCACAGTGATAGTAATGGGAGGGGGGCAAAAATAATATATGCAACCAAACAACAATAACATTGAACCTTGACTCTTTCTTGGCCTGGCATTAAATTACCATGAAGTTCAACTGATGCACCTTTTCTTTAAAAAAATGCTGTTGACCTCAAAATGCAGAAAGTTTGGCATCCCACAGTCCAAGGATGAAAGTAGTCTGACTTTAGCCTAACGTTCTGCCATTTTCACCCTACCATTAAGATTTGCTGGCACAATTCCCTGAAGTCCTCTTGAGTGCATCATGGATAACAACAAACATTCTAGATGTGTTGGGCTTTGTTTGCTCATCCCCTCCAGCCAACATGGCCAGCAGTGAAGGATGGGGTTATAGATAGGACCTGATTTCCATCGATAAGGAGAGCACCAAGGTAGAGAAGGCTAGACTAAGCCATGATCTGGAAATGATAAAGGATTTAGCTATATGAAACACAAGGTTGGCCAGCAATGAGGATCCACTACCTGCCTTATGAAAGTTAGCTCTCCTTGGAAGTATATGCATCAATAGTCTGGAAGTTACAGTCAACTTACAACTCATCTTTTTCAGATGTATTCCAAAGGGTGACTCCAATAGATGGTCTAGAAAAGCCAGGAAATATTTCTTTCTTAAGCATAATGCCATCCTTATCTGGTATTCCATCTGTTCAATACAAGTCCACTCTCAAGTGTTTCTAGTGAGCACAGATTGAGGTTCATGACCCAAAGCTAGAAGATAATTTGTGAAGCTCAGTAGTGGGGCTCACTGTAACTCAGTGCGACCCAATGGTGCAAGGTCCCATGATGCTCATCTTCACAAGCTTATAATGAGCTATTTCACTGAAGCCAACACAAAGGGAAGTGTTTAAATTGATACGGTAGTAGCCCATCATCTATGTTTGGACTGACCGTCACAATTCAGTCATGGGAACTGATCAGGGCATGGCAGCAGCACCCTCGCACAGCAGCTTGAGATCGGAAATGAATAAGACGACAGTGGCCCTTTTAAGTCATCCAGAAAGAAGATGCCAGATGATTACACCAGTTTGAGTTTATCTAAGCACACTTACCATTACAAAAATACTAAGGTATCTATAGTAACCCAACAAGCTTTAATTATATGGTGCCTAGAAATGAGAGCACCTGCAGCTGCTCAGGGCCCTTCAAACAAGATGTAGCTCATTCTGGAATAGTGTTGACTCAGAAGAAAGAGTACGACCTACTGAGTCATTAGCACACCCCCTGTTTCCTTTCCAAATTCTGATTCTTTTTGAGAGGGGGTTGTCAGTGGGTTGTGCGGGGGGGGGGAGAGGACAAGATCAGAAAAAGGCCTGAAAAGAGGATAGAGGGCAAATGATGGTGTTGCAAGGATAAAGGCAAGTAGCCAGGAAAGCTGCATTCTGCATTCAAAGCGAGTTATGTGGTCCTGATTTGGCTGCAGATGGAGGCTAGAGTCAAGTGCATTTGTGTGCAGTGGATGCCATTTGCTAACAGCACATCGCCTCAAGTAGCAACTGGAACCAGATGGACCTCCAGATGTTACTAGATTAAAAACCCTGTCATCCCAGTCATTGACTCTGCTGGCTCAGACTGCCAGTAGTATTGAGTGTGTGTGTGTGTATTGTGTCATTACAGTCGTGACCGACTGTTTGTGACTCCATGTCCATGGAGTTTTCTTGGCAGGAATACTGCCTGCTCCAGGCACCTACAACACCTGGTATTCCCTGGTGGTCTCCCATCCAAGTACTAACCAGGGCCGATCCTGCTTAGCTTCCGAAATCAGGCGAGATCGGATGTGCTTAGGGCATCTAGGCAGCTAGTATTGAGTAGCTGAAGTCTAGTAGTATTGAGAAAGTATGTGTCTCCCACCCCTCATCTAAAGAGAGGAGTCCTTGTAGCAAATGCATTACAGTGTGTCTGCCTAGCATACACTTTATTAGCCAGCCACCTGAAACCCATGACAATCAATTTTTATCAAATGAAGTAGAAGAGACAGGAATGGAAGAGAAACAATGATATGGAAGAACGAGACAATCTGAGAAGTTAGAACTGGACAGACAGAACTTGGTTGCGGAGAAGCAAAAGTGCCTGAAGACTCCAGAAGGGTTGGATCGGCAGCAAGGTAAAATATGAACAACAGAAAGGGGCAGAAGCAGAACAAATCAAGACAGAGAGATCTGCTCAACGGTTTCCATGATCCAGAGTACAGGGAAGAAAAACTGTGAGGATGATGGCTGCAGAAAGAACAGAGAAGAGGCGTCAGTTAGTAAATAAACCAAGTAAGTGATGTTGCTGTTGCAGGAGGTCTCCGAGATGGGGAAGCATTGGGCTGAAGAACTGGAATGGAGGAACTGCCATGTGCCAGGGGACTACTGAAACAGTTCCTGCTCTGTCATAAGGAAGAATAACTAGCCGTCATGTTAAGCTTTATGTTTGACCCTTCTGGGGGATAGCAAAGGGATCCATACTTTTCTGCGACCACAAAACGAGGATATTACTGTTCATGTTGGTCACCATGTGGGTCGAGTCAATCTCTTTCCTCTTCAACCAGATGCACCTTCCTCCTAGACTTCTAACTTGGTCACTGATGATTTCATGTCTGGAGGGAGGCATACCATTCATATCCCATCTTTGGCCTGAAATTGTGTACTAGTTGGTGCAATATGCCTACCCTAAATCCTCTTATGGGGAATATTATGTATTGGGTCCAGACACACAGCATGCTACGGAAGATTCCTTTATTCCACACAGGAGATGCATGGCAAACACTCACATTCCATAAATACCCATAGCTCCACCCCCCAGTTCACCCCACGAGGCATTTCCTCATTACCAGGTCCACCTGGCTTCAACTGCGGTAAGCCTTACTCTTAAAATAACCTATACACAATACTCTATACACTACAGGGAAAGCTAGTTTTTCAGCATGAAAAGCTATCTAGGAACATTCTACCATTATATATAGTTATCTGCAGGCATTGTCTGCAAACAAACTATGGGAAGATGTATCCTTCCCATGCTAGTTCCTGCCGTCTGAAATGCTACAGGCCAGGAACAGGTTTACCAGTTCATCTTAAGCACATGAAAGCAAAGATGTAGTGTGAGATTATGGTGAGGTGGTCTAAAAAATCTGAATGGAAATGACCGACATAATTTTGCAGACTGAAAGTTCTATATTGGCATAGTAAATAGCCTTGTAGTGAGGGTATTCTTTATTTAGAACTAGGACCTAATTAATACCTAGTCTCCTTGATACTTTTGGTAAACAGTGTGTGTGTATGTGTGTTTGCAAGTGTTTTTATTTGTGAAGCAAGTGTTTTTAGTTGTCAAGGCTTTTGCTGCAACCACATCTCCTAACATTAGAATGCTCCCAGCACAGTGCAGTTCTTCTGTTGACAGACTGGTTTCCCCCTCCATTTGCAACTGCAGTTCAATGAGGTAGTAAAATTAAAGATGGTGCATTTGTATCTCAGAGGAATGTAAATCAGGAGTTGTGCCATTTCATTCTATGGACTTGCACTCGGACACAATAGAATTAGGCCTCATGTCACCCAGAAGATGAAAAGTCCCTAGGCTAAAATGGGATATTGCTGATCTCAGCATAGATATGACTTTTAACCATTCCCTTTTCCATATTTCAAAAGGACCTGCTTGCCACTAGTCAGATTATTGCATTTCCAAAATTAACAGCAGAAGACTGGCTCCAGAAACCTTTTCTGGTCGACTTTTCTCCATCTCTCCCATCTGCTTCTCCATCTACTGGAGATCTTAGTACAGATCCCAGGGTAGTTGTTCAACAGAGGCACAACAATTTTCTCTCACAGCTCCTCATCATGGCACTGCAGCTTCTACATGAAACGTTCTCAGGGGTTATCCCATAATTAATTCTATTGAAAAGTTAAAGATCTGATGGTTAATTTGGAGCTGATAATGACAGAATTTCCCCAGTTGATCAGAGGCAATCCAGTATTAATGGGCCTAATCCTGCTGAACCACCATTTTGTAAATAAATGTATTCTGTTTCTCAGACACACGTGAGGGGGGGGGGGAAACGGCTACAATATATGGAAAATTATAATATAATGCCATATCCTGGACATTATATGATGGAACAGCATGATTAAGGTGTCTGTGAACATTCTCAGTCATCCAGGTGAGGTTACTTGGAAGTTGAATCATGGCAACTGGACTTCTTTTCTTGAGAGATTGAAATGTATCGATCTCTCAAGAAAAGAAGTCCAGTTGCTACGACTCAGCTTCCAAAGATGTTCAAGGTGCAAATCTTAGCAGTTAAATATGTAACTGGTAAGAGTTGGACACTGAGCAACTCCTGATTGTGTGTGTGTGTGTGTGTGTGTGTGTGTGTGTGTGTGCGCGCGCGCGCGCATGTGCTCATCCAACCATTTCAGGCCAGGATCTCCTTCTACTCCATCATGGGCCACCCCCCATGGAAAATTGGAAGATGCAAACTACAGAAGATCGGTCACACCATGTGGCCTGATCTCTGTGTTTTGCTTTTTATAATCGGGGGAGGGGGGAGTGTTGTTTTGTTTTCCCTCTTTTTCTACTAGTATTGTTGACTTGTTGTTCTGTTTTTTATTGTTGATTTTAATATTGCTGTAAACCGCCCAGAGTTCCTATTGGAAGATGGGCAGTAAAAAAATGAAACAAATAAATAAATCTTCATTATGATGAATAGGAATGCCATTTTTGCTATGAGGTTACAGTAATCCACGGTGGAGGCTAACCTGTTAGCTTCTTGTCCCCAAGATGGACAAGTATTTGCTTTTGTTGCTGTTGTTGTTCCTATCCCCTTGGTCTTCGCCCAGTCTCACATCAGTTCAGTGTGGCTTTTTCAGGTGGATAAAAGCAGCAGGTTCTAGTGGTTGTGATCAAGACTGTGCTGCTGTCTGCCGTATTGCCGGCAACGCCAAGTGGAACCATGTGGACAGAAAGAAACGTTCCCATCGGCATTAAGGCAAACAGTGGAGGGGGAAGCGGCAGCAGCATTTGGAAAGGCTGCCTTCCTAAAATGCCTTTGCCGAGCAAACTCTCCCTTGCTGATACTTTTTGCCATTGGGAGGGGGAGTTCTAGCATTACTTTGGCTGCTGCTACACACAGTGCTTATGTTCATTAGCTCTGACTGCTTTGTTTTTCTGGTGGCTTTGCAAAAACAATGAGATGCCCGAGTAATGTGCATACTGATGTGCCTATAGCTCGCGAACGGTTGTAAAGAAAGCCGGCCACCCATTTTTGCCAGCATTGCAAGGGGCATTTTTAAACCTAGCTACCTGACCTGGCATTTCCACCCTCGCCCTGGGTGCTTCTCTGTTGCAAGAAAGGGTTTTGCTCAACTTCCATGGTAGAAATAGCCCAAACCAACCGTGATTTAACAAAGGGTGGGATCAAGCTTTAACAATGGCTGGCTGTTAATACTGTAGCCACCGCATTCATTTGTGGGTATGCCGACGGTTGTCCCTGAAAAGGTTCCAAGTAACATCATCTGGAAGCGCTTTGCTTTTCTCGTGGCCGTTCCCCCCCCCACACACACACACACACCTCCCACTCTCCCCAAATTTCACTTTATTTGCTGTTTACTACACTGGCCTGACATGATATGATTTGTGCATTGCAGGGTCACAACCAGCGACTTGCAGGACAATTTGCTGAATCAAGAGGGTGATTGTGTCTGGTGCCAGTCAGTCGCAATTAGGCCCAGGATCAGGGAGGCCCAGAGCTTGTGCATCGTCTTGGGCAAGCTGCATAGAAATCAGCTCACCTGAAACTAATTGTCACAACAGAGACCTTATGCAAATGAGCCCTAGGGTTAGCGTGGGAAAAGAAAAACTGTCGCAAGGATAGGTGACCCGCTGAGCAGGGGGTCTGTTGCTGGGGAAATCTTTGTTCAATGAAGTGTGTGTGTGTGTGTGTGTGTGTGTGTGTGTGTGTGTGTGTGTGTGTGTGTGTGTGTGTGTGTGTGTGTTTCAAAAAGAAAGGTTCCACAACATTGTTCCAAATCCAAGAAAATGTAGCATATAACCTTGCTAAGAAGATTGTGGCACATATACTCGTCCAAAAAGTCCAGTAAAGGGAACAGAGTTTTTCGAGCAGCCATCTAATAAATGTGAAGTCTTTCTGGAGGAAGGCTGTAGAGGCAAAACTGATCTTCTTTGCTAACGTAATTGTTGACTGAAATCCCATTGGTTTTCTTGTGCCTTGAGAGCAGAATCTAATGGAGTCTGCAATACTTGCCACTCCTTAGCAGCCCTGTATTTATTTATTTATTTATTTATTTATTTATTTATTTATTTATTTATTTACAAGATTTTTTTAAGTCACCCCACTACCAAGAAGTCGCTGGGCGGCATACAAGAAGTATTAAAAACTATAAGACAATAAAATTACTAAAACTGTAAAATACAATACAGTTAAAACAACATACAATACAAATTATACATGATAAAACCCTGCTGCTCATGTGTCCAACCAAATAATCTAGTTAAAATGCTGGACAAACAGGAAGGTCTTTGCCTGGCGCCAAAATGCCAAAAGTGTCACATGCCAAAATTCTTCAGAGGAGCTGCATGTTTACAATGAGAGAACTCACCAAAAATAAAAATAAAAATCAAGGCTGTATGCATATGCGGCTATTTTCATCTTAATATTAGAAACAAGAGGTGTGTCTTATGTGGAGAAATCAAGACATGATGCTGGACATAATTTCCTGCCGGTCCTTGTTGTTACTATAGAATGTGTAGCAGTTTGTTTCACAGTCATCTCAATTTAGAACAAGATGTACAGATATGGACTAGCCAGAAAACATGTATTTATGAAGACTGAGCACAGTGCCCGCTATTTCTGTTGTGTACCTGTCCACTCCTGTAAGATGTGAAAGAGACTTGCCCTGTACACAATCTGTGTCATCTCTTGCCTCCAATAAATTTCCATGGGCGTCCTCGGTTGTTTTTATGTGTCAATTAATATTCAAAGCATTACCAAACTATGTAGGTTTAGCTTTTTGCTGTCTTTTCTTTCGAAAGACTTATGCGATAATTTGGAATGACAAAGTGCCAAGGATCAAACCACTAGAAACAGCCCTATTAACGGTAAACTGCATATTTTCCACAGGAGGCAGGGCGAAAAAGAAGCAGTTTTCAGGAAAAAAGTATTGTCCAAAACTGCAGGGACTACAGTAGCTTACTAGGATCATCTCCTTCAAAGGGACTGTGATTTTCTTTGACTGACAAATTGATAGTGACTTTTCACTGTGACTGCTTTTAAAAAAAAAGCCAGTTGGACACATGTTGGTCCAGCCAGTTGTGAAATCGGAAGTTGCCAATGTCTTAAAACAAGGATGCCTTAAAATACAAGTGCTGCTTAATCACCAACTTCTCATTTTTTAAAAAAACCCCTTCATCTCTTTTGTCCCTTTTCCCTCTGTCTGAAATAATTTCCACAAATAGGAGACGTTTCACAGTGGGCACGAAGCGCTCAGCTTTCACTCATCAAACTTTAATCGGGACTGCATTTTAGTTTTTGAATAAAGAACACTTAAAAAATTTAGATGCAAATTATTTTGCATTATTCATGTTCTAAGTGTCCTTGTAGATTTAAACACTTCTGAGGCCACCTTGATTCAAGTAATTACCTAGGCCCTCACTGCTCCGTCATGAATAAGGTATTTTGTACAAGTAAAGTATGCACCCGATGAGCTTTTAAAGTGGCTTTACACTGAACTTGTGTATTGCTTCTTGTGCATGAGTGATTTGAACATGCGTCGCAATCTGTCTCAGGTGGGAAATCCTGGCAGGGCATCCATGAGTGACGGAACGAAGCCCTAAGAGTCTCAGCACACACCATTTCTTTTGTCTTTCTCTTAAGAATCTCCAAGCAATTCTCCCTTGCTCTGAATCTCATGGATTGGGCTAGGAAAGTCGGAAAAGTAGCAAGAGTTTTTAAAAGGATGTTGGGGGAGGGGGAGAGCGAGAGTGGCTTAACTCTTTGCTTCCCACAGCTGTGCCCATATTCTTGCCACTCACATAATCACTTAAGGCTACACACACACACACACACACACACACACACACACACACACACACACACACACACACACACACACACACACACACACACACACACACACCATATAAGTTAATGTAAGTATTTCTACTTTTATGTAGCATTGTGCATCTGTCTACCCATCTGTCCCTCGAGTCTCTCTCACATATTAGAACAAGGTACCACCTGAACAGTATTTTTCACACAATGGAGCTGGCTTACTGGGGAACAGCTGAAGGCTGCTTGGAGCAGGAATAACTGTGGGAGATAGGGGGGAGAAAGCTACATTTATTTCACTTGGCATTCCCTATAAACGTGCATGCGTGTATATACAAAGTACTTATATAGGTTTGCTGCAACAGTTAACAACATTGAAAGGAGATGGGCTTTCTTGCAACGACATTTCTGTGAACTTGTAGTTCTATATTGGTTGACCATGCCTTCAGCCTCCAGACTTCTATGTTGGTTTCAAGAAATACGGTATTGTGATTTTTAAAATATGCCGTTGCAGCCTTACTGGAAGAAATTCAAGAGTTAATGCTGGTTTATGGATTTTAACAACAACAATTGAGGGAAACCAATAAAAATAAACATGCTGGAGGAGACTTTCAGTTTTGCTGAATGGATGAAGTTTAGATGGAACCAAACATTGCAGCTTTTAGGAAACTGTTTGGCACTCCTACTTGATCATCGTTACTACGCTGTGGAATAATTAATATTTAAACGTTCTAATAATGCAGCTTGCCATGCATGCATTTTCAGTCCACACTGCTGTATATTTTATCAAGAACTGTGCCCCTGTTTTGTTAGAAAATTCCAATTTTGTTTGTATATGAGAGGTGGGGGGAGGGGATGGAAAGAAACAGAGAGATGCAATTTTACATGAATGATGGGCTGGGCTGATAGAGCAACAACAGGTCTAATTGTTTAGCTTTTAGCTAAAGCTAAGTCACCTGAACTGCCGTACTAGAATTACTTATCAGTTTTTGACTTTAACTGTGGTGTGTGTGTGTGTGTGTGTGTGTGTGTGTGTGTGTGTGTGTGTGTGTGTGTGTGTGTGTGCAAGAGAGAGAGAGAGAGAGAGAGAGAGAGAGAGAGACCATATTGCCCCATATTATTCTCCTGTTTTGGAACTCCAGAAATCTTTTATAACTTTCACCATCCTAACAACATTAAATATATGTGCATTCAGATGAGGATGAACTGTTTGTTATGCAGTGGCAGAACAAAGAATCTAGTGTGAACCTAAGGCAGGGCCTGATGATTACCAATCACAAACACTGATATCTTTGTTTAAAAGCTGATACACTAAAAGAACTCAAACGCTGAAGCCACGTAGGCCCAACGTAGAGTAGTGCTTGACGTCAAAAACTTGAGACATGGAAAGTTAATGTAAGATTATACATGGCATGTGTGTTGCTGCCATTTCTTTTCCTTCTGCTCTATCAGCCTCTCCATTCTTTATAAAATACTTATATATCCCTGATACCTTATAGCAGAAGTAAAGAAAGAGAGAAGTTTCCAGAAAAAATGGTTTGCTGATTGGACTAAAATGAAGGTGAAAGGAGTGTGCACAATTTTACACTTCAAAACCATTTAGGACTATTGCAAATGCTGGAATGAAGAGGATAATATGGAATGAAAAGGCTGGGCCTCATCATTCTTGAACGATAGTGGCCTGATTGAAGTTTATAAAATCATGCATGGTGTGGACAACGTAGATAAGGAAAAGGTTTTCCATATTGCACAACACTAGAACTAGGGGGCACTCCACAAAACTTTTGGGTGCTAGATCTCAAACAAATAAGGGAAAGTACTTTTTCACCCAGAGGATCACTGGCCTATGGAACTTCCTGCCAAAAGAAGTGGTGACAGCTGTCAGCCTTGACAGCTTTAAGAAAGGATTAGACAAGTTCATGGAGAACAAGAGTGTCAATGGCTATGATTATGGATGCCTAAGGACAACCTCCGGTTTGGAGAGATAGGCGAGATATACCATTTGCAGGGAATCTTAAGCAGGTGAAGACATCAAGAACTGTGCCCCTGTTCTGCTTGGGAATACCCTGAAGTGAATGGTGCGCCACTGTGTGAGACAGAATGCTTGACTGGATGGGCTGTGGCCTATTCCAGCAAGGCTGTTCTTGTGTTCTTAATCCAGTGTTCCAGAAGAAAAGAGTAAAATGAACATTTGTACATTTGTAGATGGCCAGTTAGGTGCCTCCAACTAGATGATGCTGTCCAAAATCAGAAGGTAATGGGCGAGATGATGGCATTCTATTTGTTACCAGCTATTGTTGCTACTCAGGTGCTCATTTGGCAGTCCGTCGGGCTCTACTATAGATCCTTGCCTTTGGTGGCAAGGTCCAGATGTGGCTGTAACATCCCAGCAACAGAGGTAGCAACTATGCTGCTGGGCTACAGAAATCCCAAAGATTAAATCTGAGTAAATGGACTTGATCCTCTTACTTATGGATAGCAAGATCTTTATTTCCTTTCTGTGGGACTACTGTACACAAGGAGGTGCACATGCCACCAGGGTCTGCTAAAGCTAAATCCCACTAATATCAGCTTTTAGTAGTGTCATTCATTTTTGTTAATTAGCAAAGGTCTGGTATGTTCTGGATTGTGTGGTAGACTCTCTAGCAGCGTTGTGGGGGGGGCAACTACCTCACTGGGCTTTTACTGTAGAAGGGTCAGACCTAAATCTAATTGTTAGTCCCAGGTAATGTAGACCCACTGAATTATGGAAACTTATACATCAACACTTAGAATATGTGCATTCAATTGATTCAGCAAGTCTACTCTAGTTGTGGCTACAAGCTTAGATGTCAGTATTTTTCTGTTAGGACTTTTAAGAGCAGTAAGATTTTAAAAACCCATTAACAGTAAAAAGCCCACCTTTGCCTGGCCTTTGTACCCACCTTTCCTCTGAATAGTTTTGCAGCGGGTTTGTGGCAAGCAGTCAGGTTTGGTGAAGCTTTGTATCTGCAAAGGAAGTGCGCTGTATTCACCAGTAATGTTGGGGTCACTGCCGACCGCACAGTACTTACTTTAATTTTCTTCCATGTCTCCTCTTCTACACTGTGAAGCATTTCAGTCTGCTGTTGTTTTGTGGAAAACTTTCCAGGAGGGGAAAACAAAGTTTCATTGTGTTGGCAAAGACATGTGGGAGCTGCTGTGCTGCCTGCATGCTGCATGCTCATAGGGCAGTGATGCGTGTGGGAGGTTTAAGGAAACAGATGAACAGCAAGCATAAAATTCATAATTAATAGGCTAAACTAAGACCATCGTTTTCAATTTTGCTGTGTTGCATGCAGGCATCTCATCTAATCCCACCCCACCCTAGAGTTCCAACTCTTTCATGGCAGCTCTTCCTGTCCTCATTCTGGAGTAAACTGAGGTAAACCAACTACAGTACTAATGTCATTTTTAAAAGAAATGAATTCCCTATATATATCCAGAAGAAAGTGTACTATGAAAACAAAAGGGCTGGATATTTGGGGTAGGTGGAAATCTGCTCTAGTTGCACCCAAAAATGCAGCTTTGGCTTGTAGCAATGTAATACTGAAATCAGTGGGATCTGTGGCTCTTGCCACTATTCCCATTCTTGTGTTTACAGAATACCATATGGATGAAGCACTCTTTTTCTGTATCACAATAACGATGCTTTGAACTGTCTTCAGAAAACAGTTAAGAAAACACACATCTTAGCAAAGAATAGGCTCGTGAATGATCCTTTCATTGGAGATATTTGTATTCTACCAATTCAGATTTTAAAAAGAAGTAGCAGTGATTCCCAACATGGGGTGACCCAGGGGACCTTGGATTGCAGTTCCCAGAGGGCTTCACCATCAGCTGTGGTGGCCAGAGCTTCTGTGAGTTGCAGTTCAAGAACGCTTGGATTATTCAAGGTTTGGAATCACTGCACCAGAAGGTAGCTTTTGCTTCCATTTCAACCAATTCAGAATTGCTGTTTTGGAATACAAATACTTCAGCTCCAAGGGCCGGAACTTCAGCTGCCACATTACCATTCTCCTTAGGTGGAGGACACATGTTTCATCTTCTGCTCCCATTCAGTACTGCCTGCCAGCTCAGCAATGCTGTAGTGGAAAATTTGGAAGCACAAGCAATTGTGATAATAAGCACAATGGCCCAAGTGATGGCAAAGGGCGGCGGGCGGGGGGGCTGTAGTAGGCAGCTGGACTGATCTGTATCAACACAGACTAGTGCTGTTATTTTGGTTCCTACCAGCAGCAAGCCAATGGTTCTCAATTGCCTAGTATTACCAAAGAGCACCAGGGACAGTTGATAGTGCAGGAAGGAAAGTCCATAGGTGTGCATGGTTGTTGGGAAACTGAGGTTCATTTCAGCTACTGGGAGGGTGCAAATACATTCAAAAGAAAAAAGGAAATTACACGTGGGGGAGGGAAGGTGGTCAGAAGATGACATCATCCCTGATGGTCACAAATGCAACACTTTGTGCTTTGATCTGCTTTTGACTTGGCTTCACCACAATGCCACATCCCACCTATTGCCAACCACATAAGTAACCTTTGGGGGTGGGGGCGGGGAATAATGTTTTCCAGGTTGTTCACAAGGCAGTAATTTTTTTTAATATGAGGCTCGAGGAGGGTTTTTAAAAAACAACAACAATCCCTGAGTTGGCCAATGATGCTTATAAAGCCTTATGTGTCAGCTTGGATGTTGGTTTTGGACTGAAAGAATAAGAGTCCAAGGAAGAGTATACATGGCGTGTGTCAGAAATGTCCCTGAAAAGTGCTTGAAAGCCAAGAACAGCCTAGCTTTGGGCCAAGTGAGGCCGTAGTCTCAGGTGGCAGAGGTTAGGTTTTGTCTCAGAGTCATGGAAAGAGGTTGGAGGGCAGGGCTACATACTACATTCTCTCTCTCTCTCTCTCTCTCTCTCTCTCTCTCTCTCTCTCTCTCTCTCTCTCTCTCTCTCTCTCTCTGTGTCTGTGTGTGTGTGTGTTTGTTTTGTTTTGTTTGTTTGTTCCATGGATTAACCTTGCTACCCCGAGGTGCAGTGGAGAATGTTTCAGACCCCAGTTCCACTGACTCCACTAGAGGGAACTAAAGGGAAGTCCTTTGTCTCAGGTGGTATCAGTTAGATGTGCAGGAGGTTAGCACGGGTTTAGTTGGCATGATTTGTTTTAATTTGCATTGTAGATTTATAGCCATTCAGAGTAGTTGCTTGCCACTAGATGGGCAGGATACAAAACCAACCAACCAACCAACCAACTCCTCCTGAATTGTGAGTTCCTCCTGAATTCCCCAAATTTCCCCTTTTGCTGTAGAACAGAATTGCTCATGTGAAGTCATCTGTTCTGCACCTCTAAACATACCAGCCGTCTCAGGTGTAACAGAAGACACACAGAGAACATCTTGTCCTTTGCCTCAGGCAGCCAAAATGTCTTGTGTTCACCCTGTCAAACATTGCAGTCCTCCCAACAACAGTCTGAAGGTTCACTGGCCTCCAAAGTACTAACACCTGAGGTGATGGTAACCCCCCCCCCAAAACCTGAACTGTGTTGCCATCAATGCAGAGGTGGTAACAATTACTAATTCATTCAGTACATTTATGCCCTCCCCATTGAGTGTCTAAGCACTGCTTGATAAGATAAGATGTTCCTCAACCGCTGTTGCACTTGTGTTTCAACAGATAAATTTAAAGGTTCTTTTAAAATGAAAAATGTAACATGTACTGTACAAGACATAAAGAATCAGAGATGTGTTTTTGGACTACAATTCCAGAATTCCCCAGGTGACATAAATCCACACACCTTATAAATAATCACAGCTGATGGATGAAGTAAAGAAGTTACATCCTGATTTCCCCCCCACACACACTGACATCAGATAAATAATGATGCTTCATGTTGTTGCGATTGTTGCTGCTGCTGCTGCAAATTCAAAACAAGCCTTTTAAAAATACATCCCTGTTTGCTTCAAACAAAATTCTCCTGATTTTAAGCATTAACTTCCCAGATGCCATGAGGGAGTGAAATTCAGCTTTATAGAACAGGACATCTAGAGCCAAAAGATTCTTCTGAGGAATAATGATTTCTATTTAATTTAGGCAGTTTTATCCCTCAGCTGGAGCACAGAGAAAGGAAGCCTGTACAATGGTAGTCACCTGGGTTGTTAAGTAAAGAAAATAAAGTCATCTTTAGCTTGGAAACTGGACAAATATTTTCATGTCATTACGCCAAACGTTCTTCACACTTCTTTTTTTTTTAAAGTGTATTTTTCTTATTGGCATACTTGTAAGGTCAATGGTAAATTTTGTTTTACAGTTAATTCCTCTCAATATTATAATGCATGCCACTTTTAAACCCTCTTGTCTTGGGGCCAGGTCAGCCATCCATTTAAATCCTAAGCATGATTACATGGGTGTCTCATTGAAAACAGGAGACTTACTTAGGAGTAAAATATGTTTTTTTTAAACAAAACAGCTTGGCTACATTTCTATGCATGCTTAGCTGGGAATAAGC
>CM074732.1:56682877-56727877 GCA_037367245.1 Phrynocephalus guinanensis
AGGTCCTCTTAGTTTCTCCGTGTTACTTAGAGAGCTGAAGATAGAGGGCTGCGGGTTTAAGGCAGGGCTTTGTTGGTTCCTTGGCTTCTTGCCAACTAACGCAGAGATCTGCATAGCCCAGTCTGTCTACAGTTAATATGGGTAAGGAAAGGGCAAGTGTAGAAAGTGCAGTGAGGGGAATGGTCAATATGTACTGTGAGCATTAGAAACTAATTTGATGTCTCTGTGCGCGGAGCATGCATTGCAAGAGCAGACTTCTACCTACGGTACTAAGCGGAGGCTTACATGCACAGCCTCTTGTTAAATATTTAATGCTAACAGACAGTGCCTGCCTATATCACTGGGATTAAAACTGGCAATTGGACTCCAACAATTTACTTTTAATATGCTCAGAGCAAAGTTTCCCGATTGACAACAATTACTGAAAAGCATCTTGCCTCCTCCGTTAATGCTCACACACTCTGATATTATTTTTGCGCATCAAGCAGATCTATTTCTGGCATAAAGGAGGATTTTGCTGTGACCCGGGCTGCATGACGCTCTTTCTTTCAATCATGAGCGCCCTTCATATGAGGCAGATTTGTGCCCTTGTTCTTGGAAAATACCTTGAGATATAATATGTAGAATTAGGTACCATGGCGGCGGCGGGGAGGGGGGGGGCTTCACCAGCCAGTTTGTAAGGGAAAAGGATATATGCGTTATGAAATGCATGTACCAACTATGTTTGAAGACTGTGACTGAAAGCATAATTTCAATCCCAACTGGAGTGAAACTATTGAATCAATGGGGCATTGCTGTTACCCTTGCCACGCGCCATTCGTTCAGTGACTCTGTTCTAACTGGGACTAACAATTGGATTTTAGTGCTATACAGTATCTGGTCTCCTTGAATGTAAACCTGAGGGTGTTGTCCATCAGTAATTTTAGACAACTTGAAAAGCAGCGCTCTGGATGGATGGCCCCGTGGTAGTCATACTCCTGGGAGCTTGCCCACACTTGTCCTGGTCCTTAGTGCAAAGTTTGGGCGTGTGGTGTTTCCTTTCTTCATAGTGCTCTGCCGTACCACTTGGTCCTTGTGTCTTCATCCAAAAGCCATTTCAAATGGCCCCTTCAAGATTTGGCTGCTTTTGGTGGAATGAGTTTTGCAGAGAAAGGGGAGGCCACATGGCAAATGGTGGCTCCTTTCACTTTGAGTATCTGTTTCCTCCTGTCCATCAGATTGGACCTCAATACATACCACTCTTCCTGTGGTTTATTTTATTTAATTCCCTCTTCAGCCTCTCTATGCACATCTCCCATAAGTTCAGCGAAGGATGGTGTTTTTTTTGGGGTTTTTTTAAGAAAAGCAGGCTAACTTGGAAATTAGACTTTAAATAAGCAGACTGCTCTCATTTGACTTGAAAAGAAGTGGATAGCATGCAGGCATGCTGTGAAACTCTGGGCAACAGGTGATGCAAAGGATTCCTCCTTGACGTAGTTGTTATGCTGATCCTGCTGAAATGCTTGATTTTTGTAACAGCCTTTCAATGCTAGCAGTGGTAGAAGTGGCAACAGGCTGCCGTTTTAACTGTTCCAATCTCTTGCTGCAACAATGTAAGCAGAGCTGGGTAAAGATACTTTTTGGGATTACAGATCTCCAACTCCCCTTTAACTCTGGACATAGTCATCCAAAAAGGAAGCTTCTCAGATTCTGTATACTTTGTAGTCAAATGAGAAGGAAAGATAATGGTGTTTCATGTCCTGAGATACCATAATGCCAATACTGTATCAAATCACAATCCTACTCCCATTTCCAATTTCTACCGTTGAGAAGAACCATTGAATCAGTGGTATTTACCTAAGCATTAATTTACCATTCAGCAAGTGGGTGGCTCCAACTCTAGCTGGAACTAGCAAGTGGATTTAGGCCATGTAGTCCTCGCATTTTTCTTATCAGTCAGTCTGATGGTTTACAGGAAGACCTCTAAAACTAGTACCTGTGACAAAGCTTGATATAAATGTTCTAAAACTGACAATTTTATTTTAAAAAGGTGTATAGAAAGATCTAAAGTACTGCCTGATGCCGCAAACACAGTTTGCATCCAGAGGCCATGGGCAGTTCCTCTTGTTTTCCTTGTATGCTAGTTTTCAAGTTGCTGAAGACTTTAAAAAAGAAGCTGATTGACCCACAAGAGAGGAAACACTTAATGGAAGGAATAGAGAAGCTCAGCTTAAATAAACAGGCCTGATACAGAGAAATCCGGGTTTGGGCCTGGACAGCACTGGATAATTCTATGGTATTAAAAGTGTCACATGCTATGCCTGAATGACCTTTTCAGGCTCTGGTGTGGCCAGGGCAATAATGGCCCTGACTCTCAAATATGGAACAGCCGGCAGAATATGCAATGGCTTTACCAGAGGAAATGTCAGAACAGGGCGCCTTGCAAGGCACTCCCACCATGTTTACCATTCACAATTATAAGGTAAAGGTAAAGCTTTCCCCGCACATGCATGCTAGTTGTGTCCGACTCTAGGGGCGGTGCTCATCCCCGTATTCAAGCCGAAGAGCCAGTGTTATGCAAGTCCTTGGCCACTTGGCCGGCATGGCTGCAAGGAAACACTGCTTTTTACAGAGGTACCTATTTATCTACTTGCATTGGCATACTTTCGAACTGCTAGGTTGGCAGGAGCTGGGGTGATCAGCGGGAGCTTGCTCCGCTGCGTGGCGCCTGGGATTTGAACCGCTGAGCAGCTGACTTTGCAGCCGACCATTTTTGGAAGCCTTAGTCCGCTGTCAAATGCACAAGCAAGAGGGAAAATAACAACAACAAGTTTAATCACACACACTGGAACCTAAAAATTAGGTCTTGACGAAGCATGAGAGAAGAACCAAAATCTGGAGTAATGCATTCCAAATAACCGGAGAAAAATACACCATTCCTTATGTCCGTCTTGTTAGAGAGGGATTAAGAAACTGGCAATTATTCTGGTGACCTTAATTGTTGCTCTGTAGGAAAATATGTAATTAGAGCACGTTCGCAGGGCCGCACACCTGCAGCACATCCTACAGTATAATGTCAGCTTTCAGTGCTTGTCCGTGCCAGGTTCTCTCACAACAAGTCACAGTGATGCTCTGAGAACATTTCGGACTCATGTAATGTGGCTTCTGTGTATAAAAGAAGCAGGCATTTACACTGGCATACAATGGAGGGCATTACTGCAACACTGGTTTCATTCTTTCCCAACGCCTACCTTCAGTACGGCTCTGGTTTACTCAGTTTGAGGTTTGATTGTTACGGTATAATAGTCCTGCACATTTCTGAAATTCCCTTATTATTCAGCTTATTAATACAGCACTGGCTTGATCATCAGACGACAGTTGTGAAGGGGAAGATTCAGGGTGCAAGCAAAGTCAGAAGCTGGATGAAGACTCAATGAGAACAATTGTTTAGGGTGCTGGAGACCTCTCTGTGTTGTAGCTGCACAGATCACCCCCCTCTGTGTGTGTGTGTGTGTGTGTGTGTGTGTGTGTGTGTGTGTGTGTGTGTGTGTGTGTGTGTGTGTGTGTGCGTGCGCGTGCGCGTGCGCGTATGTTTGTATGCACATGCATACATATCCACACAATTATAGACACAAACATATGCATTTGGATATCTCTACCACTTTTTCAAAAAATGGGGAGAGCATTCTGCATTATTAAAAAAAGTTATTGCATTTTGGAAAGTGAGCAGCTATCTTGTGGCTTGTTTTTCCCCCCAGCTTTGCCCCACGTCATCTTGTTTCTTTCACCCACCTCATCTTTTAAACTTTTAATTTTAAAACGGAAAATATGGTCAGTTCGAAACAGTTGCTTTTAGAAGGGAACAGTAGAGGAAATAACCGTCTCAGTAATCTGGCATGCGGATAGTTAACAGACTTCTTCCCCTAAGGGAGGTACACTGTATTTTGCTATCTGACATGTTGTCATATATAAAGAAATCAATTGGTAATTAAATGATGCACCTTGTGAAGATGACAAAAGGCATTTGGTTGCGAAAAGAGAACTGGGTTGTGAGGGGTTTGTAATGAAGGCCTAATGACTATTCATAAGAGATTTTCAGTCCGTTGATCCACTTGACTGGAAAGTTCTGCCCTGGAGAGTTAGTGCTGTCAGTTTCTCTCACCTCAGAAAGCCGCCGCAATCGACAGTGTAGAGTATGAGCGAGAAATTATCTAGTTTTTGCTCCAGGCCTGTCTTAGGTCACATGCAGAAGGCACACATCTGGCTTCCTGTAGGTGAAACCTCAGGACATAAACTTTGACTAATTTTTAAACTATAAATATGTAAGACTGACACTGAATAAGTTACCTTTTATTCACATTTTCACATATTTTATACCACATCAAAGGGAGAGACCATTTTCGCCTCCTTATGCTACTCCTGTTTCAGTAATTACATTATATTTTCCTCATGTGACAAAAGACTTTCCCTTGAAAATTTGCATTTTGTCAAATGCTGCCTCCTTTTACCTTTTTTTTCTTAGCATGGAGACCAACTGACTAGCTCAAAGTAATTTTATACAGTCACCTTGAGCCTCAACTTGAATTGGTGTCAGAGGGAATTACTGAGCAGTCTCATATCTCTTTAGCAGCTTTCTTTCTTTTTAGAAATGTTTCAAGTTACTAGTATAGAGGTTAAGAGTGTTAGAGGTGTAGGTAGGTGTTTCCTTTTGATCCTCTGGCCCTTCTCCCCTTCAAACAACACTGGAGTAGATTTGAACCGGGTGTTTTAGGGTCCAGGAATTCATCATTTTAGGGTAAAGTTTCCAAGGATAAAACAGTAATTCTGGATGTGTAGTTTGGCTGGATGCTAGATAATTTTCAAAAACATGGGAAAGCAGTGTGGGTTTGGCCCTCGTCATTTGGCCACCTAGAGCAGAACTTCAAAAGGAGTCCCCTGCTCTTACACCTAATGAAGGCACAAGGTAAAGGGGCAAAGTCAGCCAAGATTATTTTGGTTTATGAAGCAGAAAATCTCATCTTCAACTCTCCCCTTCCTTGACCATAGAGAATACAATGATAGGACAGTAAATAACCCTCAGTTTGCTGTTCTTTTAGGATACCTCAAATCTGTTGCCCAAGGTAGCTGTTTCCTTTTATCTATCACACCCTACATGAAAAACGAAATCCAATATGAAGAATAGTAACGTATCAGAGAGATGGCTAGCCTAGTGGAGTTTTCTAACTGAAGGGTTTGCGGGATCGTTCCTTTTTCATGACCAGACACCATTTTAGTATAAGCTAGGATGAGCTTATGAGGACTGAGATGGTGTGGGAAATAGAATTTTGCCCTACCTAGAGTGCTGGTGCTGGAGTGTGCTTAGATCACAGAAACTGTTAATTATTGCCCTGTAGTTCTGGCCAAAGATAAAGAAATGTAAAGGTAGTGCTTACAAGTGATCAAGCACAGACAATTGTATAGAAGTTCTCTTTATTACAAGAGTATTCATTGGCTCTGCACATACAGGATTTGCTTTTGAAAAGTGGCCCTCTGACTTGTGTCATCAGACATCTCTTGCCTTATCAAAGTGCTTGTGACTTGTTTTATCCAACCCAGAGAGTGGGGGGACCTTTCCCTTTAAGGCTACTCTTGTGGCGGCAGGAAAATCCACTTAACAAAGGTTCTGGCAACAAGCCTGTTTAGAGAGGTCCAAATGGCTACTGTGCACCCCCGTGGTCAAGTGAACAGGCCTAAAGATACACATCAAAAACACTGCACGAAACACACATCAGAAAACAACATGGCAAACCTCCTAGGTCTCCATCTGTCAACGGTGGGACCAGTACAGTAATTCAATACATTATGCATATTGCAAAAGGCCATGATGATGATGAGTTTCCTACTTGTGTGTTGTGGTTACTGAATTTTACCAATGTGTTTGGTACAGCTGACAAGGTGGAGCAAATGAATGGAGAAATGCCAGAAACACAATTAAGTTTATTAATATATATTGATTACTTGTTTAGGATATAAAACAAATTAAAAAGTACATTAGTATTTAAACCTTTTTTTATAGCTGGGCTAATGACTGCTTGTAATATAGTATCTAGTAAAAGACCTTCTACAGTGCCTACAAGACCTGGCTTTGTTGTCAAATTAGTTGACTTTTATGTATAGGGATGTCATAATTAGAAGAAATATTTATTTCTTTAAATGATACCCTGTCTTTAGGCAGCAGTCAGCTACTCTCAGTCACAATGAATAAATCCATGCCACATCAGTACTCCTGTTGATTCAACGGGATTGTTTCACCTGCCCAAGTGTTGCTGTTCTGTGTGTAGAAGTGTGTAGCTGTTCTGTGTCTTTAAGTGAATAGAATGAAGACTTGGAAGGGATGCAGCCTAGTCACACCATAACATTTTTGGGCGACGGTGGGGGAATATATCGTAGAGCCACAGGTCTCAGCATCCCACAGCCAGCATGGCCAGCGAGGGAGTTTGGGAGGTTGTGATCCTCAGAAGCATTTTTTTGCAGCTGCTTCTGGCTGGTCCCACAAAACAGCTGCAAATGGACTTGCTTGCTGGCAACACTGGTGTCACACATTGTCTCTAAATCTTGGAGATCTATGTAACAAGAGACCAAGCTGTGACTGATTATATGTGAGGGAGATTTCATTTGGTGATTAACTGCACCTCAACTTGCAGCTTTATTTATTTATTTATTTATTTATTTATTTATTTATTTATTTATTTATTTATTTATTTATTTTAAATTTTTATATATACAATTTTTTATATATTTTGTTATTTATTTATTTATTTGATTTATATACCACAACCATCTAGCAAAAAATCTACTCTGGGCGGTTTACAAACATATACAAAATATAAAAACAAATTAAGCACTCTCATTACGAAGTAAATCCAACCAAATTCAGTAGAAGGGAGTTCTGTATACATTTGATTTGAACAAGGAGAGTGAGCTTGTTACAGCTCAGATTTGACATATTACACTATCATGAATCAGCTTCATTGGCTGGCCACTGCTTATTTGCTTTTACAGTGGTACCTTGTATAAAGGAATTAATTCGTTCCAAATGAAATTATGTTAAGTAAATTTTCCTTTATACAAATTTCCCATAGGAATGCATTGAAAACAGTAATCCCTAATCCTGACCATTTTTATGTTGTATGGATTCGCCCCATGGACAATTCTGTTAAGCAAATTTCCCCATCTCTGGAATTTTTTATGTTGTACAGATTTTATGTTATACAAACTGTTTGTTATACAAGGGTCCACTGTACCCGTAATTTAGGTGGCTAGTTTTGACCTTTAAAACCCTAAATGGCTTGGAACTAGACTATAGTAGGCCCTCACCTGACCAGTTGAATGCATCCCTCCTTGCTTTATGTAGGCAGTACAGGCAGCATTATATGTGCTGGGGCTTCCTTTTTAGTCCATTTGCGTGTTTGGGTCTGGTATAATTATAGTAATAGTTCTTGTGTATTATTTCTATTTTCATTTTAAACTGCTTTAGATATATTGTTGGGATATAAAATTTGATAATCAGTAAACTAAACCTTTTCCTGTGGTGCAAAGGCACAGGAAAAATTAGCAAAATCAGGGGTGTGAATGAGTGGAGAAGTACCCCCAGAAATGTTGGCATGGTGAGCCCTTTTCGGCCGTGAGTTGTCCCTGCTGTACCGTAAGTGAAACCCTGTGTGTGCAACTTCTAGGCGGTGGCTTCTGTTGAGTTTGATTGTATGTGGTCTTTGTATTGCATTTATGATTTGTTTTTACTTTATATTGGCTTTACTCTGGATGAAAAACAGTCAAAGTAGTGTTTATCACTAATCACTGCAGCATACAAGTCAAATAAATAAATAATAAATAAATAACTAGTTCAGTTATTTATTGTAGCAATCTCCTATTAGAACCAGATTGTGCAATCCAACAGTGCAATTTTCTGCAGCAAATTGCCACCAGTTAAGAAGTCAGCGCTAGCATTTCTTTTCACGTGCCAAATCACATGACTGCTGTGGGGGGGGGATGCAAGTACCAACTATGTGGTAATTCACCAATGAGATTTAAACCGTTGGCATTACCTAAATAAGCATTATCTTCACCAGCAGGATATTACAAGTAATGAGTGACTGTTGCATCTTACACTGAGGAAAATTATTTTAATATTAGTTACATTGCTTTTTTAAAAAAAATGAGAATATTTGCTCTGAAAGTAACATACTACAGGTAACGCCTCTTTTTGTGTGTTATTTCAAAGCTCATATTGGTACCAGCACTAAATTGTCTTGCTAATATTATTTATTTAGGATTCCCTTTCAACCAAATCATAACTCATTAGGAGGAAAAGATAAAATAGTTGCACCGCTGGCTCACTTCATTCCCTGTCTGGCCTGACCAAAGTATTCCCCTCACAAAGGCCTTCAAATCATTCTGTTTGAAGGGAGTATGTAAAGCCCATGTTTGTAACATATCTGACATACATCTAATGACGATACTCACTTAACTGTAGCTCTATCAGCATGCAGCTTAAGTGTGTTTGGAATCCCACTCCAAAGCTGTTAAATAATTTTTAATTTATCTCCTTCAGTCCCCATGCAAGGCATCTGTGTCATTTTAAGACAAGGCCAGCATTTAGCAGTATTGCACTGCTTGCTGCCAAAGAATGAAACAGAGACCATGATGTCAGCATTATGATGACAATACAACAACATCTAGCCACACTAGGCATTAGGGTGGTTGTTTACAATGTTTATTCAGGACCTGAACTCTGCATAATATAGTGCAGCTCTATGTAGCCAGCACTCTCTTTGTCTTTTTAGTTATTATTTATTTATTTTGAATATTTTTACCCTGCCTTTCTCCTTGTTAAAGGACCCAAGGTGGCTTACAATACTGAGGGACAATATACAGCCCAGAACATTTAAAATATATTCAAGTTTAAGAGCAGGGAATTAGAAGAGGCATCTTACAACATTAAAAGGCAACATTAAAGCTAAAAACAGCATGCAAACAATTAAAAAAAACAATTTTAAGGGATGGAAACTAACATGGAAAACACAAGTGTTCTTATGAATTCAGTCTAAGCAATCATGCACAGTCACATAAAAGTCACATAATAGGTAGTCCATCATTCAGAGAAAGCTTGCCTGAAAAGGATGGTCTTTGCCCACTTCCGGAAAGACAGCAGAGATGGGGCAGTCCTGGCCTCCAGTGGGAGAGAGTTCCAAAGTCTGGGAGCAGCAACAGAGAAGGCCCTTTCATGTATTCTTATGAGATGCACCTGTGAAGGTGGTGGGATGGATTTTTCATCATGGGCCTTTCCCTCCATTCCTTTCCTTTAAGGATTTTTTTCTTCTGAAGTCTTGGCAACAAGGCATTGCATTTGGTTGGCACAGAATTTTACAATGTTTACAAGGAACAAGTGCAATGAATATATTGCACCGTCCAATTGTTATGGACTACGTGTGGGTTTTAAAATAAACCCAATTAATTTATTTTCAAGTAAGATGAGGCAAAATGTAAAGCTAGACACTTTTGTGAAAAGAAGGTATTTCTTATCTGTTGGTAATTTCTCTCTGCTTTCAGAGTCATTCTTAAATAATGCATGTTCCATTTTTCAGTAATTAATTCCAAGCTTGCGTGAGCTGCCATCTTGTGATTTTCAGCCTTGGCCCTTTTGGAAATGACTGCCCTGACTGCCCTTGTAATGCTAGCACTGTTCATGGGGGAAAACACACTGGGGCAGAATTCCTGTACCAAAACATTCTCCATAGTGGCCTTCCCTGTTGGATGTAATGGGACCTGACAGTTCTTTATTGAAAAACCACACAGAAGGGTCACTTTCCTTTAAATTATCTATCGAATGCCAGCTGTTCACAACTTTAGCTGTTTCCATTGATTTCCATTGCCTAAAATCTCTCGAGCTTTCAAACAATATTTTGTCTTGGAACATGGCACTGAAAAGGTTAATTTGGGGATACTTAGCAGCATAGCAGACGTTGCCCCCTGCAAAATGTTGTACATGTTTAATAGAGCTTGGCAAAGTTCCTTTTTCCAGAGTGCAACTCCCAGGATGCCTCAGCCTGCCTGACTACTGGCTTTGACTCTAGTTATTGTAGGCCAGGCAAGTGACTTGTCTAAGAACTGGCAACTTGCAGGCAGAGGAAGGCAGGGAGAGGCAGGGGTAAGGCAAGGGGATAGGAGGGGTGATAAAAATTTGGACAAGTTGCTTGTAGCTGCAATTGATTTATAGTATAATTCCCCATTGGCGCCCCACTTGTATTCTATTTTTGCATTCTTGAGTGACATGGCTTCAAGTAGTCACACAATTGCTACTTCCATTCCCTGGGCCCTATTGGAGCCCACCTCTGCCAGATAAAACTCCTTGTTATCATCCTTCCCCTTTTCCATGAGAGAGGGAGGAGGATGGGGTCCCAATTAATGGTCTTTGTTTTCTCCGGTCTATTAAAAATCCATCCATTCTGGAGCTCCACTCCCCAGCCCCAGCCCCTTTCATAAAAGGCAACCACACTTGGATCACACTTACTGCACTATCAAAGCTCTCCCACACTCAAATGTTTCTCATTACTGTAAAAATGAGCAATGGTCATCTCTGGATTATAATTAGAAGCCCCATCCCCTGACTTTTTTTAAACAACAAAAAAACTGTCATGAAATGAAACACCTCATAATTTCCTGGGTTGTGTTTTACTAGTACAGTATTATTATTATTTTTGAAAAACAAACGAAAAGTAACTAATTTCCATGGTTCCCATGATATTTGAATAAACCAGCCAGCCTTATTTCCATAGATTAATGAATAGCAAAAAGATATATGGCAAAGGTTTATGATCACACTCTTTCCAGCCTTATTGGGGCATTCTCTTTAATTATAACATAAGTGTGATTTAGTCGTTATTTTTGTAACCTGGTAGAGAGACTGTCTCTGCAGACTTTGATTTTAGCAAATACTACATCAGTGCAACAACCGTTGACCTATGCTAGCTATACTTCATAGCAATTAGAGAGCCCAGTTGCTGCAGAAATCTGATACATTTTGAATGTTGATGTTTATCATGATTTTATTTTAAAATCAACAGAATGTGATACATTGCCTAGAAGAACTGGGTAGTGTCACATATTCATTGCATTCCCCCCCCCCCAGCTCTCTATTATGTCGTGGGGGGTTGTTGTTGCATATATTAATATGCAACTGTTCTGTTTTCCTTCGGCAGGCCTGCAAACTCTTTAAGCGAGTAGAACACAGTTTCCAATTGTTGCTGTACTGAGTGGGTGGATAGAAGTCCGGGGCTGCAGCCTTGTCCAGTTGTAGATAGGATAAAACGGACAATGATGCAATGGAGTTGGCATCTAGACAACTCTGTGGAATGAATGGTGTTGCTCCAGAAATCCCTCTGGTGGCTGTAGGTCTTGGAATAGGCTATCAGGAGAAGGGTGGTGAAAAATGATCTGCACTCTTACTATGTGTATAAAACCTAACACTGGAGCTGTAGCACAGGTGGGGGTTTCTTGCTTATTGATTTTTACTACTTGCTTAGAACATATGCCTAATGTTTTTATACTCTGGAGCCCAGGGAGTGCTCGCCCCAGGTAATAAACCTTCCTGTACTTTGCGGTAGTTGCTCGCCATTGGTGTTCTTTTTTTCCCCTCCCTTCTGTCGGCGCAGAACTTTGCCTGCATTTCTCTTGTCTTCCTGGTTCCCTTTTGTGCCTGCTGCTCAAAGGACCAAAGAAAAGAACTTACAATGTAGTGTTTATTCTGAATTTTAAATACTGTCCATCCCTTGCTACAGAGATGGTCTCTTATTCTAATTACTCATATTTCCAAGAAAATTAGTCACACAAACTTATGCTATGTGTTGTCTCTCAGGCTGAAAGCAAATTAGGTTTCCAATAAGACAGTACATCAAAGAAAGTAGCATGTTCTTCATGCAGATGATTTTAAAAAAAGAATTATGGTTGGACATTTTTGGCAGACAGATTGTCTTTTACTCCATCAAAATGACAGTTTCTTTTGTAACTGCTACATTCATAATTACAAGGAGAGAAGCAATCTGCCTGATTTAATATACTAAAGAAGTTTAGCGTCTTATGCTGGTAATTTCATTAATTTAAAATATGAATTAATTGTCTTAAAATAACATAACTGGTAGGATTATGGAGCTAATTCTTTTTTAATCAAAGCTTCCTATTAATATACCTCAGACCAAATTATAGATTTTTCTTTAAAAAAAGGTTTCATATCAGGTATGCAGGTGTAAGATTCAGAGGGAGAATTTGGAATAAAAATGGTGATACTGGTGGGAATAAAAACACCTAAAATGTAGCAAAAACTTTATGAAATGATGTCCTTTTTGGATGTCCAGTGCAGATGCACCATTAATTGTGTGTTCTTACATATGTTTATCTGGGAGAAAGATCCACTGGATTCAACGGAAGACGCAGGTGTGCATAGGATTGCATGCTTGCCTATACTACGGTACATTCTGCACTGACATGCGGAGGAAATAAGCATGCACAACATTGCTCCATAAGTGCATGTTTGCAGTTGTTCTAGACATGTAAGGATATAAATAGCAGACACTGGGAGAGGCTGATAATTACTGGGACTGTAGCAGGTGGGGAACAGGGGAATTTAACCTTTCCTTCTTTGGCTGGAGTCATAGGGAAGCCCGTTCTTTCTGTTTGTTTCCTCCTGGAGCAAATAGAATCTCCCGAAAATGAAATTGTGTGATGTGAAGAATGGAGAGGAAGATGCATTTTTTCACTCCTTTTCATATTCCTAGAACCCACTGTCATCCAGCGGAACGGAGTGGTGGGAAATTCAGGACAGACGTGCAGAAGAAAATTCTGCTTTCAACAGCACCGTGATATGCACAGTTAAACTGTGACATTGCAAATATGTTGTAATGGCTGCCAGCAGCAATGGATTTAAAAGCAGATTCATGGAAGGGAAGACTATTGATAGCTATTAATTGCTATATCTACATATTTGTACCAGTAGCCAAGACAGGACACTTATAGTATTAGTTACCAGGGACATGACCAGGAGGACATCGTTGCACTTATGGTCTACCTAGGAGCTTCCGATAGGCACGTTGTTGGTTGGCTATTGCAGACAATAGGACAAGACAGACTTTTGGTCTGACCCACCATGGTTCTGTTTACGATCTTTTCAGCATCTCCTCCCTCAACAACAACAACAACAAAACAAATCCTGTTGCTAAGTGATATATCAAAGCTAGCATCAAACCTCTGTTTGCCTAGTTGGTTATGTTTGTCCCTTGCATGGGGACAATGTCACAGAATCCTTTCTACTGGCAAAAGAGTTCACTATGGGTCCTGCTAATCTCTCTGGTTGGCCCTGAGACAATTGCTTTAGCAGATGCTACGGAGAAGCAATAATAGCCTCTTGGCCATTGCTCCTGAACTCCCCCGTCCTTCTTTCTATTGAAGGATATAGTTGCGTGTAGACCTGGCCTTCCTAACCTGGTTTGCTGCTACAGATGTGGAGGGAACTGCCATTTCAACTGGCCTCTGTGCCTGGCAAGGGGGAAAAGGTATCATACTGACTTTTATCTCAGGAAGCAAAATGTCTTGGTTGGCCTTATAAACCCAAGAATTGCAGTTATTCAAAATCATAATAGATCAACCTGAAGAGTATTCAATTTGGGGTGGTGGTGGTGGGAGATTTGTGGAGAAAGTACCGGTATACTTTTATCTGGTTATCTTAAAAGAAGGCAGGTGGCATTTTTCATTCCCCCCCCCCTTTGATGTGACTTAGATTATACTGTACCTTACTCATAGGATGGAAGTGATGTGGTCTATAACAAGTCCTCTATAAAGACAAAGAGTAGAGATGGAGTTGATATGACACAAGGGCAGGTTCAGGGAAAAGGTTTATGTATCTGTTATCTTTCTCACCCACCTACCTCTTACATTTGTTTTAAACTTTTGGAAGACATGTTTCAACTCCCTGGTTGAAATCCTGTTGGGCGCAACAGGGGTGACATCAGCAACAGTGGCAGGTTGCTGCTTAAACGTTTCCTTTATGCTACGCTGGGGCATGTGCAACTCTTCCCCACCAGTACCACCACACTACAGCTGTGTCACATTGTGCGCAAGCCACATGCACCCCAGAATTGCAAGAGAAAGCATTTAATTGGTGGTAATCTGCCATTGCCAATGATGTCATCAGCAATGATGGCAACAGGATTTCAGACACTGAAATGCTTGTTGGTTGGTTTTAAATCCTTCCTGTTTGTTGTAATGGCAGGACAGTTGAACTGGAGGTGTGCAGAAGGAGTGGACATGGATTTGGAGATCCAAGGCCACTGCTGCTCTGCCACCAGACTGCTTCATTGGGAGGACTTTGGTGAGCCACTGCCCACAGGGACATCACTGCTAGTACAGTCCTGCTCACACAAACCCTGCACAGGAAAAAGAAGGGGTCTCCACCTCAGGGAAGTCCCCAGTTGCAGGCAGAAGGCAACTTCTTCCTCAACGTAACCTTCCTCCAGCAATCTTGGGGTGAATTCTAATTACTTCAGACAAATGTCAAAGATGAGTCTGAGGCATTTTCTGGTGATCCTTTACAAACCACATTTACAGCCTGAAGCCACAGCTGACATTTACTTTTCAAAAAAAGTAATACTTTTTACCTCTTGTTATTGCATCAAGTACTTAGTACTAAGTACTCTGAGTACTTAGGTGTTTGAAATGTGGCATGGAAATAAGGGTGGGGAACAGAGGGGGAGCATGGGAGATTTAACAGAACACTTAGGGCTATACCACCCTGTGTTTGCCAAAATCAGTGGCAAGGAGCAATGCTCTTATATTAGGTGTAGACATGCGAGAGGATGGTCTAAATCGATGGCACCCCACTTTATGCACTGCAGTATGAACTTTCTTGGATTCTGCGTCAAAATTAAACAAGCATTTCATAATGAAGAATAAATCACCCTTTCGAATAAACTGATTTCTATGGCTAGAGAGGGCTTGGGTATGATAAATGGTCTCACTCATAGGCAGCATTGCATGGGTTGCACTTCACTCACAGGCAGTGTTGCAAAGGAACTTGTTTGGTTTCTGAATAGCAGAATCAGGAGCAGCACAAGGCACTGAAACGAACTCTCAAGAAGTGAGAACTCAGCTGAGGAATCCATCTGGGATGGCAACCCACGTCATCGGCATCAATGGTGCTGACAGGTGGAGAAGAGTCAGAATGAATTCCCATTGCCCCTGTGAACAGCAAGTGATGGATATGTAGGGTAAGGGCATCTCATCCACAACACAACCCCTTGCTTCTGTACCGCACACAAGAGAACCTATTCCCCTTGTTAATATTAACCATCACAAATATTGAGTGGTACCAATGAGATGGTGAGCCTGGTCTCAGACAAAGCTAAAGTCAGATTATAAACCCTCATTTGAGGCAACTACATTTGTTAGTAGTTTTCCAGAGCAGCCATTTTCAATGAGGGCCACAGCACATTTGAAAGGGGGGGGCACAGATTGAAAATAATTATGCACACACCACCTTATTATGTGAGTTATACAATCCTGTATTTCTTTTGTGTTGCGTTTCTGCCTGTGGCCACTCACAAAAAAGGTGAGAATGGCTGTTTTAGAGCAATGGTTTCCAACCTTAGGTAACCGAGGTGTTCTTGAACTTCAATTCCCAGAAGCCTTCATGACTAGCTATGCTGGCCAGGGTTTCTGGGAGTTGCAGTCCAAGAACACTTGGGTTACCCATGGTTCAGAATCACTGTTCAAACTGTCAGGAATGTGTAAGCCCAGGAATGGTCACCTGGAACTGCCATGGGAAGGAACTTCATGGCTCTCTGGGAGGACAAGGGAATCAAGAAGGATTTTCAGGGCCTATTTCTGAGTGTTATTGGGTGGCTTTCCCCACAGACGGAAATGACTGTGGGAATTCCCCTATTGCTTACCTGTTGAACCTATCAGGGGTTACTGGGAAAAGCCCAAGCATGGATAAGGGGGAGGTCAAGAAGCATATTGTTTTCTTCAGGTCCTTGAATCTCTCTTAGGAGTCCAAAATCTCTTCTAAAAGTAGTGTACTTAAACTGGAACATAGATGTAACCCAAATCCTATCACAAATCCAAACTGTACTTAGCCAAATACTCACATTCTGTAAATTGGTTATTGGAACACACAGTGAGAAATCACTTTCTGTATTCAGGTTATATCTGGTTGTTTCCTGACAAATAACAAACTATTTTATTTCCATTTCACTGCCCCATTAGCTATTTGCTTCTTTGCAGCCTTCTCCTTTGTCTACCTCCCTGCTCCCATTCAGTTCTCAGAGAATTTATTTGTACTGTATGTGTTTTATTTTCACTAAAAGATTTCAGGCTGGAAGCTTTGCTCTAAGGCCACTGCAGGGGCTTCAGCTGCAGTCCCACGCTCTTTTACAACATGCCATTACAAATGGCAAGCAAGAAGACAAATTCTCCCTACGGCATGTATCGAAACCTGACACAAGGCCAACAGGACACCAACACATATGACCATTTTTACCTGCGTTCTAAGCCTGCAACATCTAGTAGTTTTGCAGTGACTTTAGTTTATGTCCTATATATGCTAAATTCTCTTCCAGCCTGGGCACTTTGTTTCACTTCTCACGGCCTTTAAAAGCCCAAACTTAAGCTTTATATGACATACGTGTTTCTGTAAACTCAGAAAGAAGGCGACTGCTGGCAGAGCACATTTTCACACAGCTTCTTCAGTGACCCCTAACATCTGCCTAACCCCATAGCATATACAAACCAGCTATGACTCGGGTGAAAGAGTGCTATTTTTACTGTGGTTTTTAGGAAAACATGTTTATTATAATACCAGACCAATCATTTTCTCTAAGCATTTTTTTTTAAAAATCACACTTTTCTATTGACTGCCTGTGTGGTCATCTTTATTCTCATGTTTTACCCTCTGAAGGGAAAGTATCCACAATTAGTTCTTTTATCACCCCCCTCTTCTCAGTGTCTTAGAATTCTGAACTCTTCTTTCTTTGTCTGCGAAAAGGAAATAGCTGAAAGCATTTCCACCTGGATGTTTAAATTATTTAAGTTGCAGGAACCAGACCTTTTCCCTCCTGAGTAGTTGTGGGTTTTAAAGGCTAAAATTGCTTCATCATGCCAAAATAAAAGTATTCATACATCTTTTAGTTAAACTGAGGGGAGGAGGGGGGGAAGAGAGAACATACTTTTCCTAATGATCTCAGGGCTAGCAATTTACGTTTCAGGAAAAAAGACATGAGTTTGTCTTCCTTTTTCTCTGAGGTAATATTGTGAGTTTTATATCCCCAGGTTTGCTGGATGACTAGCAAACGCTGGGGATTTCCACAAACTATCCTTTATTTAAACAAAATGAAATGAAATGATATAGTGGGATTCGTAAGCACTAATGTTTCATAGGGGTTATATGGATTTTCCCTTTCCAAGAAATAGGTAACATAACTGTAGCAACCATTCCTGACACCATAGCAAAGGTTGTGTCAGCACTTTCATTATGATCTCTGTTTATAAGGAATTTATAGCTCTACTGCAAAAATACAGAGGGAGCAATTTTTAAAAACCTACTTCCAGCTGACATTTTGTTATTAAGGATGGCCTGGAGAGGCCTGGTCTTAACTTTCACTGCAGAGTACCTACTCACCCACCCATACTGCCAAAAGCTAGCTGCTTATGATGGTAGTTGTGCTGATAGGAAATGCTATAAACATCTCTCTGATATTATAAACAAGTCTTGCTTTTCATAAGTTGTACTTCACTTGCTTTATTATTATTTTTTTAATGGTCTGGCAAGCTGGGCAGACTTGAAACATCTCTGATGATCACCATACCATCCAGAGAACTGTGAAAGCCACAAAAAGCTGCTGCTTTACTGCTTTACTGCTGGATAGCATATCTGGTTCAGAAGCTGGATGAGTGCTGTCTAGATGAGAATCTTTTGTATACCAGTTACAGCAGTTCTGGGTTTCTGTTTGTGATTGTATGTTTCAGATTGGGGTGGAAAGCTTAGGCATAAATCAGGGGTCCTCAACCTAAGGCCCTGGGGCCGGATGCGGCCCCCCAAGGTCCTGAATCCGGCCCCTGGGACCAATTGCAACCCCCCCACCTACCCCCCGTTTTATGAGAAAGCCAGCCTCCGCAGCTGCTTTTGGACTGTAATCCGGCCCCCAGTGGTGTCTGGATGGTGGTGGACTGGCCTGCTGTTTGAAAACTTTGAGGACCCCTGGCATAAATGATGTGGTTACTACTTTAAAGCAGGGGGATGACTTTAATAGGGCCAAGAAGAGCCATTTTCAAACTGACTGGCTGGTTGTGGGTTGCACTTTTTGTTTGTTTGTTTGTTTGTTTGTTTGTTTTACATAACATATTTTTACCACACCTTTGTCCTTTGAAAGGGCCCCAGATGGCTTACAACATTGAGAGACAATATACACAACGGCTGCCAAGAAACATTAAATACAATATTCAAAGCTAAGGACATGAGAAGAGGCATATTTCATCATTAGAAAGGCAATATTAAATCTAAGAACAATAAGCAAACATAAATTAGGCATGGCCAAAGTGGAAATAATATCTGCTAGAGATCAGAAAAACTATTCCGTAAGCAGCTGTCTGTTGAGCATATACTCAATGGAGGTTTAAGATATGATTTATTTTATTTTATCTTATTTGCTATACAGCTCTCACAACCTTCCAGCCAGTGTGGCTTCTTAGGAATTTTACGAGTCCAAAAGAGTAACTATTTCAGGTCAATTCCCAAGTTCTCATCTAATATTCCATAAACATTTAAAACTGTTCTGCTGTCAATATCCTGTTATATGTGAGAGCATGCTATGGAAATCATATTATGCCAATCCCATTTCTAATTGGGAATGTAGAATGAATGTGAAAAAGTATGACTAAAGAAACTGGCTATATTTTGTCAAAAGAAAAGTAATTGAAGGACATTGATCTGTGCAAATTGATGCATTTCCAAAGCACGTGCATGCTGCTACGTTTTACAAATGCTCTCACAGTTGACATTTGAAAAACAATTAATCCATTGACTGCACTACCAACATTGCATACAGTGAAGGTCACAATAGTTCACCCAAATATTTCAGAGACAAGGCAGGGTTGGCATCTAGTATCATGCTGCCTATTTCAGAAATGTATACAGATATTTGACTAAGCTAGAGCTAGCCTGTTAAGGGCAGATACAGGAATCATTAATTACCCCTGCCCAGTAATATTTGGATCTGCTTGAGTAGCAGCACCTTAGGATGGAAACTGAGTCTATCTCATTGGGGCCAAGCCAAAACAGCAACAGCAGCAGCAACAACAGATCCTTCTTCAAACTTCCTGTACAAAAGGTTCCCAGTTAATTGTAACTTAAGGACGCCAAAGACGCAACGAAAATGTCTGTCTGAACAGTCCTATGAGAGAGGATAAAGGAGTTTGGAGATATGATTGTCAGATCTCACAGTGCTAGCTCTCAAAAAACTGCCACATTTCCCTGGTTCTCCAGGCAGGGGGACAAATCTCAGTGCAGGAAAAGTAGAACATTTTATTTTTATGTAAACTATCTTAGAACCCAAGTACCTGTACATTCTTACACTCTTTTCTGGCTGGTAATTAAAAAAAAATACAATATTTACCTATATCATAAGGGCCATTACTATGACATCAAAAGAACTTATCATGAGCATTTGGGTCTGAAATCTGATGGAAAGGGAGGATTCTGACCTGGCAATTCAAGTTTGACAAGTGCTGAAGAATCAGTCTTGTCTGTACGTTTAAGTGGAGCCAGTAGTTGCTCTATTACTTCTCACTGCTTTGGCCCTTTAAAGGGGCAGGAATGGCATCTGGCAAGTTATCAGTTACAGATTCAGAGGTCACCACAAACCAGGCCAGAGCCCAATTATTTCAGTAGCCCATAGATTTATTTTATTTCAGTGGCTCAAGGAAGGAATAACCACTCAGCTTTGTCAACCAAAAGGGCTCCAAACCACCAGGCTTCTTTTACTGTTGTAATGCAAGATCTTAACATGATTTTGATTGTGTTGCATGAAGAATGAGAGAACTGCCACCGCAGTGAAGCCATTAGTTGCAGATGGGCTGGCATTTAGCCTCCTGTCTGGTCTACTGCAAGAATGGATTAGTTTGCTCCTCCTTCGGTCAATCAGGTGATGTAACTGCTGCAGCAAACCAGCCCATCTCCAGAGGCTGCCTACCTGCACCCTTCTGGGCTCCTGTCAGGAACTTCTACTTTTGATTGGGTAGAATTGCTCTATTTTGGTTTTTTACCCCCAGTTTGTGTTGTCACTGGAAGTGAACCAAAGTGAGCCTTCAGCTGTCAAGGCTTCTGCTGTCAGTTTGCCACATCCTGAAGTGGCTTAAAAATAAAGCCGCTTTGAAATATTGGCAAATTAAACAATTACTCTGTTCCTCCACAGAGAGGGAGAGGAATTAAACAAAATAAAACAAAACAGACTTTATTAGGGCAGCACAGACGCACTAGATCACTTCTGAAACAAGTTAAAAAGTAGTGGTGAAAGTTCTCTGCTTTTTAAAAAAGTAGTAATGCAGTGGTCTGTGATGCCCAATGTTGTTCTAAGTTGTTTATTTATCTAAAGATAGGTTAGCTAGTCAGTAGTTTTATTGACTGATTGTTGATTTGTATTTGTATTTTACTTTGTATTTGTTCTTTCTTTCTTTGGACACTTTGCTGTTAACTGCTCAGAGATCGTGTTGCACTACAAAGTGGTGTATGTTTAAATAAATAAATAAATAAATGCAGCCGTAATAAAGTCTTATTTTGTTTGCTTCCTGTGCCCTTCCACAGGGGAGCAAAATATTTTAATTTTCCAATATCCTGAAGTGGCTATCTTCTTAATTTACAGTGGAACAAGACAGGCTAAATAGGATTGCTTGAGGGGCATATGCCACTTGGATGCAAGGATTGCATCAAATAGCATACTGGATCTTTCTGCAAACTCTAGCAGCTCTATTTAACCAGCTCCAATTGAGCCTGATTAGACAAGTTTTCAGTGAAAAGACAGACATTTAGTTTGGTTCAAAGTTGTGGTACTTGCCGGTGGAACAAAGCAAAAACAGCTGACAACAGACAAGTAGCACTCAGTCTACTTCCAAGGGTAGAAGTAAAATTTTTAAAAGAGACTAGAGGCCTACAGAGATGTGCGGTGTTGACATAATATTTTTAAGGAAGGTATGCAGGAAATTCATTAGCCCCACTGTGTACCTTCCAGGACAGGTCAGGACTGAGTTCCCACTGTGTCCTGTCAGAAAAGAGCCAGCCGGTCTAGCCTTGGGCAAGTTGTACAGTTCCAGAGCACCCGGAGAACTGAATGGTAAACCACTCCTCAGCACTCTATCTAGAAAACCGTGAAAAGTGTAGGCATAGGTTGTAATCAACTTGATGGCATATAGTAATTAGCTCTATTGGTTTGTAACCCTGTGGGTTTTCTGCTTTAGAGAAAGCCAGCTTTTCTGTTTCCTAGGCCAGTCACAAGGCTCCTACCATGTGCCTTGCATGTTTTGAAGGGTTAGCCTCTATCCCTAATATGTACCGTATCTTCATGTTTTAAGCACATTCATGCTGATGGGCTACATATGAGGTAGGCCTCAGTCTGACAGACAGTCTCCCAACAAACAAGAAATGCTGGTGAAATTGATATGCTTAAATTCTACGCAAGGTAGGAATCCCTCAATTTCCCTTTGAGGCCCCTCTCCTTGGCCAGTCTGTTAAAAGAAATAATACAAGAACTGAAAAAGTTCTTGCTCTGCCATGTCCTTATCATTAAATGATGCTATTGTATTGCTTCTAGAGAAGTTGAGAGATAATTATCAAAATTGGCACCTGAGAGCATATCATAGCTTTTCAAAGTTTTAGGCTTATCCAGATGTCCATTTACTGTATTCAGCTTGATCCTGCAAGCTGCTTTTAATTGAGTTTTCTTTATTTGCTATCAGTTTCAGATAAATAACACTTTTTTTTTCATAGCTCGAATGAGAAATAGAAGTAGTGTACTGGAAGAAAAAGCCAACATAGGCATTTATTCACCCCTGGTTTCTACTTTTAAGAAAAGCTTGCATGGACTTGGGCACCCTTTGATAAAACATATTTGATTCATGTAATTTTGAGTCTAGAACAAAAACCAAACAACATTTGGGACTGACAGATCACTCAGCACCAATGCACTTGACCACACTGCTAATTTTGCATTTTCCCCAAATCATAAATACTGTTTTCCCCCTCATAATCTTGATTAAAAGGAGCTTGGAAAAGTTATATTTTTGGACTAAACCCTTATAAATGCCCTACCTAGCATGAGCACAGACTACACTGAATGAAGGATTCGTGAAGCTATAGTTTGAAAAACTATCTGTTCCCAACTTTATGGTTGAGGATCATGTACAAGGCAATAGCTGTTATGTACATTAGTTTACTTTGTTAGTCAACCTGGTCAAAAAAGTGTGCAGAGTGGATTTTCTCAAACAGTTTGGCAAATCAATAAGGGATGTTCAGGGTTCCTTCTGTTGACTCCCACTTGCGTGCATGTCATTCAAATTAAGCAGACCAACACATCTGGACATTTGGGGGGGGGGCAAACCTGTTTGGGGGCTTATGAATTGCTCCTGAAAGAAGCATAAGAGAAATACAGCACAAAGCTGACAGGCAGTTTCGTGAAATAGGGAAACTAATTTCTTTGCTTAGCCTGTGTCACCGACTGAAAACTACCAGTTTGCATTATTAGAAAGAAATGTTCAGCATGTAGCCATAATATTAAGAGACCTGGCTGCTTGATGCTGATTGCTGAAATATTGTTTTCAGAATATACAGAGTCATTTCACACTTTAACTTACACCTTTTCATTACCTGCTAATAAAACTAGAATGAATAGATTTGCCTAAACTTGTTTTGCTAATAGTGTTAGCCTCCTGGGTAAGGCGAGCTTTCAGAGATGTACATACTAAATTATAACAGCCAGTGTTTTCCCCCTCTTCTTTCTTCTTATTTTTTTTATTCTCCTGCTTCCTTTTTTTAAAAAAGGAGAAGCATGTCTAAGATAAGAAAGGAGCTCCACCCCCTCCCAGTTCTACCACGGACTCATCTACTGGGCCTTCGGTCTTCTAACTCACCCCCCACCCCACCCCAAACCGTGCTGTAAGCATCCTTGTACTATAGATAACAGAGTTAAGTACAGAAAATGCATTGTGGCTCTGCTCCCAGTCTCTCTCCTGCCCCGTGAATTATAAATCTTGCCAACAGGGGTGATACATCATTTTTTATTAAACTTATAACATGACTGCTGCACAAATAGTGTTTATATAGAAGGGTATACATTTAATTTACTCCCAGAGAATACCGCAAAAGAATATAAATTGCATTTTGAAAGCTTCTCACCATATAAAAGTTCATCAAATATCTATATGGCAGTTTAATTGAGATTTCCGAACAGCATGTTCTTCCTCGCGGTATCAAAGAGCAAATTTCTGTTGGGTCGTTATGAAATGAGCTCTAATTTTCTTACTACGAAGTTGCTGATAACCAGCCTGTAAATTTTACCCGCATTACTCCCCGTGCACACGAAGCCATAAATTCACAACTGTATGCAGGTTGGTGAAAATTGAGGTCTAGGCAGCAAAGCATGTCCATAAACTTTTCTCAGGTTATTGGAATAGAACAAATCAAAAGCTGTTCCTGGTTGTATGATATTCTCTTTTGATAGACCAGACTGCTTGTTGTTAGCAGTCCAAGTGCAGAGGTTAGTCAGAGCAGAATGTAATTTCTAGCAATCTGACAGACCTGAGGATTGAAGCGGCAGGTTTTCCCTTCCGATTTCAGGGAATTGCTTCTTACTGTGACAAATGATTAGCTGTTATCTCTGACTGAATTTGATTTCTACAAGCAGCTGAGTCAGGTAACTTGGCAGCATTTGAGGGCTCCTTCCTCTCTCTCTCTCTCTTACAGTAAATGAAATACACTCAAATACGCCTACCCAGTCACATGTAGCCCAAATGAAATCTTTCCTGTTGGGAAAGGTGGACAACAACTGACCTTTCCTGCAAACCCCCCCCCCCCGTTTTCTCTCTTTCTAGTTCATCAAATATAGATTTGCCTGTCCCCCCCCCCCCCCAACAATGGCTGATTGGGTAGATTTTGGCAGAGGAGGGATATGGGGGTGGGGAGAATGGGTCTGGTATGTGTAGATGTAGAGAAAATAGATGTTGAGGTTAACACCTAAATTCGGGTGTTTCACTGGGACCCCCTTTTGCATGTCACTGTGAGGGAAAGTCAAAGCTTCCATAGCCTCATGTCAGCCATTAACAAACGACCCAGGTTGACACGGCATAAACAGGGTTTACTATATTTCCTGTTTGTTCCACAAAATGGATTTGACTACAATGGTATTCTGATTAGATTCATCAAGAAACCATTCCACCTTGGTCAAGAGGGCTCCACTGGGAAAGCTTCAGCTTTCCTTAATCTTGCATTTTTGGATTTAAGTGTGGCTTGACACTCTTGGTTATGGGTCACTGAGGATGGGAGTGAGGAAAATGTGTACCCACCTCCTCCTTATACAATGCCGTAGGTGTGCTTGGCCCTTTCTAGACAAGGAGGGACTTCAGAAATGCTGGACACTTTATGAAAGATAGACATCATCACCCTTCAGACCAGGCATGGCCAAACCTTGGCCCTCCAGATGTTTTGGACCACAACTCCCATAGTCCTTTGCCATTGGAAATACAGGCTTGGAATTCTGGGAGTTGTTGTCCAAAACATCAGGAGGGCCAAAGTTTGGACATGCCTGCTTTAGACAGCAGCTGCTCTACATCCTCCATGGTGCAGTGGCTATCCAAATCTTTAAAAAAAGAAGTGACTTCATAAACACATGCTTGGTGAGTCCAGACATAAATTTCCTTGTGCAAAACAGCATGTTTGGTGACTTGGAATCTGAAAAGATTGAAGACTAGTAGAAGTATGAGCTGGGCTGTAAACCGGATTGTATGACGGAACTTCTAAAGTCACTATAGAAGACCTATTGGCTGTATTTCCCCACATGGCAAAAAGTTGTGAATATTGACTAGGCAAGACTTCCCAGTTTTTTTCTAAGTATGTAATAATAATTTTAGAACTACAGAGCTAGATGAACCCGATGGGTCACTGAGACCCACCCCTGTCAAGGAGACATAGTGGGTAATTGTACTCGTAATCAGATAGCTGAACTACTGAGCTATTCAAACCTGCAGTTATGATAGATGTGAAATCTTTTTGTGTCTTTCTTGTGTAGGAATCTAGTAGAGTCTGAACAACCTCCAGTTACTGTGAGCTTTTCTTAGCATGGCTACACGCCTAATCTTTGTGCCATGGTACTGGCAAAACTACAAGTTTATTTCTCGGTGGAAGGAATGTAGCATCCTTGTTCATGAAAGGCACCATAGAAAAATGTTCCTTGATCTAGCTGAATTCCTGATTCATTGTGCAGTTCATGAAACAAGAAGGATCTTAATAGGGGAATTCTATGAGATTTATTTTCCTGCTTGACTTTTAGCACAGTAGTCCTTGGTGTTTAGTTTGAGCCTGGGGCTTGGTTTCAATCAGACTTTTGTTTGCATAAGTACCAGCGTTGTCGTCATCATTATGGCTGAGAATCCTTTTTATTGTGTTTGTGAATGTAAAGGATGGCCACTCTTCCTTTCCTACCCGCTCCATCTATTTTTGGTCATATGCCCTTAAAATTCCTGCTCTGACTGGCTGGGGAAGGAGGAATCTTACTTCTCTTTTTGTTTTTCCCAACTATTGCCATTTTATTGAGCAGTGCAAAATGACGACGTGTCTTCTGTTAGTGGCAGATGTAAAACAGAAGCAATCCTTGTGCTCGCCTCTGGTTCATGTGAAACCTCGCTGTGACCTTGCTGCTAGATGGGTGGTATAAAAATCCAATAAATAAATAAATAAATAAATAAATAAATAAATAAATAAATAAATAAATTTCAGCCGAGTAACGGCTTAAGTAGACCTGAAAAGAAGTAACAGAAGAAAAAGAAGTGACAGGATGGCTTCTAGGATGTTCAGGCCCAGGCCTACTTCCGATTTCTCCTGCACTAATGGGCTGCTATCCCACAGCCAGAAAATCGAGATCAAAGTAAAATGTGGATTTCCCCCTGGAACAGTCACATGGTTGAAAATGTTGTTCCCTTGTCCCCATGGGCACAGTTTAAAAACTGCATCTTTTGTGTTCCTACGAGCGGGAACCGCAACACAGCGGAACAAAAAGGTTTTGATGCGGATTTTCCGAGTCCCCACGGACTCAAGTACAGTGGTGCCTCTGATAATGAATTTAATTTGTTCTCAGAGGCAATTTGTTATCCAAAACATTTGTTATCCAAAACGTAGTTTCCCATTGAAATGAATGGGAAACCGATTAATCTGTTCCAGAGGTCCGAAAAAAGGCAAAAAAGCTGGGAGGGGTTTTTTCCAGACCTCTTTATAAAATGCACTTTAAAGGCTTGCAGTGCTGGAACACCCTCCAGAACATCCCCCTGCAGTGCAATGCAAAAATGAACATGAGAAACCAGTAATACTACCCCAGCCTGTTCCCACCCAAAGTGCAATGGGGAAAATGCAAACAAACAAACATAAGGAGGAAGAAAAATCCAGCCCATTTTTGCCTGCAGAGCAATGAAAAAAGACTGCGAACACAGATAAATGGAACCAGCAAGACTACCCTAGCCTCTTCCAGCCAAAAATGGAAGAAAAGCAGTGCAAAGATTAATAAAAGCTAGCTCCCTATCTTACCAAGTTTGAACGGTCCAAATCCTTCAGCAAAACATTTCCAGAATGGCTCCAAAACACCATGAAAAACACACACGCTCTAACTCCTTCCACCCCTCCACAAACTATGCATTGTGCAATGCATGCAGGGTACAATTTTTTTGCAAGGCATTATGAAACATTTGTTATCCGAGGCAACCCATAGGAAACATTTGCTATCCGAGGCAGCCCTATACCTGGAAATTTACATTTGTTATCCGAGGCATTCTTTATCCGAGGTATTACTGTACCGGTTAAAAATCCGCATTGGAACTAAGACAAGCTTTGTACCACCTCGAGACCAGGTACTTTCAAAACTCGCTGGGTCACGCTTAAGTGGGTGTGGTCGCATTTCCCCCCTTTAAAGTCTCCTGGTCGTGGGGACACAATTTTATTCACTGCATCTTCAAGCAGTTTGAAGCAGTTTTTAATGGTCGTGGGATAGCAGCCTAAAGTTGAAGTGAACTGACTGCGGCGACATGGCGCAGCTCCTACTGCTTTCAACAAGGCTTGTGCAGGAAAACATTCTCATGGCCTTGGTCATGCTGGATTCTTTGTGTGCTGTCCTGAGAGCAGGAATAAACTTGGCTTCAAATCAGGACACCTCCAAAACCGGTTTCAAATGCAATATAACATTCTGAAATATAAGGATATATATTTTTTGCTACAAGAACTCCCCAAAAGTTATACTCTGTGTGCTTAAGCGAAACAAAGTACTGAAACTGAAGATGGGGCGGGGAGGACGGAAAGTTTTGATATGATCTGTTTTAACATCATCCAGTCCAGGATTTGGTCATCCTTGTTCAGCGTAGAGAAGCAGTCTAGCACTTCTTCATATTCTAAGCACAGGTAAAATTGAAGTGGCATTAAAATGTCTTTGTTTGGGCAATTAATTCTTGTTTTATTATCAGCTCTGGAGTTTGTTGTCAAAGCAATGGAAGTAGTATGCCAGCCAGATGTTAACAGGAAGGATATGAATGAGTTTAAATCTATAACAGGCAGAGTAAATAAGGTGGTGGACTCACAATGCTGTACATTTCCTCTTAAAAACTAGCAGCCCAGAGTCCCCTTATCGTGATGTACTTGAAAAGAACATATCCTACACAGAGAGCAAATGCCTGGAGGAATGTAGAAAATATTAAAGGCTTTTGCCAGGCATTTAGGCTTGGTGCAGATTTCCTGTGTAAATCACTGCCCTCTTGTCCCCACGTTGATGTTTGGCTTTTTCTTGTCCTCCTTCTCCTCTCTCTCTTTCTCTTGAAGGGAAAGAGTAAAACTCTCCTGGCTGCCTGGCGGTGTCAGATTAAATACCGAGATGGCGACAGGAAAAAGGCTGGGAGGAAAAACAAAAGACGGGGGGGGGGGTGAGAGTTATCAGGTTGGTGACGGAACTGCAGGCTTTTCGGACTCCAATTTACAGAAATCCAAACAGATTTTGGTTGACACGATCTACAATCATTACCGCCAGAGCAGAGCTAATTAAGAAATTAGCTTTCCGGATTGCCTGTTCTCACAGTGATGAGTAGTTGAATAATGTTAGAAGGGTGAGATCTTCTTTGGGGTGGTGGTGGTAGGGGAGAAGCCCAGAGTTATGTTTTTGGACTTTTCACTTTCAAAATTGCCACACGGTCATGCCATCCTGTCGTTTGAAGTAGAGAGAGTGCAGGAGCTTCTCTACCACGTGGACTGACTTGACAGACAGACAGATAGACAGACAGATAGACAGACAGCACTTTCACTGCCTCGTTTGGTGGAGGGGATTTTCTTGGATAGATTTGTCACCCTGACTGTATCTTCAGTATCTTCTTTACAGCATTCGATATATGTACAGTTTAAGCTATCCTTCATGATCTTATGGCAGCCTGGAAAGCAAAGAGGTCTATTCCCAACTTTTATCTGCTGTTGTTGAGATCCAAGGGCCTCTGTGTGAATGTCATGGGAAACCTTTGCAAGTACACTGTCCTGCCTAAAACAAACAAACACACACACTGTCCTGCACACAGTGAACAGTTGGTGTTGAAGCAGTTTGACATGAAGGCAAATTACAATTGGCATCTGCTGATCAAGGTGCCTGAAGTTGGCCAAATCCCAGTGCATCTTTGTGATGATGATTGCGATGCTCCACTTGCCATACAAAGCTATTAAAAAATTGCACAGAAAGTCCTGAACTGAAACTGAACCGGCCTTCAAAAAGGCAAATATGTTTGGATTTTCAGTGCAGGTTTTCTCTCTCTAGTTCATCCTTGTGACAACTGTGTGAAGTAGAGGCTGATAAGACCCTAATTGGCCTGAGGACACTGGGTGAGTTTCATGGCCAAGTGAGGATTTGAATCCTGTGTTATAGCCAAACATCCCAGCAACTCCACAACACACACAGTAGCTCCTTACGGATAAACTGATGTATTTGGTTCCCCCCCCCCCTGATTCAAATGGAGAAATATGGACATGTGTCTGGACATCTTTGTTCTATAGAATAATCATATGAAAAGTGACTCATTTATGTACTAGATTTTTTTCTGTTACCACAAGTCAAATTTATCTGAATAAATAGAGAATTTATACCCATAAATTCTCATTTCTACATATTGTTCTAGACTTCCACCTGTGCCAGTCATTACTTGTCCATAGATTTAACCACATTGCCCGGAATTTGCAATTTATTTAGGAACTACCTGAGAGATCTGTGCCCCACTTCTGAAGTGTTATGAAAAGAGGAGAATAAAGGGAAGCCGGAGAGGGGTAAGGTGTTTGCCAGAAGCTTGCAGTCCTTGCTGTGGATTATACAGGGGAAAGAACACTTGTGGACTAACTATATACAGTATAATGTACAGTATATATTGACTTTTAGTAAGGAAATACCATGTTCCTCTGATGGAACTTTTAAGAGTTCCCACCCCACCCGCCGTGGATCACAAGATGCTGTCTGAAAACCGGTTCTGCTGGGTTCTCAAGTCTTCCATGCCGATATCAGGGACAAAAAGAAGGTGGCAGGAAGCTTGTCTTCTTCCTAGTTCTGCTGTATTTTTCTATTTGCTAGCATATCAGTATATCCAGTATATCACTCGATCTTCTCCAATATATGCATACATATTGTTCTGCAAGCAGCCACTCCCATATTTGGATTTCTCTGGTTTGTGCAGTGTTAGAGGCAGAACAAAGAAATAAACAAAATGTGTAACATTAAAGGTACCAAAGAGCTAGACGTGATTAGTTAGCTCAAAAAAGTGAGCCAAACTACACGCTACAAATAAATTGAACTCTGTACATTTGTCTGATTGGTCTGATTATAGCCCAGGAATTTTTCTGATCTCAAGTAAAACCTTTTTGTTGGGCTTCTCAAAATAATTTTTCTTGCTTTTTGAGCATTTGTTGTAAAAACATCTCTCCCAAGTCTTAGCTTCAGAGTATATATTTCTTTGTATATGTATGCTAAGAGCCCATGGTCTGCCCTGTCCATTGCCCTTTCTGTGATGCTTCAACCTAATCATTCTCTATTTTTGGTAGTATTTGTGTGTTTCTGGTTCCTTGGGTAGACTCCACTCTTGCAAATGGGGAAATGCAAACAGCAAGGCCAAGTCCCAGGCTGAATGGTACAGGCAAGACAGAAGGGCACCAGCAGTCATTCTGCAGAGCTTAGCAATCGGTTTTATTTGAATTCTCTTTCCAAGTGTCACCAGGAAAAAAGTCCTAGTCAATTTCCTAAGGTAGCTGCTGGGATATCTAAGGGAGCTTTAAAACAGCAGTGGGCAATCTCATCTTTGATTCTTTCTTAAAAGGAGGAAGCAGGGAGCCTGCTATTCTACACTTGCCATTCTTTCCCTCTGCCGACACTGTTCCTGTTCCTTAGGTCTCAAATTAGTGGTGCTGGGGCCATAAAACACTGATGATTTAGCCAATAACTTTCTAGTAGTCATTTATGAGGTTGACAGTATACTATCTTTCATCATCCTTATATTTTCTTTTTTTGATCTTCACCTCTAATTGTGATGCATAAATCATATATTTAATGTACGTGATCATAAGAGCACTGCTGTGCCTTGTGGATGACTGGTGATTTTTTTTTATTCTGTCCCTTGGTCACCCTGCAAATATGCAAATACATATGGTTCACTTTGGGTTTACATATTTGTCTGAAGGCAGCACACTATTTTGTACCCATACTAAAACACCTACCTATGTTATCTTCACATAGGAAACTGGCAATGATGGAGTTTTCTAACTACAGTTACTTGAAAAATCTGCAAATTCATTTCTGGTTTCGTGGATGCTCTCTTACGACGTTTTTTGATGGTATATGCCTACGAACCTGCCAATACTGTTTGATGTGAATAACGCAAAAATTCCTGTTGAATTTGCTAGGGAGCTATGTAGGGAAGAAAATTGTTGTTCTGGCAATAAGTTGGAAAATTGCATAAAGAAATTTGTAGATTGTATTAGGATTTTATTTTGAATAGTGTGGAACAGAAGTCTATATTTTCCCTATGTCTGCATGGGCATTTATATGGGCATTGACATCATAGGGAAAAACGCTGATTTACTGAAAGCCATGCTGACCAAACTTGATGTACGATGTAGTCACTTCTTTGCTGTATACTTCCACAATTAAAATATTGATTATTATTCACATCTACAAGACAAAGACATATATGTGGATAGGGGGATGTGGAGGGGAAACATTCCAACAATACTAACCTGGAGTAGGAACTGGCAAACCACTCCAGTATTCCTACCAAAAAAACTCCATGGACATGCGGTCACAAAGAGTTGGTCACAACTGTAACGACACAACACACACACACATACTATCAAAATTAGAATATTTGCATATAATTCTAAACTGGGGTGAACAAACGTCATTGATCTTGTAGATACCCTGAGATCTGCTGTTGGCTGCATTAGTTCTGAAAAATGAAATTAAAAGTGGCTTTATAAAACTCCCTTGGCAGGGACATAAATCTCTTGTGCTTTGTTGGGATAGTGAATTGCTGCTCCTTATGATATCAAAGAGTACCAAGTTTTTATCCCCTTAACTATTTCCTGACATGATACAAAAGTCTGGGGTAAATGTGGACTGGAGACGGCAGGATTCCCATCACTATGTTAAACTGTAGTTTAGTGTGAGTAGCAAGGAGCCCAAAGAGTGCCCATGGTTTATGTGCTCCTTCATTCTTTCTTCCATTCACAGGAACAGGAGAAAGAATTAAGCAGGACTGAGCTTTACTTTATCCAGTCCCTGGCTTGCTATTATTTGCAAATCACAAACTGTTTCCAAAAATAAATTCTACACAATTGGCCTACAAGCTAACTACAATGTTAAAGACTCTTGTGCTGAAGTTCAATCTTGATCTCAATTTCCACCTAACAAGAATTTATGAGTTAGTGAAAATGAACAGAATCCTGATTTAGTCATCATTCTCCCCTGATGTGTGAGAGGGTCTGGTTCCTGCCACTTCACGTTGTTTCCTGTTCATATATATAACACTAAGCAGCACTTTAGCATTTCATGTGATCATGGCCATACAAATTATTGGTGGAGAATCTATTGGCGAGTTACACATGTGTAAAGAAAAATCACGTAAGTCTTGGTGGCAAATTGCCACTCATTAACAAGGTGTGGGTTGTATTCCTGGGCAGGCACCCAATTGTGTGACAAGAGATGCCATTATTTAAATAAATTGTACACATACATGGCAGAATACAACGCAAGGCTGTACAAGCAGGCTTTATTCTCATCTGTATGCGATTATGAAGCTAAGTAGTCAGTGTGCTTGCTACTTCTGTTGGTCATTGAAAAAGAATGCGAGTCCCCAAAACACAAAATCACTTGATCCGTTGAAATAGCAAAATTCATTAGCACACAGGTGGACGGCAGATAGACTTAGAGGCCACAATTTTTCTACACAGTTATCTGTGTTTATGTCCTACTGAAATCATACTGTGCCTTGCTCCAGTGAGCACATGTCACAGCTCAAACCCTATGCATTTCCCTGCTTCCTTGTTAAAAAGAAAAAGATTCATGGTGAAAATGAAGCCTATGGAAGCAATAAAAACGTAGCTTAGGGCAAGTATTGTCCCTGTCTGTTGGCTTGATCCTGCCTCACGGGGTTCTTGGAAGGCCAACAGGGCACTGATTTCCCTTGGGGTGACTCAATATTGAAATACAACAGATAAATAAAGACACATACAGTCAATTGCACTTAGATGGTGAGAAAACACATGGACAGAGGAGGGAGGTACTATTTATTGTCAGGCTTTTCTGTGGCATTTATCAGTGTGCCACGCTAGTGGAGTGCCTCAGATTTCTTGGCAACATCCATAGGCCTATCCCAGGACAATTAACTTGGTGACACAGCAGCACAAATGACATATTTCAAATTATTATGGTATGAAAGTGTCCCGGAAGGTCTGCTGACAACACTATGTTTGGGAACTTCTGTTTTAAGCACCATGGTTTTAGAAAAGCAAGAAAGCTTTTGGCCCCACATTTGGGGTTCAGTCTTATTTCTCAGTTCAGTCTTATTTCTCATTCTCTTGATTTACTTTATTTACCTAACCAGTTTTACTTACATGTACAGTGGTACCTCTAGAGCTGCCTAGATGTCGTAAAGCACAGCCGATCTCACCTGATTTTGGAAGCTAAGCAGGGTCAACCCTGGTTAGTACTTGGATGGGAGACCACCAAGCAATACCAGGTGCTGTAGGCTCCTGGAGTAGGAACTGGAAAACCACTCCAGTATCCCTGCCAAGAAAACTCCATGGGCATGGAGTCATGAAGAGTCGGTCACGACTGTAACGACACAACACACGGGGGGAGAGAGAGAGAGAGAGAGAGAGAGAGAGAGAGAGAGAGAGAGAGAGAGAGAGAGAGAGAGAGAGAGTAGTACCTGGGGTAAGTGTAGGAGGCCTCAAACCGGCCCATGCAGCTTGCTCCAGGGAACCTTGCATTTTATATACTGCAGTCCTGTGATATACCGGGACTGAAGTATATGAACCACGAAGTGGTGGAGGACCACTGTAGCACACCACAAATTTTGAGGTTTTGGAACAACGATGTGTTTTGATTTCAGATTTATACTACTGTCACATATGTTGGCTTTACAGAGTGGGAAAGGCTTCTGCAAATCAAGAAATGCACATATGAATTTCCAGTTCTGCTGGAGCTTGCAGCTAGAGAAGTTGGCAACAGTAGAAGAACAGCCTTGGAAAGTTTCACAACTTTCACAGACTCAAATTATACTATATGCAGTACAATACTTTTATAGAGATGGCTATTATATCTCATTCATATGTGTTCATAACCTTACATATGTACATGAGTACATGTGAAATGAATGAAATCCAAAATGTTGGGTCCTTCTGCAGAAATGTATGCATATAGTAGACTGCATACCAGTTGTATAGTGGTACATTCAGAAGTGCAGGCATTCATCATGATAGTCCCCATAGCCAGTCAACTTGCAAAAGGCAAGACCAAAATTGCAGCCAGTTAGTTCAGCCCATAATTATGTTTTTTTGGTAAAGTCAATGGCTTTGAATTTCCAATTCAATCCCAAACCAACCTCACATTTGTTGTGATGCAACAGTATAGTTTACAACAAGAGAGACTATAACTTAGTTCAGAAGAACTAGAGAAGCCTGTGGGGCAGGTAGTGTCCTAGTCCCTGCTACTGGGGCTTTGACCTTGAGAGTCCTGACTCCCCTACAACACTGCTGTGTTCTGTGATACAGAGTACAGAGGGGAAATTAGATCACTGACAAAGATCAGGAGTAGCAGCCACTGCTATAGGTTTATACACCTATATATATCTTAAGAAGAAGAGAAAGAAGTAGTGTCCGAAGAGGCTGAGGTCATCAGGAGATTTAGAGTTCGCTGTCGTCAGTACGCTGATGATATGCAGCTCTATCTCTCCTTTTCCACCTCTGCAGTGGAGGCAGTATGCTCCCTTGATCTGTGCCTGGAGGTGGTCCTGGAATGGACCAGGATCAACAAGCTCAAACTGAACCTGGAGAAGACCGAGGTTCTGTTCTTCGGGGTGCCTTTGTCTAGGTATAATGGCCTCCTCCCTAGTCTGGGGGAGTTCCCCTCCAGCCTACGGACAGAGTCAGGAATCTGCGCGTGGTCCTGGATTCGGCCCTCTCCCTGGAAGCCCAGGTGATGGCCGTCTCCAGGGTCGCTTTTTTCCACCTCCGCAGGATCGCCCAGATCCGTCCGTACCTCGATGAGACCTCCCTGAGGACAGTTGTGCAGGCCCTCGTGATCTCGAGGATCGATTACTGCAACACTCTCTACATGGGGTTGCCCTTGACCCTTATCCAGGGACTCCAACGGGTACAGAATGCGGAGGCCAGACTGGTGGTGGGTGCTCGTAGATAGGATCACATCACCCCAGTTCTGGCACACCTGCATTGGCTGCCCATAGCGCTCTGGATATGGTTCAAGGTCCTGGTTTTGGTTTTCAAAACCCTCCATGGCTTGGGTCCTGAATACCTGTTGGAGCGTATCTCCCAGAGGTCAACTGAGGCTAGGCCCACCCAAATGTCGCAGGTGCACTCCCTTAGGGTGGCCATTCCTAAGGAGGCGCGGAGGTCGGCTACGTGCGGCTGCGCCTAATCTGTTGTGGGCCCCTCCATGTGGAATCACCTACCAAGTGAGCTGCGCCTTGCACAGTCCCTGCCCGCCTTCAAAAAAGCTTTGAAAACCTTGCTTTTTAAGGAGGCATATGGTGACCTTTAATTTTATTTTAATTTTAGTTTAATGTATTCATTTCTGCCTTTTCTCTCTCTCTTTTTTTGTCTGTTAGAATGTCCTGCTGCCTCTTGCCGAGGGTATTCCCTCTCTTTCCTGTTTATATTGTCATTTTTATATTGTTGTTTTTATTTATTTTTTTACTCTGTAAACTGCTTAGAGTTCCTGCGGAAAATGGTGTGGTGTATAAATGCAATAAATAAATAAATAAATAAATAAATAAATAAATAAATAAATAAATAAAAATAAATAAATAAATAAATAAATAAATAAATAAATATTTTTCTTAATGGTATGATAATGGGATACAAAGGAGTGTAGTTGCTGTACTATATCCATTTTTAAATATGGGGCAAATCCAGGTTTCTCTAGTATTCGTAAAGACTTTGTACAAAATGTGGGTCTTGATCTGGATCAGGGGTGTCCAAACTGTTGGCTTTTATAGATAGATAGATAGATAGATAGATAGATAGATAGATAGATATAGATATATAGATATATCTCTCTCTCTCTCTCTCTCTCTCTCTCTCTCTCTCTCTCTCTCTCTCTCTCTCTCTCTCTCTCTGTTTCACTATCTGGTTTGATGGAAGTAGTTGCAGTTCCCAGTGAGTTCTCAAGGTACTCATTGGATATTTTGATTCCAATTTTACTCTTAGTGTGCTTCATTCTTGAAAATTGTTGTCTACAAAGTTCATGCTTGAGAATTGCGCAAATGAATTACCAAAAACAAGCAAACAAACAAAATTCTCATAATGCTTTAAGTAAGTTTACAATTTTGTGTTGGGGCTGCATTCATAGCCATCGTGGGGCCCTTGCAGCCCATGAGCTGCAGGTTGGACGCCTGTGATCTAGATGCAGCATAGGGTCACACTATGCAATCACCCATTTGATGGGTGATAACATCCCAAAATGGATTTGGGTGACAATGTGTCAGAGACTAGGAAACCCTGTGTAGGTTGACCAAGATGTTGAGACATTTGGAAGGTGCCTGTCTTTATCCAAAGTTCCTAAGTACTACAGAAAGTGAATAAATGATTGTTGATGTTCATAGCCTATATTTCCTTTAGGGTGAATCACCAGAATATTACCATCAGAATCTTTTTGCTCCAACAAGCATGCAGTTCTTGCCTTTAGAAAATTTCTTAGACTAAGATGCGTCATCAAATTTTGTATAACAGATAGAAAAATCCTGTTGTCACATGCTCAAAAGCTATAAGCACTGCTTAAATACAGTAAGCAAATAAATACAAAAATCTGCAATACAAATAAAATCTGCTCATGCTTTCTCTGACTCCCAACCATTTAAAGTCAGCACAATATCTAGTATTCTGGTCCTTCTCAACTTTATGCCACCTATATATCTTGGGCTTCCATGCTGTGCCGGATAACCAACCAATCTGACCGCAGAAAAGAACATTGTAATGTGCTTTTACATCTGGCTGTGTAACAATAACTACACAAATGGCCCAGTTGGAATCAAAATACTGATAGATCAGCAAGAATAGTGTAAGCTACATTGCTACAAATTAGGGAAACCCTTTACTATCCTAGTTGTTCAGTGCAGGGAGGGTTCTGTCCATCTTTCTCCAAAATTCACATCACACACCAAGTTGGGGTAACCACCAAGTTGGTGTTTCGGGTGGCCACACCCAGGGAGGCTTTGAAATCGGTTACCTGAAACCGGGCTTTTTAGAGAGGCATTTGGTGACCATCAGTGTGTGTAGTTTTGTGTGTGTGTGTGTGTGTGAAACACTAGCTGCCATCTTTGCTGCTTTTTATTTTTATTTTATTCTTTTGATTTTGATTTTGTTGTTATTGTTGTATTATAACTGTTGTGAACCATCCGATTTTGTTGTTATTGTTGTATTATAACTGTTGTGAACCAACCATTCCTTTGGAAGATGTGCAGTATAGAAATAAAGGAATGGATCAGGATGCAGCAGAGGAGGATGAAAGATCATATGAAGAGAGCCACTCATTAAAATGAGTTGAATCACAATGTTGTAATACTAGTAGAATTGAAGTAGTTCAAGGAAAAATTGCACATATTTCTGTGGAGACTGATCTTAGCCCACAGTGTTTGTTGTAAAGGTTTTAGTGTATGTCAACAAAGCACCAAAATGTAGTAATTAACCTGTGATAAAGTACACCCAAATAACATGGTTATACATTTTTTGAAAGACTCTTTTCACCCCATGCCATGGAATTTGCTCGTAGTGGCACTTATTCCATAAAACATATTAATTTATATTGTTTTATAATGCATTCAAAATAACAGTCTTTGACATTATGTAAAGGTAGTGGTGGTGTGATTTCTGTGCTAAGTGAGCAATTCACTTCCTAAAGCAAGGTACATTATACAGTATTTCATCTGAAAAACATGGATTAATGTATGTGCATTTCTTTCTTTCACTGGACTTCCTTTTGCCAACTTTACCTTGTATAAATGATTCTGCCTGTGAGGGTCTTTTTGTGGAATGCAGTTTGACTATTACTTCCTGAACAGATTTAAATTTAATACCAAATTAGTCACTGTAGAATTCCAGGATTGGAAATAACAGCTTCCATAGGGGTTCTACAGAATGCCAGATATATGATCTCATATGTGGAGACGAATTTAAAAGTGTTTTCTTTTCATGTATTTTTCCCACCTATGCTTCTCTTGTATCCCAAAATTGCTTCCACTTTGTGCCAGATCTCTGAGAACCTGGGAAAAAGTTGTCTCTTGAATGAGGTAATTTTCACTAAAAATGGCCAAATCATTTTTTTCAGAAATTGAAATATAATTAGACCAGCTAGGCTATTAATGAAACTCAGATTAGTTAAGTAACAAAGTTTATTGTGCCAAACATGTGAAATGAATGCACAGAACATCAGAAATCCTTACACAGTGTATTCCAGAGGTTTCCAAAAGAACAGTCCAAAAATGAAAGTTAGATGTTCTAACCCTAGAAAAAAATTAGTTTTTCAGAACAAAATGATTATTTTTACTACAGTACACAGTAACTCCCTGTGCATATGACTTAAATATACCTAATGTTGATATTATCCTGAATATTTCTACTATGATCCACATTGTAGTGATCGTCTGTTGGCTACAGATGTGTCTGGATGTGAATTTTGACATGACTAGATATGTGCATTCCAACCTAGGTCTGCTATTTTTAACATGGAGTTACCGGTAATTGTACAGAACTAGAGTTGTATTAGATGTGGAGCCTAGATAAGCCTCAAAGGTTTTTATTATGGTTTGCAAATTTAACATGTCAAATTTGTAAATGTCAATGTTCAATACCATATGCTTTGTTCCTTTCTTGACTATTCATTGTTGGATAGAAGTGCTGTTATGGTTTAAGCTAAGGTCTTCAAGGTTAATCCGTCATCATCAGTGATCATTCTCATTCATTTCCACTTGCCTGGAATTGTAGGAGAGTGTTTTTTTTTTTGTTTTTTTTTTTTTGTTTTTAGTGTGTCTTCAGAGCTTCATGGGAAAAGAGTGCACAAGGGCATAACTCTTTCTACCAATACAACTGTTGCGCTCCTAAGGCTGAGAAGCCTTGTGGGGCAGTGGTTAAGCAGCTGTACTGCAATTAAAACTGTGCTCATGACCTGGGGTTCAGTCCCAGGTGGCCAGCTCATGGTTGACTCAGCCTTCTATCCTTCCGAGGTCAGTAAAATAAGTACCTGGCTTACTGGGGGTGGGGTTAGGGTGGAATGTGTAGCCTGCATAAATAAATTGTAAACCACCCATAGAGTACTTGAAGTGCTATGGGGTGGTATATAAGCAGAACACTTTGCTTGCTTTTATTTTATTTTATTTTATTTTATTTTATTTTTTGCTGTGAAGGACTGATCATCAGGTGGGGAAAAGAACTTGAAAATATGCCACAAAGTGAGGAAAACAAGAGTACAATGTTATTGGTTAAGATGTCCTTGACACAGGGTAAGGATGTTGATCACTGGAAACACTATCAACCACTTGACTCCAGAATTTGTTGAGGAGTGAGCACAAAACTTCTGTGGAAATCCCTTGCTGTCTGGGAATAAGCTGAGGCCTTTGATCCTCAACGGAGCCTGGCCAGTGCCATTGCTCCCAGATCCCTTTAAGACATCCCAATACACACAGGACAGATCTGGATATATTGGGGGAACCTGGATTCAGCTCAACAAAGTTGCATCAAAATTAAAGCATCCCCCATCAACCCAAAGTGCTGAATGATACACAGGGATAAGAGGCATGAGGGTGACATGGTCCACAAAGAAGTGATTACTGGCTGCGTCAGTTGGTGCTTCAAATAGTGTAGCAACAGACCTGAAAGGAGACAGACGCCTGTTATAAGAGGTGCAGGAAGTCACTATTCTGGAATATAGGTTGGCTAATCAGAGCCAAACCTGCCCTTTGGAGCAGAGTTGGCTCCTACCTGGCATGAAACTTGTGCTGCCTTGATCCAGTGCCACTGAGAAAAAACATATGCTGCTCTTTCCCCTGTTTTCTCCCACTCTGTCAAGCCCCACCGCCACCAAAGAGGGGACAATCAGGGAACTGAGGCCAAATTTTTCGTAATGACAGACTTGGATTTTGTCTATCAATATGGTGAGACGTTATGGCAGAATAACATGGGGTGTGAAATTTAGACATGGAGTGTTTGAGTTTGATGTTGCCCTCAAGTTCATCAGAGGAAGGATGGGGGGTAGAAATAAAATAACTATTAAATGCAATAAACAGATATTGGGAAGAAAGGAATAGCATTCCAGCCAGGCTTCTCAGATGGTACTTGAATGGCATACTACTGACATTGTGAAAGAAAGAAAGAAAGAAAGAAAGAAAGAAAGAAAGAAAGAAAGAAAGAAAGAAAGAAAGAAAGAAAGAAAGAAAGAAAGAAAGAAAGAAAGAAAGAAAGAAAGAAATGTGTTTATTAAAAATTCTAAAACTCTTCTCTAATCTTTACAACTCTTCAACTGCATCTGTTACTTCTCTGCATCATCTCCAACTAAACATTTTAAACTGAAAAATATACACATATTAAAAATGTTTTAGAAATGCTGGGTGATAGCACAGCCCTCGGGCCACTCACAGTACCTAAGCCTGATCTACTATATAGCACTGTTGGAAGGATCAACTGAGGGAATAGAAAGAGCTGTAGGCGTAAACTTGAGATCAATGGACAAAAGGTGGAATATAAATATAATAAATAATAAATGGCACATCACCATTTAGAATTTACTGAAACATTTAAATGTAAAACCCATTAAGAAAAATAATATAAATGCACTTAAATTTTATTTATTTATTTATTTGTTTGTTTGTTAAATTTATACCCTACCCATCTGGCCATCTAGCCACTCTGGGTGGCTTACAACACTCTATTACTTCAATGGGGGGGGGGAGTCTTCAACTGTCCCAAGATTTTTCTACTCGCTGTGACTGCTAGTCTCTAATATTATGCAAGGAAGGATACATATAGACTTGTGGCATACACAGGATTTCCATCCATATGGGCAGAACCACACATTGAACTACAGGAGTTTTTCACACCACTGGAAGGGTTTGAAAAGCCCAGTGTTCAAATCCAAATACCGATAAATTATGGCAAATGTTCCTTACTAGAGATGGGCACGAATCTTGGTTTGGCAGTTCATGCTGGTTCACACATAGGGCACCACAGGTTCCATATATTCCCTTCTCCCACCCTCTGAGCCAATGACCCACTCACCAGTCAGAGTGGGCTCCTCTCCTTCTCCTGTTTGACCAGGAACATGGGTTTGCCTGTCCTGACTCCTTGTCTGAGTGGGTGATCAGCCAAAGAAGTGGGGCAGGATAGTTGGTGCTCCTGCCACAGACAGGTCAAACAGCTGAAGATGAGGAGAGGACTGTGAGCCAGCTGGGTGAACGGGAGACCCAGCTGGAGAAGAAGGGGAAGGGACCTCTGGCAGCATGCATGTGAACTAGCACGACCCTCCAAACAGTGGTTCATGCCCATCTCTATTCCTCCCCACCTTTATCCACCTCATAGACAGCTAAGTGTTAGCATAAGCAGTTTTTGCAATAGCAGATAAAGTTGAAAGAATCTGCCTTTTATTCTGTTATGCATAGGAATTGCATTTATTGTTGTAAGCCTTGTTGGGTCCTTTTTAAAGAGAAAGCCAGGTTAAAAGTATTTTAAATAAATTATTAAATAATTAAATAAACAAAAAAACCTAGAGAAGTGCAAATGCACTTACTCATAGCATATTTGTTTTTATTTATTTATTTATTTATTTACAAGATTTTTTTAGCTGCCCTACTACCAAGAGGTCTCTGGGCGGCCTATTAATAAATAAATAGGAAGGAAGGAAGGAAGGAAGGAAGGAAGGAAGGAAGGAAGGAAGGAAGGAAGGAAGGAAGGAAGGAAGGAAGGAAGGGTTGGGGAAAAAGAGCAATTACCCTGATCCTTGTTTTTATCAGCCCCTAGCCATGATGATGCCAAGGTATTTGAAAAAGAGATGTAAAGGATGAATTTGGAAATACTGCTTAACATGCAGAGCTGAATGTTATTCACCCTGCTTGGAACTTGGAGAATGCAGACTGAGAGATATATTTTTAACCTTAATGTGATGTACTGGGAGTGGACACATTCAATTCCATTCCCGCACTGAGTGCCATGAAGTCACAAGGGGGGGGGGAGGTTACGATTTGGATATCTGCTCTGCGTCCACTTCTGATGTCGTTACTCAGGGAAAACTCCCTGTACCAATCTGCCCTCTTTCTGGGGGCAGATTTAAACCTAATGATACTTAATAGCAATGACTGCTGCCTAATAGGGATAGAATTCCACTTAATGGGAATGCCTTTGGGGATTTAGTAGTGCTTAGGTGATTTATGTGTCAGCCTTCCACTGTTTCTGTGTGTGAGTCTGTTTCTCTAACAACAGCTTTTAGACCCCATCCTGTACATCAATCTTGCCCTTTAGTTCTGCCACAAGAAATGAGGCAAATGGATTTCTTTTCCTCCTTTCTCCCCCCTCCCATTCCCTCCAAATATGGCCATTTGGGGGGGGGGAGGCATAACGCCACTCCTTCCAAACTGCCCCCATACATCAAGTGCCATATGTCACGGGTCTCATAGGGCAATGAGAATACTTAATGTCAATATACAAGCCCCATACCAGCCCATTCAGTCATGGAGCAGGGCTCTCCGCAGCTGGGCAAACTCTTCCAACATCTTAGCTCCCAAACATCTCTCTTTACTCAAATAAGGAACACCAAGAGTGTGTGAAGATCAGAAATGTTTATGGGCAGAGAATAAAATCCTAAGGTTTCTGTGGGTAGCTAACATCACAAACAGCAGGGTAACAAAGAAACAAGGATTGTATTGGCAGTGGCAAGGGAAGCGGAGGCTTCTCCTTAACCCATGGCTTCTATCCGGAAACACAAGCAATGACCAGCACTCATTATGTCCCATGTGCAGCATCCAGTGCCTTCCAGTGCAGCCTACAGCAGCTGAAGGGAAGGTCTTGCATGTTATATGACCACCAGGACCACATGAGAGACACGTGTTGGGGAACCATCAAGCAAATGGCAACACCTCCCTTGTATGCCTCCATTGCATGTTGTTTATCAACAAAGGTCATCCCTTCCAACCTCTAACTGTTCACTGGGAGACACACAGTAAACAAACAAGCATCTCAGGCTTATAAACATGTTTGCTCTGAGATTGTGCCTGAACGTTAAAAGCTCTAAGAAGGCTGCCCAAGGCAGGATGCAGCTACTGACGCTCCCTCCCTCTCTGTCCAACTTGTCTTGAGCTTACTCCATCTAAGGCTGGCTTGAGAAGAATGGACAAGGAGGAATGGCAGAGGAGTGTTTCACTGGACAGACTCTATCCCTCCAGCATGGTTTCTGCCATGGATTGAATCAATAGGTGCCATTCTAGGTTGCTTATTGTGGAGGTCAACGCTCACATGGTCCCTGCCTGGCACTGGCCAGCATGGCTGTGAAGCCCCAGCTGAACAAGAATGACTCACACAGAATACAAACGTTAGGTGCCCCATTATTGACTCCTGCCATGCCAGAACATTTTGAACACAGGCATGTAATGTATGCAGTATATCTACGGAGGTGCACAACAGCCTACGACAATTAAGGAGTGCCCCATGCCAATGTGAATGCCATTAGTTGAAATGGTGCCGAACTGAACTATAATATAATTATTGCAGGGCATCAACTTGATTCTGACTTATAGCAATTCCTTCCACAGCTTTCTAGGTATAGAGCCCTTCGAGGTGATTTATCATTCCCATCTCTGGGGGCACCCTCAGCCTGTACAGCTTGCCAAATTACACAGCCTGGCTCTTCTCCTGGGAGATACAATTCGGAAGCCTAGATATAGATATTTTGCTCTCCTGGGGCCAGATATACTACTGACTGTTGCAAACTGCTGTGGTAGTGTTCTGTTGATCAACTGTTCTCATCAGTGCAGAACAGAATTGACATTCTTTTTTCTTTCCTTTCTTTTTAAGAAAATGTTTGATCAAGGTCGGTATTCTTTCCTTGTATATATCTAAGGTGTTTTGTAGTGCTGCATTTGCAAACTGTTTTAAGTGCATTTTCCAGCTGGCTGTATATAAATGTGACTTAAACTACCAGACTACAATTGAGCCCCTCAACTAGCATGGGATAGATTGAACTTATTTTTTAATCCTGTTTTACTAGATCCGCTTCACATGGATCTGCAACAATCACTGGCACTTTCTTCAAGCCCGCTCTATATATAAACCAAGAAGATGCTGAACACAGAGTTCTCATACTAACATTTACTTTGTACTATTAGAAATGATAAAACTTTCCCAAGTAATGACAAAGCAATAAACATGTCTGGGTATTATGTTAACAGGAGGAGGGAAGCAAACTAAGCAGAACATCACAAAGGTAATCAGCTCTTTCTCTGTTTGTGTATATTGCAGCCTTAGGGTAGTACACAGTTGGCAGGTGAGTCTGAGAGCCATTGAGCACTGCAGAATTCACCCAATGTATTGTAATTACAGGAACACTTGTGTTAAATATCTTAATCACTATGAAAATTCAGTATATAATAGCCCCAGTTCTTGTCTTGACAGCAGTAGGGCGACTATTCAAGTAACTGAATGAAGATTCAGAAAGATGGGTTTGTTTACCTGGATAAATTGTTATATTTTGGGGGGAAATAGAATTCTGTTGGTGATTTAAATGCACATGAATTATATTAAATGATTCACTGTGGCAAATTGACTGTAACCAACAAGCCACATTAATAAGTGTGTTTCTATTGTACTTTTTAAATCACAATTTGTGGCAGTGAGTTATGCAATTTAACTTGTGCATGGGTAAATCACCAACAGAACTATGGCCATTATTTTCAAGTGGGCCCAGCTCTTTTCTTTTC
>CM074732.1:56730377-56732877 GCA_037367245.1 Phrynocephalus guinanensis
CTCTGATTTATTTCAACAGTGTATGATGGTGTAGAATCTTCGCTCATCTGATGCTAACAAAACACATTTTCCTTACATACGCCTTTGTGGGTTCTCTCTGCTGATTTCTTCAGAGTTTTGTCTTGACTGTGATACATGAAGGAAAGAAATGTTTAAAATATTAGCTTTGTCTCCCCAGATAGTAACACTAACATTCAGAGATGTCACAAAACAGAGCTATTGCAAAATTCCTTGAAGGAGTGGATTCCCATGCTGTGTACCAGAGAAAGGGTTTAGTTGTAGAATGCAGCCACATTTGATCATTTGTGTCATTCAAAGATCAAACTTGCAATCCTTCCTCACCAGATGATGTCATAAGGAGTTAAAACAAATGGTTCAGACTGACATTGGAATTGGAAGCCACATCTGTATTGTTAAGAGTCATTTCTCCTTCCAATAATTATTTTGTGCATAAAATTTTGTAAAAAATGCTATGAATTGCACAAACAAATGGTTTATCTGAACTCTCTATTTAAGAAAATGTGGGAAGGAAAAATGGTTCCTTTTCTATATCTCATATACAAGCTATTTTAATGTTTAAAATTTTATAATATGCATTATTATTTCTCGGTAGTGAATATTCTTTGCTCTCCATCTTTGCCCTATAAAATGCTAAGGTTGTGTAATGATTCTGTTGGTATTTTTCCAACTTGCAGCTTTAACAGTGCCCCCTACTTTTCCAGACATCAGGTCACATATTAAATGCATTTGAAAAGTTATTTTCAAATTTAGAAATTCTGAACTGCTCTGTAACAGCATATACAGTGTTCACAAACACAATTCACAAATACAATTAAAATTATGCTGGAATCCCTTCTGATATATACCTCAGTTCCCTAAAAATTAAAAACAAAACAAACTACCACATTGCAACAGATAAATACATATTTTCTCCGAGGCATCCACCCAAAGAAAAGGTAATTTCTACAACACTAGTTCTCATCAAGGATGAGCACAACTGTTTCTTTAAAAAAATGCATGGTCTTATCTCACATGAAACCCTTTGCATTCCATTGTATCTTAATTGCAATGTAGGTTCTGTACTTTGTGCTCAGAGCATTTGATAACTGTTCACAGACTGCGTAACTTTAAGAATAATAACTTTTACTGTGCCAAAGGATTTCCTTAGAACATCATTTAGTATCATTTTGTGCAACATTATTGTGTTCTGACAGATAATGCATTATTAATACTTCATAAGATACTTCCAAACAGGGAAAAGATAAAATCTGTAGTTGCCTTCAAAGTTCTCTTAACTTAACTGTTGTTCTTGAAGGTTGGGCTATAGATCATGGTGCTGTCAGCAAACAGATAATCTTGATGACTAAAGCTCATAGAAAAAGCAGGAAGAGTGCCCAGTTTGTATCACAATTAACACTTAAGAGAGTCCTTGGTGAATGACAGGTAACAGGATTAGGAAAGAATTGCCTTTTAAATATATTAATATTCCCTAATTTCAAAATTGATGCCATTTTTGCATCACTGGAAAAACAAGTTGTATGAGTGTACTAACATCATTATGTAGACCCATGAGTTTTAACTTATTCACAAATGAATATCTGTGAAATTAATTTATTCAGACACACAGAAAAAATGGATTATTTATTTTATTTTATTTTATTTATTCGATTTTTATATGACCCATCTAGCTCAGGGCACTTTGGGAAGATTAAAGGAGAAGTGTAAAACACATAAAATAGCTGAGAAGCAACAGATTATTTATACTTTATGGCACTGTTTTACTGAGCAATATGGACATAGTAATGCACTGTGATTTTCCACCTGGACTTGGTCATAGTTAACTATTTGATCTCATAAAAGGTCATATGTCATCAGCAAATTCCACTATGGTGGAGTGGATAATTATGGTGTAGCTATTTGTATGCAAATATGTGCATTTGTATATCTTGGGGATTGTGCCGTTAGCTTGTGTGTGTTTTTTTTTTTACTGTTTGAATTCACTGGCTTCTCAACGTGTTTGAAGCCAGAAGAAGTGATTTAAGAATAATAAGAAGGGATCCTTTCCCTTCTCATTTTCTACAACTTGTTCAGCCAAAAGCCGAAGACAAGCAGCTTTTGAACAGTTTGTCTGATAAGTAGCTTTGGTATCCAGAAAGAGACCTATCAGTGTCAGTGGAGTCGTTACAAGTGTGTACATCACCCAGCCTGAATAGATTTGCAACTGGAATGTGCTGCTCAAACCACTGAAGTGGTGAAAAAGCGAAAGTTTGTAAATTATCCACCGCTGTTGGAATGTGCTAGGACCCTATAATGAAAACACAGACACATACACATACAATTTATAATTATTAGGCATGCAAGTGAATCAAACACTCCTTTAAAATACTGTGACATTAAAATAAAAAGAACACAAAGTATTTGCCGACTGACTCTATCTTTATATATGGCTTGTTTTGTGCAAAAGTAATTCCAAGAGTATAAGAAATATGGAGGAATGCCT
>CM074732.1:56735377-56747877 GCA_037367245.1 Phrynocephalus guinanensis
TATTGGCTATGCAAATACCAGTTCTTTACATTCCTCTCTAAGTGATACATATCCAGAGGTTAGGCTGCACACTACATCCCTCCCCCCTTAATTAGTTTAATTTTAGGATACATGGGGCACCTTAAAATGCTTAGTCTTTAAAGGGCCACAATGTTGGTTTTGCTGCGGGGTCCAAGTAGCTGTACCAAGATGCTGGTACCAAGATGCTGTTAAATGCTCTCTCTCCTCCTCTCTCCCTCTCCCCCCTCTCACACACACTCACACACACACACACACACACACACACAGAGAGAGAGAGAGAGAGAGAGAGAGAGAGAGAGAGAGAGAGAGAGAGAGAGAGAGAGAGAGAGAGAGAGAGAGAGAGAGAGAGAGAGAGATTCCCAAATACCCTTTCACAGGAGGAGCCTCTCTCAAGCAAGGCTCTATAATCCCTCATTTCCACCTTAATGTCTCCACTATCCCCTCCTGCTGAAGGAGCTCTGGTGATCCAATGTTAGTCTATTACCCTTTACAAAGGTTGATCTTTCCCATTGCATTATTTCTGCTGATGGGCAAGGAATCAGTGCTTTACCTGAGTTTCACATTTCTTGGGTCATCTGAAAGTTTTTAGGAAGCGAGGGAAAATCACCAGTCATTTAAAAGAGGATTTTAGAAGAAGACTTTCTGTTATGGAAAGAATGGAATTCCAGGATCTTTTTCCATGGAGGCCTGACGGTTTCTTTGCCAGACAGCTTTCCCTTCAGATGCAAGAGAGGAATCCTTATGAAGAAGGTAGGGTTAAAAACAAAGAGCAGAAGGAAGGGTATAGAAAGCTCCCAAGGAACTTAGCTTATTCTGTTAACCTGAAACTTAAAATACAATATGCAGAAACTAAATTGGGAGTTAAATGCGTTTATGAAAAATGACTCAGAAATAGAGCTATTAATCTTTCGGGTGGAATAAGATAAAATGCCAGCAGCTGTAAAACTGCTAAACAAACACTGGAGCGTTGTTATGGCTTTTGAAAATGTATTAAATATTATAAAATGACAATGTTGGGTGCTTTGTTATGTCTTTTGCAACATGGCTTTCAGAAAGATTTCTTAAGTGTGTCCCTTGTATATATTTAAAATTTGTGTAAACTTTTTGAAGAAGGTAATAGACTCTCTGGCTACACAAGAACATATTTCCCTCCCCCTCTGTAGTTTATTCAGGGTTTTGTTTCCAAGAGTTTACGGTATCTTACTGTAAAACTTTCAACCAAGACACGGCCCCTCTTGTCACACATAACAGAACCAGAACCATTCTGATAGTCCAGTGGCTTAATATTCCATACTTATCCTAGACAAAGTACACAGCTGCTATGCAAATTGCAATACTTTCAGAAGTTAATTTGAATATCTTTTAAAAAAACCTATTCCAATAAAGAAAGGATTTTATAAAGTGATTTTCTTTCTCAAGTTTATAGTACACAGGCCTGCTTGACATATTTAACAAACTTTTAAATTACTGTTAGAAAATAAGTATATAAAATACCTCACATGGCAGGGAGACAGAAAGTGTTACCAGCTTCTGGTACTGTAAATCCTATAAGCACTACCCACCTTAACTAATTGTGGAAAATGCTGCAGTTTGATTTTATAAAATCAGTTTTTCCTCCCTTTTCCTCTTCTACTCATCCTTGGCCTAATGTCTGAAGTACCGGCTATCAAATTGTATCTGCCAGAGTACTAGAGAAGAGCTGTAGGAAGCAAAGATACTGCTAGCTGCATGAAGTCATTAAGTATACACTGAGAAAACGTGAATGACATAAAAAATAGAAATCATCTTTCTCTTTAAATATCAGTGCAAAATCCCCCCCTTCTTTAAGCCTGGTCAAGTAAGTTATTAAATATTACCTTACATAGGCCACAATACTGTATGAACTCTCTTTTATGAGAACGTTTAGTAACTGTGTGTTAATAAATATCATTTATTTTCATATGTCCCATTTGTGCCATGGAAAAGAAATAGTGAGTTATTCCATCGCATTAAGTCATCCGTGAATGCATGGTAACTAGATGCTTTATAAGCAGCTGGTCATATCATGTGGTTTTCTAGTGAAGAAATCTGACCTACAATACTAGAAATGTGAAGAATGTCATATCTATTGATTGGATTTTCTTTCTATTCTTCAAATTCAGAGTAGATTTCAAACAGATTTTAAACATGTATCTGACTATTTTTATAATGATCTACAACTTCATTCTAGCACAGAATTAGGTGAGTTGCCAAATGGATACCCATCCTCCAAGATCACACTTAGAGAAAATTTAAGTCCAGATTTCTCTGGGTTTAACTCTTTGTATACTATGCCACATAGACCTAAATGTTTCAGTATTAAAGTTTTTAATTTTTTAAATGTGTCATTCAGCTACAAGCAATTCTAATCAAGATATGATACTCCATACTCCTCAGACTGATAGAATTGGTGTCATTAATTGGTATCACTAATCCACACTACTAACTAGGTAGTGTGGTATCTAAAAGGAACAGAAGAGTAACAGCCTTACTCTTCCCACAATATCAAAACCAGTCCTTATAGATATAGGGGTTGGCAAGGCATATAAAGCAGCACAAAGCTTAAAGCACTCTCTAGATGATTTACAATTTAATTATGCAACACACACACACACACACACACACACACACACACACACACACACACACACACACACACACACACACACACACACACACACAAATCAATTTGCTAGGATTGAATGCAAGTTGTGAGCAGAGTTTTTGACTGCAGTACACCTAGATGCCCTAAGCACATCCAATCTTACCTGATTTCGGAAGCTAAGCAGGGTCATCCCTGGTTAGTACTTGGATGGGAGACCACCAGAGAATACCAGGTGCTGTAGGCGCCTGGGGTAGGAACTGGCAAGCCACTCCAGTATTCTTGCCAAGAAAACTCCATGGACATGGAGTCACAAAGAGTCGGTCACTACTGTAATGACAGAACACACACACACTCCCATTTGCCCACTGCACCACAAGGCTCCACACTCAGATATTCTTGGGCTGCAGCTTCTAGCCAATCATGAGGAATGCTAGAAGTAAAAGTCCAGCAGTATCAGGACTGCTTCGTTTTGCCCACTACTATTTATTCATGATTGAACCTTACAGGTGTGCAGGTATGTATCTTGACAATGGCCTGGTCAGTCTGTCCTTGCACTGGTATACAGTGTTAATAAGAATTAAGAATTTTAAAAAGTTTCAAATACTTGTATAGCACCTTACTTAGTGACAAGCAGTACTTTGATTGGTTGACAATAAAAAGGAAGATATCCCTACAAGCCTTTATCCTCTCACACAGTAATGTAACACACAGTAACGCATGGCACAGACGAACACTGGTAGTATACACACCTATTTCGCAATCTCTGCGTGGATGGCGAAAGAGTCACAGTCACAGGTAACAAGAAGGCCACAGCATGGTCATAAACACAGACAGCTCAGTAATGTGGGACAAATACATGGGATGCCATGGCTGTACATGCCATGCTATAGAACAGCAGTGCCCAACCTTATTTCAATCTTATATTGGGTCCCATTGTATGTGAGTGCTTTACATGTTCTCAAGAAGTGCATCCTCACACCCCATCATCCGCACACAGTGACAACTTTGCACAAGGTGAGGACATCGTGTGTAAGTGTGCGCACACCTCTTCCACGTGTGGAGGGTTGCAGTAGGCGCCTGTAGGGTGGAACCCATACAGAAGGAGGAGAAGTGGGCAGCCCACTTGGGTGCACACCTTAAAAGAAGCCTTGCTGCCATGGCCCAGTGGCCCATGGCCCAGGGGTTGGGAACCCCTGCTGTAGAATATTATGATTCCCTTTAGTCAGGGACGCACAGCTCAAGTCAATTGAAATGTGGACATGTTACTATATTTCCTAAAATCCTGCAGCTTACATAGCCTCAGTGGTCCCATTGGCTGAGGATTCTGAGTGTTTTAAATCCAAAAAGGATTTTTTTCCAAGCTGTGAGTCTCTTTTCGCAGTATATTGTTTGGAGTTCTACTCTATTATTTTCATTCTAAGGCTCTTCTGTATCACAAGAACATTCTGAAAAAGTCAAATCCTCTTTCAAAGGACTGCCCAGTTCGATAATAAAAATCTGATTGACTACAGCATAAATTACTTCGTACTGCCAATAGATGTCAGAGCCCCAAATGACTCAAAGGTTTTGCTATTTTGATAGTCCCTGTTCACATATATAAATGGGGACTATCAAAATACCAAACCTTTGGAACCATTTGATCTCCAACTGCACATTTGGGTGACTAGAATCTTATTTTAAAAAATCTAAAATCTTTTGCACAGCAAATATGTTATATGATACATCGTAATCACTCCAAATAATTCATTATAGTCTACTGGACTCAATCATCTATAGATTGAACACTCTCAGTAAATATGGATTTACATAATAGATGGTAATAACTCTGGCAGGACCAAGTTGTTCTGTCTGTCATGGTTCAAATTGTCAATATGCTTGTACAGTGGATCCTCATATAACAAACGGTTTGTATAACATAAAATCTGTACAACAAAAAAATTCTGGAGATAGGGGAGATTTGCTTAACATAATTGCCTATGGGGCAAATCCGTACAACATACAAATGGTCGCGATTAGGGATTACTCCGTTTTCAATGCATTCTTATGGGAAATTTGTACAAAGGAAAATTTGCTTAACATAATTTCAATTGGAACCAATTAATTCCTTTATCCAAGGTACCACTGGATTTTTGTTCAACTACTCTGTTATCTGGTGTAGTCATTTTAGGGAAATAATGTTAGATCATCAACCCATCCTGTATCTATTGAAATCACATTTGCTTGGGAATAAGTCTTGAACTCACTGGCTTTTACTTCTGAATATGTATGCATAGGTCCAACTGCAATGTTAGACAGATGTATTTTGTCAACTATCTAATCTGTATTTAAATACTGTAGTGGATGATTCTGTATTTAAATACTGTAGTGGATGATTCTCTAGCAGGAAATGATACAGTTTGTCAAACAGAGGGGTTTTTTTTCTTTCCCTATGTCAGAGGTGTTGTCTCTTCTTTTATAATTTCCAGGACAGATGAGCTTTTGGTGGGAATAGTTTGTCTACTTTTTTTTCAAAACCTTAAAAAAATCCAGCTTCTCTCCTCTCACCATTTATTGGAAGGTTCCTTTGTGAGATTTCTGGCTACATGTGGATGGGTAAAGTGGCCCAAGAAGCACTGAACCACATCAGAGTCAGCAGCTAAGAGAGAATTATTTCGCTCTCATCCCATAAATCCACACCTTGTCAGGGTAACGGGCTCCATGTCTGACTGATGAGAAGTTCACCTGCAGCACTGCGAGGCCTTAGCTCCAGCAAACGGTAGGGGCTGTTCATTTTTTAAGATGGACAGTGACTCTCCCTCAGGATAGACCAAGCAGGTTTCTATCAGACTCACCTGCCTGACTGGAGTAAGGGCTTGCCAGAATTATGTAACCATTTTTCTCCACCCTAAGCCATATAACAAGACAAGCATCCCCCTCTTTAATAATGTTCTTTGTTCCTTCCCTAAGGATGTGGAAAAAACCCTTATTCACATCTGAAGAGTCTATTCAGAATCTTTGAAGCTTAAAAATAAAATATTTTAACCATCCAATTTATCTGTTCTTTCACCTCACTTTCTTTATATTTCTAGGGAATACCTACAAAAATGCTTGAAGGCAAATGTGAAGGAAATCTAGAGTTCCAGATTCTAGTTAATTCTTGAAGGAAAGGCACAGAACCTGGATCAGCTTAGTTAAACAAACTATGTGCTGCACAGTTTCTCTCACAAGGGCCTTGATTCTTGTGTGTGCTATGACATACTGGTGCTTTCTGCAGCTTGCTCCATGAGATGTGGAAGTAGCCATTTCTCCAAAGAATAACTTCCTTCTTTAAATGGTATCTCAACTAATAATAGAATGAGCCCATATTTTTCTGCCTAATACCTCTTCCACAGCTGTTTTTCAGGACAGATATCTTGAAAAGTAAAAAATAAAATGAAAACCTGAGAATGTGTTCTTCATAAAGTATTTCACATGTGTCGCAGCAACTTTAGAAATACAGAGCATTGTGCTTAAGGAGAATATAGTGGACAGCAAGGATGTTTTTATGAATCAGAATTATGGTATTCAATACTGTAGCCAAACTTTTTTTTCTGCCAAATGCACGTTCTCCCAAATTCTCTAGAGGCTAACATTTCACGTAGGCTCGAAAAAGCTTAGTATAGTGTGTCAATGCATATATCAGCAATTCTTTCCTTTAAAGCCATGGATTCATAAGGCTGTCTAATTGCCATATCTCATTTTGCTAATAATTTTGTTGGGCACAAAATGCATAGAAGGTGGGGAGAAAAAAAGCCCATGTCTTATAGTCTCCTTGATTTTATGTTCCACAAAACCAAATAACTCCTGTTCTCCAGGGAATATTTGTCAGGAGTTCAGTTTTCGGTGAGCATGTGAGGAAAGTTGTAAAAAAGCGAGGCTTGTAGATACCTGAAGGGAACGCAGGTTTCTGGCAGAAGGTTGTGCCTGTTGGTTCCATGGGAGGAGACAGAGGAACAATTATTGAGTACTGTTTTTTTTAGGCCTGAGACTGCCCAGTCAGGTGGGTGAATGAATCTACCTGGACCTGACTACACCTGTTACTTTATATTTGGCCAAAGAGGACTTTTGGCTATACATGTAGGTAGGGAAGCTTAAAGCATTTAGCTGGCAAAGTAGCAAGAAATAGAAAAAGGGTAATGCATAGCAAACCTTTGTAATGATTAACACCTAATTCAAAAAAGTAGTGGAACAGAGCCAGTGGCAGCCTTGCTACCTGGAGAAAATACATTTATAAATAAGAACATAAGAAGAGCCCTGCAGGATCAGGCCAAAGGCCCATCTAGTCCAGCTTCCTGTATCTCACAGTGCCCCCACCAAATGCGTCTGGGAACGCACAAGACTAGATATCTGTCTCCTGATACCACTTCCCTGCATCTGGCCCTTGAAGTACCCTGGTTTTAAGCCTGGAGATTACACATCTCCATCATGGTTTGTAACCTGTGATGGACTTTTCCTCCAGGAATCTGTCCAATCCCCTTTTGAAGGCATCCAGGCCATCACCACATCCTGTGGCAGGGAGTTCCACATACTAACAGCACACTGGGTAAAGAAATATTTTCTTCTTTTCTGTTCTCACTCCCCCAACCCTAAATTTGAACGGATGTCCCCTAGTTCTGGTATTTTGTGATAGGGAGAAGAGTGTTCATCTATCCACTTTACTCATGCCCTGCATTATTTTGTACATCTCATCATGTCCCCCCTCAGGCACCTTTTTTCCAGACTAAAGAGCCCCAGATGTTTTAGGCTTTCCTCATAAGGGAGGTCCCCCAGCCCAGTAATCATTTTAGTCACTCTCTTTTGCACCTTTTCCAGTTCTATTAGCATTATTGCTACTTCCTTGTAACTAACCAGAACTTGGTTGTACGTGCATGATGTCCATACTTTTTCTAAAATAATTTGATGATTATCTTTCATACAGAAAAACTTGAGGCTTGCGCATCCAATGTGACCTAAAGATCTGAAAAAGTTTTTCCCCTTCCCCTTCCTTTCCTGAATTTTGAAAATGCCATTCACCAGTAAAATGATACAGCATTTTAAATATCCTGTCTTCATCTGAGCATTTTTTTGTAACAATAGCTATCTTAGTTACAGATATATCTGAAAACAACACTGTGTGTGCTCATGTTTGGGTGTTTAAAAAAAAAACACCCAAAATGAGTTGAATAAGCTTTCCACACCCTGCCCAAAGGAAAAGATGTTTAGGGGTGGAAATATTTAGATTTTATTAAAACACACACCCAGTGTTGTGGGTGTTGTAGCAGCATTTAAGAACATGACTTAACAGATTGCAAAAACATGCAGTATGACAAACCAAGAAGACTCTAGGCGGGCCTCTTTTTCTAGATGTGGTCACTGATGACAATTTTCTCCCTTGATGTATTGAGGAAAGACTAAGCATTGGCCCAAATATTGCCTCCAAATATGATAGCCTCATCATATGGCATTCATCTTTATACTTCTCTTGTCTCCCCCTTCTTGTTAGATTTCCTAACTCAAGGGCAGGCGTAAGCTTTGTTCTTACTCAGCACCTTTTCCAGTCATTCACACTCCATCCATTCTAAATGCCTCTCCTGTAACTGCTTCAGATGTGAGAACAAAGCCACAAAACATCCCCGTTTTAAGAAATGTTCCTTATTACACAGACAACATAACTCAATAGGGCATAATGAATTTGGTATATTTCCTCACTGTCATGTAGTATAACTTCAAGTCAGTATGTGTCTCCCATCTCCGCCACCCCATTTTGAAAGTCTAGGCTAGCAAACAGACTGGAGACTAGAAGTCAGTTTAGGCAAAGAAAATCAGGCAGTTTTTTTTAAATTATTGTGCGATATTCGGATTTGTATCATGCGTACATGAGATCATTGTATTTTATTGTTACACTTATTCTGTGAGGGAATATTGTGAATGAGTCAAATATTCATTTCCAGTTATCCTAAAATGTACACTGATACCTCTTAAGACGAATGCCCCTTAAGACGAAAAATTCGTAAGACAAATGAAATTTCCGGGAATAGGGTTGATTCACAAGATGAAAATTTCCTAGGGAATGCTTCGCAAGACGAAAATCAGTTCTGCATTTTGAAACAAGTTACCCAGGATGCATTGCACCCCTGTAGTTTGTGAAGAGGTGGGAGGAGTTTTTTTTTTAATCAAGTTTTGGAGCCATTCTGGACATTGTTTTGCAGCAGTTCTTGGACTTTTAAACTTGGAAAGGTAGGGAGCTGAGGTTTCCTTGCTTTCTTTTGTGTTTTTGCATTATTTTCCATTGCACTCTGGGCTGGTATTTGTCTTGCTGCTTTCTTTTGTCCATGTTTGCATATTTTTCTCCATTGCACTTTTGGCGGGAGCAGGCTGGTGTTTGTCTTGATGCTTGCTTTTGTCCATGTTTGCATTGCACTGCGGGAGGGGGGTTGTTCGGGACGGCAGCTCTGCATGCCTTTAAAGTGCACTTTATAAGGAGGTCTGGAAATAAACCGGCTTTTTTGCCTTTTTCCCAATCTCTGGAATGGATTAATCAGTTTTCCATTCATTCATATGGGAAACCGCGTTTTGCAAGATGAATTTTTCATAAAATGAAATGAATTAAATTCATCTTAAGAGGTTCCACTGTATAATTTAAAATGGGAACATTTATCAGAGGGTGAAACAATATTCCATTTGGTTTCTTGATGGGTTAGTTTTGCAGATGTATTCCAATAAAAATATATGGCTTCCACTTCAAAGTTTTGTTGTATTTGCTGCACCATTTCTCTATTTCAGAACACCAGTGTTTTCCATCTTAGTTTCCATCTCTCATAATGGAATTTTAAATTCTTTTTGTGTGCTGTTTGTAGCTTTAATGTTAGCTAATATATCTTGAACGTTCTGGGCTATATATTGTCCTTCATTATTGTAAGCCGCCTTGGGGTATACAATAGGTATATTGGTGGGGTATAAATATTCAAAATAAATAAATAAATAAATAAAATTTAGGTGATTTGCTATGCAAATATAGGTATGTTTTGTCAATACTTACTGCAGGCCAAATTCTGCATACTCTGGCAAGTTTTATAGCTCAACCCCCAAAATGGATTCTGTATAAGGAGATGTCCCTAACATCCTTAAGGTATTCTAGTTTGTGATAGTATCAGAAATAATTAAGAGAGGCATGGAAATATGGACATTTCACTTTCCCATTGGAGCATTGTGTCCTCTGAATGGTGTTTGGAGAGTGCTACTACCTTTCCTTCAAGATGCATGGATCCTTAGTGAAGCAAGGGCCAAGAAAGATGGTGAGATGTTGTTAATGGAGTAGTTGTGGTTAGGGGACAATTAATGAAACCATAAGATCAGCAGTATCAGCAACTGGGCCTGGACCATTTCTCTTTATCTTTCCCCTCACACCTGAAACTTAAAGATTAAAAGTCCTTAGTGTGTTTCAGTGGGTGGTGTTTGAGACATAACCTTCTCAAACATGTCAATATTATATGAGAAATACAGAAACATTTAGAAAAGGTGGCATTCAGATGTGCTTAAAATATTTTCTTAGAAGCCAGAAGATTTGAGCAGGGGAATAGCAGCATTCATCTTATAGTTTGACTTTTCACAACCAATCATATGTTGTGATATAACACACATTTGTTAATATCCCAGAAAAGTCTGGTGTGTAGCCACCACCAGTTCAGTGTCTTCATGAATGTTACACACCTTGCTTTAATTGCTCAAATCCAGAGGGGTGGGACAACATTTGTGACATGGTTTGAACATCTTAGTGCCTAAGTGATTTACATAGGGTCACACTGGCAGTGTGTCTCAGAATCAGACAGAGGGGACTCAAGCTTGTTTCTTCAAACCTCAATGACATGGTCTTTGTAACATTTTCTACTCCCAGAGGAATTTCTCATACAGATTTCCTGAAGATAAGTAAAAAGATCAAACCCCCCCTCCCAGTTTTGACTTTTCTAACAGTTACAAATCATCTCACAAACTTAATAGCAATATCTGACATCAGCAAAAAGTTGTATCATGGTCTGAAGATGGATTTTCAACATAGGATTTGGATATGAAGAACTTAGCAACAGATGCTCAATGGGAAAGTATGCTAAAACCAAGTGAATGTGAAGTAAAGGTTAGTTATTAAATGTTGAGCAAAGCACCTTTCTGGCAGTATTTTGTAATAACAAGGGCATGTCAATTATTATACCGTGTCAGTGTTACTTTTATGCTCATCTGTATGGTGGTGGGAAGATTTTTCAATAGGTACAACAATGAGCAGAGCAAAGTGCTGTGTTTGTCAGCTGCAACTGATTTATGCACTACAAACTAGAGGAAAACAGGCCACAAAGATATTTCTCTACCAAGTGAGAGACCTAGATTCTTGGCTTAAATTTAACTGTAAAATTAATCCGTATGCTGATACTATTGTGTTTTAGGCTTGCTGAGAATAATAGGAAGGAAGGTTTGCTGTAACAGAGCCTTGTGAAATGAAAGTATGTATTGGAGATAAAGCTCTGCCACTTTTAAATATCGTATGTGTGTGTGTTTTAAAGGAATCCATATTCCCATATCTCTTACTGTTTCTCACTGCTTGGGAAGCAAATTTAAGTACCAGCTTTATATGCATTGGTAACCCCATATTACACATACAGTTTTACAGAAAATGAAACTTTAATATGATTCAGCACAAAATGGCACACAATGACAATAAGTCAGATAATCTTTGTATGCACATAGCTTGATCTCACTGACTTATCATTGTAAGCACAGCGCTGTGTGGCAAATTTCCCTGCAATACTGTATAGTACCTGGGTGTAATTATGGGCACATTTTTGCCAGTGCGACTCTTGCACGGAATTGTAATTAATTCCTTAGAAGATTACTGTGAGAAATTTTGGATACCGATGCTGGTTTTGGACATTTATTACTGCTCTTTAGTTGTTTTTTTGCTGTGCCTCAGAGACAAATGTAAAATTAGTGTCTGTTTTGAGCCAGCAAACAGTATGTCTTACCCTCCTGTTTATTGAATTGCAGAGTGGAATTCTTTGGGCTCCCACTTCTTTGCGGTTTTGAAGTAATAGCCTGTTTATTGTGCCAACTGGGGCGCTCCGCTGCATGTGCAATTTTTTTTCAGAGGCTCAAGCAAGACATTGCTAATTTGAACTAATGGGAAGTATGTGAGATGAACTTGGGCTGCTGGCTGGAGAGAGGTAAAGGTGACAGGGCATTGGTGCCTTTAATGGTCGCGCATAAAAGGGTGTCTCAAGATGTGCAGCTTGTCTGCCCTCGCCTCACCCATTACGGTACTTGCAGTAAACCCCTTCTTTTTCATGGCTGTTGAAGAAAGTTAAGATACCTTTACATAAACTTTTACGCTCCTCTTGCAGCTAATTACGTCAAAAGTGGGGCAGATCGTGTGGGAGGAGTTTCATTTCTTAGCGTCAAATGAAACTTTGTGGATTGCAGTGAGAAAAAAAGAGAACCTCATCCATATTGTGGTTAGAGAGATTCTGCAGTGAAAAATTAATCATTTTTGGTGGGTGGAGTGGAGTGGAATCCGGTGCAAAGAATCCCTGGTTTAAATTCAGCAGAATGCTAGATGGATGAGATTTGGTTGTGTTGATTGCAAGAATGATAGGCTACTTTGAAAGGGGGAGAAGGGGACCAGAATAAGATGAAAAATCATTGTTTCATTCCTTTATTTTATTTTCTGCATAGACAATCTGGACCTTTCATGTTAGATATGCATTGTTTCCAACAGAAAACCCCTTTCCTTCCTGTTTTCTATAGATTCTTATAGACAGGTATCCTCCAAGAGTGAACACAAAAGGTAGGCATAGGAGCATCAACTGTTGCTGCT
>CM074732.1:56750377-56800377 GCA_037367245.1 Phrynocephalus guinanensis
CTTCGTTCTTCCACTTTGAAATATTCTGCAATTATATCTATATAAGACACATGAATGGCTGTAATATTAATGAGCCAGAAGATACAGGTTTCCATATTTTCTCTTTATAAATTTTTGACTTAGCCCATGCTGAGTAATATTCCTTTATCAAATATGTCAAGGTGAGGTTTGGTATGTGTGATTTATTAATTCACATACATGTCTGCAAGTGTAGTAGTTTACATAGTGCAACAGCAGTAAAATAATTGCCTGGTTTCCGGTAGCATTTTTTAAGGCACATTATGCAGTTAAAAAATAAGTGAGATCTTATAGTCTATATGTGATAAAGTATATTTTCCAGACTTTTGCCCCAATCCAATTATCTGGGTAGGTGTTTTTTTTAAAACAACACAGAACTATAAAGTTCCTATCGTTTGGGGTTGGGCTGCATGGCCATCACAAAACACAATTGCAAAAATAGGTTACTGGCGAAACCTTTATAGGCCACTATTAAAAATTAAAAAAACAAGGGACATTAGAAGCTTTCGAGCTTAAATAACTCTTCTTCAAAGCAGGTCCCAGAAGTTCAGACATGGTAAAACACATTATTTTGAATGTGGCATCGCATGGTTTAATGAAGCAAAGCATGGGTCTGTGTATGTGTGTGTGTTTAAAAACCTGTAGAATTAGGAAATGATGTTGTATATTATCTGCTTTTTCCACAGTATTGAACTATGAGAATGTAGTGGAAACGGGTTCAGAAACAGATGAGGAAGACAAGCTCCACATTGCTGAAGACGATGGTATGATTAGCACACTGGACCAGGAGCCCAGCCCTGCAAGTATGCCCAACCACGAGTCTTCTCCACATGTGAGCCAAGCACTGATGCCAAGAGAGGAGGAGGAAGATGAGATGAGAGAAAGTGGAGTGGATCACACCTGGCATAACAACGAGATCCTGCAAGCCTCTGTGGACGGTTCGGGTAAGCCTGAAGTTCCACTACCTGCATTTTCAAGTTGTGAGTGACTGAAACAGTTAGCTGGTTCGGAAAGCAGATAAGCGAAATACACTTCCTTCCCTGCCTATGTCTGAGTGTAAGGCAGAAGTGAGATGCAAGTGCTGATGACAGATTATGAGGTGATATTTGTTCGGTCACATTGCAACCTCTTGCATCTTATGGAGGGATTACATTTCTGTTTGGAAACAACTCCAACATCTACATTTATGTGCATATATAGCCCCCATGAGCTATGCAAAGGATGTAAGTATTATCACAAATATCTATTTTTATGCTGCACAAAGGAAGAGAGGAATGTCACATGCAGTATATAACACAAGAGTTTAGAAAGCTGGGGCTGTGCAGCCGAAGAGCTGTTTATCAGTTTTAATATAGTTTCAGTGTCTGTCTGACACCTTGTATTGTCATTCAGTCATCTAATCATTTCCTTTTGTTAAGTGCAAATAAGATTTCACACTTCTACCTGGCCAGGTAGGTTTTTATTATTATTATTTAGCAGTTAAGTATGTGATAATGATTGCCAGTATTTGACAGTGTTCTCCTGAGAAATAAGAACAGGCTCAAGCCAAGTATAATAAGAATACAGGAAATAACAAGTGAAACTTCATGGCCCACATTTTAATAAAAAAACCCTGAACTAAAATTTTCTACTCAAAAAAGGTACACCATGTTTAAAAACGCTAACAAGATAGAGAATTTGCATGGTTTCCTCAGCCGCGCTCTTGAGAACTTTTATCAGATGCAAGACATAAACCATTTGCACCAGCCAATATCTAGATTCTACAGAGCTAACTGGACACTTTTGCAGAGTCAAGGGACCTTTCTTACACGGTGGTCCCTATTGGACGACCAACCAGGTAGTAGCGATTCTGGGGCATAACAGGGCAGACGCTAGCACATACATCAAAAGAAATACTATTGTTTGTCACACCTAGACAAGACTGGGAAGACTCTGCGGGCTGAGGGTGGCAAGGCCATGGAGGCAGTGGTGCACTTCTGCGTGCCTTTCCACCACTGGGCAAAGCACAGGAAATCGGGCTGCAAATAGTCTGTGATACGTGTTGCAGTGATAATATCACGTGCTCTTCGTGGAGCACAATGTGGCCCAATAAACGCCCATACATAACTCACCTTCTTCCCACTCTTATCCTCACAACCTATCCTGTGAGGAGAGATGGGCCTGATCCCAGATCACCCAGAGACTAAGTGGACAGTTGAAGCTAGATCTTTTTATCACCCTCATCCCTACACTACAGTAGCTTACTACCTGGCCAGTAATGATTGCCACTGGTATTCAAACACTGGGAGGACACTGGGCAAAAATACCCTTATTTTTAAGTATTAAAGCTGGATATGTAACACCAAAGGTAACAAGACCTCACTGACAAGGCATTCCAGCAGTACATGGTGCCAACCATCCTACACTAATTTCATTGGGGTTCATGAGTAAGACCTATCTGAAATTCACCATGACTGACTAGGTGAGGGAGGTATTATGAGAAAACAGAACAGTTGGACTTGGGTCAGTGCTGCCATTTCGCTGATAGGGTTGCTACCCTCAGCAGAATTGAGGGGAGCGCAGTTCCCCCCCTCCCACTGCACTAACAATCTTTCACTAACGGGTCAATGGATTAAAATCGCTGTAGATATAAATTTTGCCATATACTTTTGGCCTGGAAACTCCTAAAGGTTTAGTGCTATCCCTGTATATAGTCATTTCACTGAATAGCCGCCTCTTGCTCTTATATGACTTGTGCCATGATGATATATTCCCCTTTTCCTTCTCACAAAGCATAACTAGTTTTGTATTTTTGCCGTTTCCCATTTTGTTTTTGGTTAGGCTTTCTAGAATCCTTGTAATTCAACACATAAACATTTATCGCTATATCCATTAAGACTTAAGGTTTTTTTAGATTTTCAACTATGAGGGAGTACTCAGGCAAAGATGCTTGAAAGATAAATACGTTTAATTAGGGGCAGAGGATGATCATTAAAGGAAGTCTGACTGCTGCAGAAGTCATTAACAATCTTAAATGAAATTTTTATTTTTATGATAGCCATTTACATGTATAATAAGAGCCAATGATTCTTGGGAGCAGTGTGACAGAAACAGAGTGTAGCGAGAACTCATGTAAGACATAGTATTTAAATGAGCTGGTGTTAGCTATTCATATTTGTTAATGAACTAGATATGCAGGGCTATAAGAATGAGCGTTCTGATGCTTTAAATTTTAATATCTAGAAATCAAGGGTAAGGACCAATTATTAGGATTTCCACCCTTAAAAGGAATAATTAATAATGATATAATAAATGTACAATTCCAAACGCCTAATTTTTTCTTTAAAATTATGATCAATAGTACAAAGAAACAACAGAAACCATGGACCATGTTTCGGCATTTTACAATGAGAACTTTTACAATACTGAACAAAATTTGTGATAAGGTACAGGAATGCCTTGCGGACTTTTGATCACCTGGATTTTGTGGAGCCTGCAGTAGAAATGCAGACTGTCTTGTGCTCCTTACCTTAATGGTAAATAAAGCAGCATTCTGGTCTTGCAATAATTAAATAAATTGCAAATCCCTAATCCTATTTAGCCATCCTCATTACACAGGCCAAGAAAGTTGCTCTGCTATTACCTGTCTTGTTCTAATGATTGGTAATGATTTATTGTGTCTTTTTTTATTGTTCTAAAAGTGCCCTGATGTGGTGCCTTGATGTCTAATGAAAAGAGATTGGTCTTAAAAAGCAACTCATTGTTTATCCTGACTCTTAGATAACACATTTTTTCTTGTGATAAAATATTTTTCTTATTTATTGTTCAAAATACACAATATAGACAATAACGCTAATTTGGGGGCTGCCTTATTCAGTTGTGTTTTATCCCTGGTGCCTGACTGTCTACCGCAGTACCTCAGCACATAGCTTTACTCTGAGATAAGCCCCCTCTCCTTTGCTCTTTCTCCCATGCTTTCTGTAGTTTGCCTGCAGGATGCAGGTTTTGAACTGAAGAGCGCAGTGGAGTTCTTACTGTGCCTTTCCGGTTTCAGCACAATCAAAGTTTTGTGTTTAGAATTGTCCTTGACATTCTTTCGTCCCACAATGGGGTGGACACAGTGTGCTGGAAACCATGACATCATTATCACTGACACAGACTTAAATAAATCACCTGCATCTTGGCCTCTTTCTGCTTATTCAAGGATTCTTCATCTCAAGGAAGAAAGTGCTCTTTATTTTTACAAACCTTTATCCCAGGGGTGGCTGGAAAATGCAAACTTTTACAAGTGTTTTCAAAATAAATATACTCTTGAGTTCTTAGGCGGGCACATTGCTTTGGGTGAGATGGAGTTTACAACATAGGTGTTTTGCAAAAATAAATAAATTTCTACCGATCTTACTTGGTGTCTGCCCAGTTTAAAGAAATACATATTTTTAAACAAGACAATCTTTTCATAGGCATTCGGATGCATTTGGACACATTAGACTGATTTTATATGAGAGTAGCCTCAGAGGTTTCTTTGATTTCACAAGTATTGGTGCGATGGGAGACAAAAAGCTCATATATTGGTCTCTTAAAAACACAATTGCTTTAAAGAAAAAAATTCACTGTTCTGCTCAGAAAGAGTATCTCTGAACCTGAAGAGACCAAGGTTAAGAAAACTAAAACTGTGCCTTAATAAAAGCACATTGATATTCAGAAGAGGAAATGCAGGTTTATATTTTACAAAGATGACAACGATGGTGGTGGTGATGGTGATGATCAGGAGGAATGCATTCAGAAACCACCACAACACCCAAATTTCAGAATGCCCTTTTGTGACCTGTACAAAACAAGAAGCATGTTCTCTGTTGTGCCTTGCCTAAAATTTGAGCAGCAGTGAGATCATAATGCAACTAACTTCTCAGCTCAGAAGAAAATTTCAACGAGGAAGGAAATGCAGCTGAGATCTTAGCATTACCTCTGTTAGGCAAATAACAGAGAAAGGCGGGGTAAAAATACTCTAAAACAAATAAAAATGCTGCTCACTGTTTTCCCACTTGGTGACGACTGGGTAGGTGTGCTCTCAGATGGAAACAAAACTTGTGACTTTTTTCCCTTTCTACCAGAAATCACATGAGCTGATCAGGGAAAAAATTCACACAAGCTATAGTTATATATCCAGAACTAAACCTCTTACAAGTACTGTACCTTGCTTCAGCTTTCTGGTAAACTGCCACAAGAAATACCATATTTGTGGTGCAATGTATCTGGCAACCTTTTTTTAATCAGTTCAGGGATGTTTCTAAACCAGAGATTTTAAAAAAACCGAACTGTATAGCAAAAATATTTGACAGGGGAAGGCAAAATGTTGTAAACTACATGGTTTGTATGAAGTGGTTTGTGCATGAATATTTTAAGACAAAAACTTTCTTCTTAATTTGAGAGAGAAAATAATAAAATGTTTATTTATTTAGCTCCATAGCTTTTTCAGACTGTAAAGCTTTGAGTTGTCATTTCAGCCTTAGGTTTGATTAGAATGATACAATTAGGTTGTTGTTCTATCAACTAATTACTTGTAAAAACTGACACTTAAAAATACTGCAAGATTACAAATTTCAGAGTGCACCAAGTAGGGGTCTGTCTGTTCTTCCTCCCCCCCCCACAAAAGTTCCTACAGAAATCAATTTATTTGGTGCCACTTCCTTTTTGCATCAAAATCCATATTACAAAAAACAATGAGAATTTTAAATTGTATGTACCCAGAATTCTGTTTGCTTACACGGATGCTTTCAGTGATCATTGCTATACTATTTATCAGTAATTTTATCTCTAGACTATCTACTATCTCCTGTGGTTCCCTCTATTCGCTGAAGATTTTATTGACTGCCATACTACTGGGTATAGCTTTTTTAAAACATGTCATCAGTTTATTTGATTTATTTCAAAATATTTTACCCCATGTTTCTCCATAAAAAGAACCTAAAGTGGTTTATATTGTTAAAAAAGCAATATTTAAAAACTTTAAAAGTAAATATAAAAATATTTAAAAAGAAATAAATATTAGATTAAAAATGATAACATTTTAAATACTTTTTGTTACTTTTAAATACAAAGCACAACAATAAATTTAGAAAACCCTTTTCAGCCAGTTACTAAAGGAAAGTCTGTCCAAGAGAAAGGTCTTTGTCTGCTTGCATAAGGACAGCAAAGATGGTGCCAGCCTGGCCTCTTGTGGGAGGGAGTTCCAGAGTCTGAGAGTGGCAGCAGAGCAGGCCCTCACCAGTGCACTGGTGAGAGTGGTGGGACCAAAGGAAAGGACTTCCCTGTTGATATACTCTTCTGTTACCATTTTTACATAACAGCACCCATAGAAAGAAAAATTCAGTCATAGTATTACTGAATGGGAAAATAAACAGGCCAAAGCATACTATGAGGGAGTATTTTATATGTTTTGATTTACATTGATTTGGTGGGAATGAATATGTTGTCAAATGTACCCCTAGAATTTACTTGCAGCATCCCAGGAACATTAGATAACTTGAAGACTTTCCGTGATACTACAGAAATGTTCAAGGTGGTGGTGGGAGAACGTACCTGTGGTCAGCAGTGTGCCACAAAATTGAATATTATGCTAGTGTTGGTGTTATATTGGCAAATGTGCTGATTACTGAGGTCATCATCTCTCTTTTTTCTTTTTATTTATTTATTTCAATCAACAAAACTTATTCAAGTTCTTCTTTCCTGGCCCAAAGTAGCATCTGCCCGAGGATCAGGCAGAAACCTGTATGGGCCCTTATAGATCTGTCCTTTGGGTTGGCCAACTGGGATTTATACAGGGTTAGATCACAGTGTATCTATTCACACGGGATGTACAGGGGTGCCAGCTGGACTTTTGTCTTGTGAGAGAAAAGTGACTGCATACTGAGACCTTGACACACACCTTTGTCTCATGCTTAGTCTATAAATTCTATCTTGCCTGGTTAGCATTCTCTTTTCAAGAACCACAGGCAGTTTGGGGTTTATTTGCCTAGCCCAAAATTTTATACTGCCTTTGCCTGATGAAGAATTCTAGAAAATTCAAAGCCTTGCCTTGTTTGTAACATCCTAGCTACCAAATGGAAGTATAACATGGCAGAGAACATCATTTTCATGTGTAAAACATATGGCTACTTTTATGTTTGATGGTACCAGTTGATCATCCCTGATTTAAAAAGGAAGTACTGTAAATTAAGGCTGGATTTCTTATGACCCTCCCACTTGAGCTATCTTGCTTCTTTGCTATGAGCTTAATTGGCCAAAATGAACTGTGACAACCCCTCCAGTGAGCATAGGTAGACCCTTTGTCACCATGTAAGATCACAGATGTTCTACTACATCTCTTCCTAGTTCTTGTATTGCGTTTGTCTGCACACACCTAGCCAGTGACAAGTGGGGCTGGGGCTGAAGATTTAGTTAACGTGATGAAATTCATGAAATTGACAAGACCGTTGAGCAGAGATTTACCAGTGCCTCATTTTGTGTTTTTAGTGAAAGCATCATCCTTATTACTGCCATTTGATCAGTGCTTTAGCAAGCTATTAACCGAGGTACTCAAAAACTGGATTCTTGTGTTACAGAAGAAATGAAGGAAGAGTATGACACCCTGGGGCCTGAAGCTGCAATTCAGACCACTGGAAACAATGGAACAGGTAAGGCTAAATCTCTGGAAGTGTACAGTTGCTTCCCCCCTCTTCCCATACATCACATTTTCTAGAAACAGAAAAAGTTAAATAGTTCACTTTTCTAGCAAAACTCACTTTTCTAGCCAAACCTTCAATATATTCTTACTAGGTTGTAATTAAAATTGTCTTGATTGTTTTGCTGTAATACCTATGGGTGGTCAAATCTTGGGTCAAGTTGCAAGGAGCAGTTCTACATAGTTTATCGTTTCATTGCCTTTCAGTAATAAGTACTGTATTCTTCTGATCTTTATCTATCTTTTCTTTATTTACTGTGGGAGTATCCTTGGGAGCTTCTGGAATAGATTCCAGCACTGCAGGAGGGGTTTTGCTAACATAGGTGACAATGCCAGGATTCAGTTTAGCTAAAACCATATATTTGTGCTGGTATAGATAAGCACCTTTAAAATGTTAACTGGAAACCTTTCTGCAGACCAAACCTACATGTTCGATTATGTCCATACAAAGTTTATTATTCAGAAAGAGAACATGTGTGCATATGTATGTGCATGCACGTGCATGCATGTACATGCATGCTCAAATACTTGGTTGCATGCACATATGATTCTTTTCACTTCTAGCTATTTTTGCCACTTCCAGACTTTCCCATTCCCATCCTGTGCAGAAATCCTCCTTGGCATATAGCAAGGAACACTGATGCCAAAGAGACGTTGTTTCCAAGCCATCTCTGTCATGCTTAGCTGAAAATTGCATCAAATTATTTGTCTTATTTATTTTGAAGCAACTTTAGCATAGTTCCTGAATTCAGATAGCTTTCCTTTTAATAGGCAGACATGGTTTTAGTGTAAGCAGGCGACATGTTGCAGACCTAAGTCTCATTTCATGCTGTGAAAGAATGTATTTGGCAATATTATGTTTATGTCTCTAGTTTCCAGAACCTGATAAAATTCAGAGAAGTGAGAATAATGTATCATAATGATACTATGCTAATGTACAAAGGTGGGATATTTTAACTTAATGAAAAGGGCAGCAAATTTTTTTTCCATCGAGACACCACAGATATTGATTCTTCTAACCTAATTTCTATTCTAATTATGCTGTTTTCTTGTTCCTTTATTAAAATTATGATTTTTGGTTACTGCCCACTGGCAGTGTTGTTAAAGAAGGTGGCACCAAAATGTTTAAAGAATTTTATTACTCACACATTGCTAATGCCTGCACACACCCACATCTCTTATTAGACTTCGCAACAAACTGACTTACCTAATTCTTATGGGACAAATAATGGGAAAATGACCTTTATTGATGTTGAGGTTGTTGCTTCACTTTCAGTTTTTAGTTTTTAATGCAATCTTTATGTGTTGGAGACTAATATGCAAAGTAAAATGAAGTCGCTTTGTTTTCATTGCATATGAATTGCAATGCACAGCATAAAACACCAATATTAATGAATTACTTGTCTTGCTAAGTTTTTTTTTGTTTGAAAAGCAGAGGATATAGGTCAATGATGGTGAACCTTTTTGGAGACCGAGTCCCAAACTGTGATTCAAAACCCACATTTTTTTGCAAAGTGCCAATACAGCAATTTAACCTGAATACAGGTGGTTGTGAAGGGGCGATGTTGGGTGCCCACAGAAAGGGCTCCGAGTGCCACCTTTGCGTCCCCCCCCCCGTGCTATAGGTTTTTTAAATCAATAATGAAGTTGTTCATATAGAGCAGTGATGGCAAACCTTTTAGAGACCAAACTTTGATTCAAAACCCACTAAAATTTTTGCAAAGCGCCAATACAGCAATTTAACCTGAATACAGGTGGTTGTGAAGGGGCGATGTCGGGTGCCCACAGAAAGGGCGCCGAGTGCCACCTTTGGCACCTGTGCCATAGGTTCGCCAACACTGATATAGAGCAACGGTCCTTCTTATTTTGAACCTGATTGAGCAGGACTTTGTCCCTTGCATGTGGAAATCTGCCCCCCCCCCACCGGCACAGGGTTCCATCAGGACTGAAATCAAAGGGGTTGAAAACAATGTTGTGGAGGAGGAAGATTGCTGTGCAAAGGAAAGTGGAGTCATGCGGGTGCGCATCTTAGAAGGAACCTTGAAATGAAGGAGCAGGTGCAAATGTTTGAAGATGATTTTATTGTGCCTTTGAGGTGCCCACCGCGTGTCATACAATGAAGGTGCAGAAAGCAAAGTGGTATAGTAGTCAGCTGACCCCTGTGCAAGTAGCCAAGTATGTAATAAAGGATGTGATCATTACGTACTAGGATGGACCCGTGGGCTGATATCTTGATGCAGTTAGAGTAGGCCTATTTGAAACAGTGGAACTTATGGAGGTGACTCACCAAATCCCCACTTATTCAGTGGCCCTACTCTAGTTCCAATTTGATATGCTAAGTTTTTCTCTCAGTGAAACCTTTTTGTGGCAGTGACAGTGTTTCAGTACTTCAGACACATGGAGGCTTTCTGTCCCCATACCAATCCTAAGAAGCTTCATTGCGTGTGATAAGATTCATATGTGATTCACATTTAAGATTCTACAGAAAGTTGCAGGTATGCTGACAACTTCCTAGGCAGCTGGTCCCCTGACAGCTTTCATTTCTCTGTTTTCTTCATTTATGTAAGTATTTAATAAGAATATTTCACTGATTAAGTCACATGGTTAGCTGAGTTTGTTTGTTTGTTTTATTTGAATAAGTTGGTATATTCTATATATACCAATAAGTTGGTATATTCTATCAAGCCCTGAATTATTGAGGCTCTTGGCAACATCTCATCCCTATAGATAGGATTATCTCCTGTCTTCCTGGAGAGCTCTAGCATTATCTGGTGGTCTTCTGTCCAGGTACTAATCTAGTCTGCTTAGAGATGTCCCATAATTTATTAGCATAGAGGGTAGATTTCAGTGTTTCCTACCAGGTCTGCTGAAAATGGGCAGGTTTCTACCTGATCTCGTTTGTTATTGATATTACTATTAATAACAGCATTGCTATCACTGGAGGAGTGCCTTCTGCAATGTGAACATCTGTCAAAAATGATGCTGGAATGTTCAGTGCTTTGAATGCAAGCACAAAATGGGGGTGATTCCTAACCAAGCCCAAATATGTCAAATAGGAGCTAATAGTTCCATCCAGTTCCATCCAGGTATATTTAGTACCACAGGAGACCATCATGGCTTTGCAAAAGTGTGTTTAGGAAAAGAAAGGGTAAATTCCTCGTAGATTTTAAAAAAATATTCCCCCACACCCTTAGAAGCAGCAGAAAAGTGCTCTTTGCTGAGACAGTATTTTTTGTTTTAAGTAGAAAAATAGTTCTTTGCAGCGAAGAAAACAGAAGTAGAAGTTGGCAAGTCAGGAGGAATGATCGTTTTGAGACTCTAATCTGCATGTACCAATGAGGGGCTGCCACTTCCTGCTTAATGAAGGCTGTGGTTTTATTAGCTTTGCTGCCGATTAGGAGCAGCTATCTCCATCTTACAGCACGAGTTCCCACAAGAAATAACTAGCCTCCCAAGCTCTTGAGTGTCTCCTTTAAATACCTACTTTCCTTAGTGTGGTTTATGCTCATATGATGTTATGCTACCTCAGGCTTTAAGGAGTCCCTGCCCCAGTCCTTAATTAAAACAAGACTTCCTTGGTGAGGTCACTCGCTTTACATCTTCCTAAAAAGCTTGACTCGCAGATGGGAGTGTGATTTCTGTGTGCAATTTAAACTCACAAGGAATCGAGAGAGTAGCTATACGGTATACATAAAAGCCCGGCAAAGGGCATATAAGGAGAAGCTTGTAAAAGGCATTTGTGGAGGGGAGGGGAGGATGAATAGGTCCCCCCCCCCAATGCTGATCTGTTCTTCCACTGATGATGACCAAATACTCCTTACTGGCATGATAGAAACTTTTAGATGCATGATTTGGATAAGACTAATGTTTGATATTCGTGTTATTTATTCATTAATGTACAACATTTCTTCAGTTAAGAATTCATCAGTTCCTCAGTAAAGCACATGGATTTTAAGGTTTATAATTTGGCCAAAATCATTTGCCAGCATCTCTGTTCCTTTAATATTCACAGATACATAACAGTGCCCCTATTCGAAAACCCAGTGACAGTTACTGACAGAGTAAACTACTGCACAAAACATTTAGAATTGTTTTTGTGCCAGGTGAAGGCAGGTGGATATGGCACTGTAGACCCATTAAAAGTGAAAAAGAGGAGGAAAATAAATGTACAGGCCAAGGAAATGGAAGTACGATTGGAGATTAACAAAGCAGATGGACGCACCAACTTCAAGTACACCTTCATTCAGCCTGCTAACAATGCTGGTCAGTCTTCCAGCAGTCTGGATCACAAATACCCTGTTTCCCCAAAAATAAGACCTCCCCAAAAATAAGCCCTAGCAGGATTTCTATGCATTTGTTAAATATAAGCCCTATCCTGATAATAAGACCTAGTGATGGGTGTGGCTATGGTTGTGTGCAGGGCTGACATTCAAGCATATTATACCTAATAAAAGACATCCCCTGAAAATAAGCCCTAGTGTGTCTTCTTGAGAAAAAAAATAAATATAAGACAGTGTCTTATTTTCGGGGAAACACGGTACTTGTGTCTGGATTATATCTGCAGAACAGGGGCAATGTTTTTGCAGTCTCTATTGGTTCCAGAAGTAGTTATAAAAGTTGTTCTCTACAGACCCCATCAGGATCACTGCTGTTGACTTCACTGTAAAATGAGAGGCATAAAGGGTACTTATATCAAAGGAAAGAAGATCCAGCAGAGTCACAAGTTACAGGAAGTGAGAAGGCATTCCCCCCCTTTTTTTTTCTTGTGCTCTCTGCAGTCCCTTGTGCCACCTTCTCATATTGTTCCTGAGGGGGGGACACACACCCTTCCAGCTCTTCAGGGCAGTTTGTCTGAAAGGGACAGGCGTCTGCAGGAAAGAGATGAAGAATCCACACGTATCCTCTGCCTTGTGGCATGGTGGAGAAACTGCTGTACTGAAGCCAAAGCTCTAAAGCTCTGCTCCCAACCCAGGGTTCAATCCCTCATAGGCGGCTCAAGATTCATTTAGCCTCCTATCCTTCCTAGGTTGTCAAAATGAACATGGGGTAGCCTGCGTAACTTGTAAACGTCTCCGAGAGTGCTTTAAGCACTGTGGAGCAGTATATAAGCAGCACTCTTTGCTTTGCTTTGAGAACTGCTTCTTCTGCTGGTAATCTCCAATGACTGGAGTCCTTCTCCTGGATAATCTAGCTCTTGGCTGTTTTGGCACCATTTTCTTATTTGGTGCTATCATTCTATTTCTAATGTTTACCCGAGCTGCTATAATAATTTGTAGTTCTCGGGATACTTCTCATATTCCTGTATCTATAACCAACTTTTCTGTGCCCAGCCCACCCCAGGTCTAAATCATATCATCAGGAGAATAATGTACTATAAATAAAACAAATAAAATGTATTCCTCATTTAAGAACACCACCTCTCTGTTCTTCTACATGCATTAGGAAGAATATTTTGAAACATTAGAGGGCATACGTTTCCCAAATATCTAATGACAAAGAACCAGCACAGGAGTTTTATAACATTCCTTTACTTTCCAAAGCTTACTGTATGTTCTGCTGAAGGGAGGCTCTATTCTGAGGCTTCCACAAGTAGGAAGGGAGCGTTCCCACCCCTAGTTCCTCCTCCTCCTCCTCCTCCTCCATGCACCTCCAAATCTATCCCAGCACTGAGTGACCCTTTGGAACAGCATGAGAGTGCCCAGAGGTTTGCAGACACGGAGGAGAATTGGGAAACCTTGCCTCCTTATTCCATTGTCAAAAGGATTGCTGAACAAACAGTCTTGTAAGTGGAGGGACGTCACTAAGCGTTGCCCAATACATGTAGCTGACATTAACCCAGAATTTTGCAGTAAAAGAACATCATTCTTATAATAATATAAGACTATAATACCCTGGAGTGTGGCTGTCACGTAGTCAGGATTCTGCAGTAGATGGTCAGTCTCTAACATGACCTTAATATGACTGGGATCTAAAGATATACAGTACTGGCAGTACAGCATGTGTGATCAGGCCAAGAGGGGAGCCATATAGAGTGAAAGTCAATTGAGAGTGCCTTCTAATGAGAAAACTGGCATGGTGTTGATGGTTTCCTATCACTTCAAAACACACACACACACAGAAGATGGTAGGGATTGGTAAAGTAGGGTCTTCAGAATTCAGAGCAAACATTACCATCTACCACCTTGTCATCCCTCTACTTATGAAGCACAGTCTCCTGCTGGGAAAGGCCAGGCCCAAATATGCCTTTATGGATGTTTCTAAGGACTATAACAATCCAAGGTTTCCATGCATATACACACGAAACATTGGCATGCCAGCCAAGAGGCCAGAACAGAGGTGAACACTCCTTTTCCAGGCAGCTGGAGCTACCTGGAAGAGGAACACTCTTCTCATAATCGGTGGTACAGGTCCCTTGTGGACAGTACCACACGAAGGGCTGCTAAGAAACATAAAGTCAAAATATTCCTTTTGTGTGGGAAACTGTGCACAAGGGTATTAACTGGAAGAGTTAAGAGGTAAGTCATTAATGGATCCGCTTTTAAAAGATTGTTCCCAGAAAGTTGGTGCTGTGGGATATGCAACAGAAGTATGTGCTGTATCCTTTTTTAAAAAAGAAAGAAAGAAAAAGAGCTAGGGCTGTGATATTGCTGGCTCATTGCACAGGGAGCATTCTACCCCACCCCACCCCCACTGCAGGTCATCTGGAGATGGATCATCCCCCATTTCAGAACTGTTTACAAAGAGAAGATTTCTGTTTGCAATGTGTACCTTTCTTGCGCTCCTCTTTAGGCATTGCTGCTGCTGCTGCTGCTGCTGCTGCTGCTGCTGTTGTTGTTGTTGTTGTTGTTGTTGTTGTTGTTGTTGTTGTTGTGACTGCTGCCTCTGCCAATTTCATTCACCTGCCTTAATCATGACCCCTCTATCAGGAAAGAAATGCCTCTCTGTGCGTGTTTGCTTCAGCTCAGCAGTTTGTGTATGGAAGAAAGATGCAGTGTATTGACAGGAACTGAACATTTTTATTAACAGCATCCACGATGCTATTGCCATGATTGCTTCCTTCTGTAAATGATATTAAGACATCCCCTGGGATTGAGTAGTTTCAGGCTATAGGTTTTACAGAAATATTTTTCCTTCTCTTGTAGAACTAGGTGCTTCCTTTATATTTTGCTAGAAAATGTAGTTTTTGCATAACCTCTCTCCGCATAATAACCCGTTTTTCCTCCATCAAAACTGTTCTTCTTCAGCAAACAGATGTGTGAGTTGATTTTATCCTAACAACATGGACTACCTATGGCATTATAATGGATTTTTTTTCTTTATCTGTTGCCTTGAGGCAAAGATGCTAAATATTTCAGTAACCTTGTGTGTTGGTTTCCTTCCATAGCCTAAGTTACAACAATGTAAATCTAGTGCTGTTTTCACTCTATAATTATCAATCCAACCCCATTGATTTTAGGGTAGAGACTGCTGATTTATGCTATTGTAGAGAGACCAGAATCACGTTGATCTCTATTTTGGTTGCTTTATGCGAGAGAAAATATTTTAATCATCTTGGTTCTCAGTAACCTGACCTAAGCAAATAAGTGTGCCTTAATACCCACAGATAGTAAAAAAGTTGCTTGACTGTAGATGTTTGACTTGCTAAAACACATTTTTTTAAAAATAGATTTTTTTCCAGCTATACTTCTTTTTCTGAGAAACATAGCCTCTCCTTTAAACATGCATAACTAAACAACTGATTGAATGCCCGGTTTCCTACATGGTTGGATTAATAATTTTATATAATATCATAGGTTTTACTAAATTGTTCCTGTGTCTAATAGTCAGAAGGGAAAGGGAAATGATTAATTTTAGCAAGAGGATGTTATGTGGTTCAGAGCACATTCTTTTTCATTGGGTGTGTGTGTGAAATCCATCAAGTTTATGTTTTAATGAGAAAAAAGGGGGAAACGATGCAGATGAGGCGGGAAGGTTTGTATTATACAGCTGTATTGCAGAAGTATGCCTTTCTCTTTGGTAAAATTGTTCCGGGCATCACGTTATTTGAATAACAGAAGCTCGTTTTGCCGGGGCAGTGGTGGTGGTGGTGGTGGTGGTGGTATTTCCCCCAAAATGCTTGTAAGGGAAGTTGCTTATGGGGAATTGGGGTGCGGCACACATGGGATTACAATCCAGGACACACCAGAATTCTTGCATCCTGAGCAGGTGGATGTTTATAGACCTAGCCGCAGGCTTCACCCTTTCCCCTTATCATGGTTTTATGTATGCTTTCTCCTCAAGCAGCAGTGCCAGCATGAAGGGCTGGTTTTCCTTAAATCAGGCGGTTTGTGAGAAGATAGGACAGGTGACTTACATCATTCCGCTGTGAAAAGGCACCAAAGTACCAACCTGACTATGGATTCATAAACTCTAAACCCAGTCCATAAAGTTTGAAAAGATCCGAACCCAGGTTAATCCTTTAAATTATGTGGTTGAGGTGGCACCTGCCAATGTGGGCTTTGCACAACACCTAAGGAAAGAGTGTAGAATTGTTACCAGAGGCTGCAATTGTAATCTTGGTAGTCATCTCAGTAAAATATAATTAAGTTGCAAAGGAATTCAAAACAGCAGGACATTTTAAGATATTGTTTATATAGGCTATATGCATACGCAGTATATAAGATTTTATCTTTTTCCTTTTCCTTTCCACTGGAGAGAGAGAAACACATTGATTCTGCCATCTTTCATTAATGAATCGCATAATCTGTGATTTGCTTGACCTGTTCTCTTTAAAACCAGTCAGTGCTTTCAGCGATAGGAGACATAAGCTAGGTGGACGTTTAGGTCACCAAATGTTGGGTGGCTAAATGCTGAAAATCAGACTTAAAAATGTAGCCTTATAGCTCCAACAATCAAGGGGAGACAGACATAACAATTTCCCAGAATATGCACACAGAGATATCTTTATATGTGTTTCTTTTTTCTCTCTCCTCTATTCTTTCCCCATTTCAGTTAAGAATGCAAATTGCACACCAGATTTTGAAGACTATTTTGCTAAGAGGAAACTGGAGGAAGGAGATGGACATTCAGTCAATATAGAGGAGTACCTACAACGCAGTGATACAGCCATTATTTACCCAGAAGCGCCCGAGGAACTGTCTCGTCTTGGCACTCCAGAGGCCAACGGGCACGAAGAAAATGGTGAGAAGGGAATTCATTTTTAGCCACTCTTCTGACCTCTTGCAGCTGTTGCAATTATAAATGCACTACATGCCTGGGTGTTTACCTTAAAATCGAGGAACAGCTGCAGAAGCATGGAATTTCATGAGTAAAGATTGGGACTGTAATTTCATCATATTGTGATTTCTTTTTTAACATAGACAGTAAATCTGAGATAGATCTCTAGGTGAAATAAATAGCAGGATAGTAATGGATTGTGCTTTAAAGGAAAAGTGTTCCTGCTCAGATTTTAGTTTTGGAATGATCGACTTTTTATGAGACATATTAAAGGTGGGTAACTGATCCTATTATGTATAGGATTTAATATTTAATAAATAAGTTTTTGAAAACATACATGAAGATGTGGTGTTTGGAGTTATGTAGGGTGGCAGCAGATTGATAATTAGATATACAGAATCCATAAATCAGACTCCAAATAGGTTTCTTTCCATAATAAAAAGCTATTAAAGTTTTATAAAAGGATGCAGCAAAGTATGAATTATTTTTCTAATAAGTTGTGCATGTTTCCCCTAAGTGTGTGTGTAAAAAAGTTTGCTCTCTCTGTGTGTGAATATATGTAAAACATGATTAGCATGGTTTTCAAGCTAGGTAGAAATCATGGCATTCCAGTGTAGACAGATTGCACAGATTCTTGTCAGTCCATCCTGGGCAAAAAGCCCATTAGCTGCCATTGATTTACTGACCTTTAGGCCTGCCTCTTTCTCTCATATCCCTTGGTTACAGACCTGCCACCTGGAACTCCAGATGCTTTTGCCCAACTGCTGACCTGCCCCTACTGCGACCGGGGCTACAAGCGCCTGACGTCACTGAAGGAGCACATCAAGTATCGCCATGAGAAGAATGAGGAAAACTTCCCTTGCCCCCTTTGTAACTACACGTTTGCTTACCGCACCCAGCTCGAGCGGCATATGGTGACGCACAAGCCAGGGACAGATCAGGTGGGGGGCTTGTTTTAAGTGATTTCTTTCTATAATAACTCCTTAGAGAAATGATATTGCTTTGATTGGCAATCATTATTAATTTTTCATGGCATTTTGAAGATGCAGATCTTTTAATGGTAATAGCTTTAATTGAGGTCTAAATGATTTTTTGATGGTCTCTTCTAATATGATTTAATAGTCTTATGTTCACGATCGAATGAGTGTGTTAATTTCTAATTTAGAAATTTTATTTGCACTTTAACTTGACTTTAGTTTCATTTTTTTATGTTCCTCAAAATGTGAATGAAATTGTGGCATTTTAATTATACATTGTTAAACATCCCAGCCATTTTTATTCCATTTTCCACTCAATTTTACTCTGCATTTCTGCCCCATATAGACTCTGAAAGACAATCCAGGTCTTCTCGTAATCTTTTCTATATTCCATTACTTTTTACAGAGCCTTTCATGATTTATTTTATTTTGTTTTGTTTTATCTGTCTATTTTGTAAAAGTAGGTTTCTATTTTTGAGTTAACCTTATTTGTACATCCAATGCCTCCTCTGTGATTTCTTTAATAATATATAATTATATTAGAAATCCACCTCTACAGGAATTTATACACCATTGCTCTATGTTTCCTATAAATCAGAATGATTCCTTGATCAGATATGCATTAGATTTAATTGAATAGAATGTGTCTGTTTTGAACATATGATTAAGCTTCATCACATTCATAAACTAATTACTCCAAAGTGCTGTGCTAGAGGGCTCTTTACATACCAAAGGTATCTTTTTGTGCTCACTAGAGAATTGCTTCTTAAAACATCTATTATGATGTGTTACAAAAAGGAAAAGGAAAAAAAAACCATATGGTAGGTGTTCAATTTAGTTATGTGTAGTAGGTCCAACTACACCAGAATTATAGAAATGGTTTTTTTTTCTGCCTTAAAGGATGGGAAATCATGCTCTTCTAGGTTTATCTTGACAGCTGGCTTTCAATAAAATATGTGTTTAATTAGACAAACATGCATCAGGCCCACCTTCTAATCAAGTAATTTGGTAATTAGCTCACTATCTCTCACTTGATCTCGGTAATCGATAAAATATCATTCCAACAGAGCTTCTCATAACATTTCATTTTACAGAGTAGAGAGAATAATAATCTGTAAATCTCCCCCCCCCCTTTCTGACAAAATTGAGACAGCGTGGCTTCCCTGCTTCCCTCTCTGTTGCTTCTTACTATCAAAACACTGGGGGTGGTGGTGAGTTGGAATGGCTGGTTATTTATCCCGACCTAGCTGCCTTAAATTTCACATGCAAGAGTGTGATTGTGTTGGCGCATTACGAATGGTAGCTTTGGTGTTGAAAAGTCCCCTCATTTGCTCATGGCATTTACAATTAGTAAATTAAAATGATTGTATCATATTAACAGTGGCACAACTAAAGTTTATAGTAGTCCTCTGAGGGCTGTGGGGGGAGACAAAGCAGCTGTTGCTGTTTGTTTATGCAACTCAGCAACATATGAGCGCTGGTCCCTCAATGGCGCTCCGGCGGGCTGGGCTCTGCTTGATCTTTGAAGGTTGCTGCTGTTTGAACAACCCTCCCTGTGTCCCATGTAACACCATCTGTCTCACTAGGAATGTGGGAAGATTCAGCACACCCTAGCAGTTGTCATACCCTTTCTGTGCTGTCTTTTCTGCAGTAGGCTTTTGTGTCATTGCTGCTTGGGAGGAGGGAAAAGAAGAGAGAATAAGAGAGAGAGAGAATAAGAGAGAGAGAGAGAATAAGAGAGAGAGAGAGACTGACCTCCTACCTTGAACATCCAGACTAAATGGCTACGGTTCCCCCCCCCACTTCTCCCCCTCCCCTCATTTTTTGAGGGTCAGAATTCCAAGTCATGGCACTTTTCTCATTTGTTCAGAAAGGTTAGCTGTGTTTGATTCTATCGTTGCACTGCTTTTAGTTTACCATGCCTGCCAACTTTTTCTCTTGTTTTGCCCTTGTTTTTTCTTTTCTTGTTTTCTTTTGCAATAGAGAAAAAGAAAGAAACACAAAGATAGTTCAATCCTCTGTTTAAGACTCTTCCCCCCTTCCCCGCAGCAGGGACTGACTCTTTCATTGGATAACAAATAGAAAGGTTTTTTTTTAATAATCATGGATGCTAAAAGGTTCAGAGGTACAATGAAGAGGTTGGAAAACATACAGAGTTGCATGTTGTGAAGTATTATATGTAGTTACTGACTGTTGGGAATATTACAAACCTTGGTTTCTTTTAAAAATTAACAGATCCATGTATGCTATAATATGTTGCACTGCGGATGAAAGACTGAAGAAATTACTCCAAAGCACACACTAAAAGTTCATTCAGTTTTGCTTCGGCTTTCCTGCCAACATTTTGATTTTTATGGAAGCACTGATGAGGCACATAAATGTGCATCACATCTATCACTCTGACAGATAAATATTAAAACTGCTTTGATTATTATTATTTTCTTAAAAGGAAACCTCTTTCTCTCCTTCCTTCATTCATCCACTCTGTCTCCTAAACTCATTCACAGTACTCAGATACGCTGTGCATGCACAAAATTCATCCTAGTTTCTTTGCTTCCCCAGCACCAGTTGCTAACCCAAGGAGCAGGCAATCGTAAGTTCAAGTGCACAGAGTGTGGCAAGGCCTTCAAATACAAACACCATCTGAAAGAACACCTGCGAATCCACAGTGGTGAGTGTTCGAAATGCAAGTCTCCTTATCTGCATTTTGTTTAATTTGCTAGGTTTTCAAAAGATTGTGCTCAAAATGCACACAGTTTTGTTTTCAAAATCACATAGAGCGCACCTTCATTTTTCCAGTTCTTAAGACAAAAAGAAGAGAGGGGGAAACATTCCTCAATAATTCATTTTGGTCTATGACCATAAATAAACTATTTATTATTATTATTATTATTATTATTATTATTATTATTATTATTATTATTATTATTATTATTATTATTATTATTATTATTATTATTATTCCTAAATAATTGGCACAGAAGCTTTTCTGAACAGCACAACCTATTACCTAATTAATTAATTAAATAAATGCTGGTTTCTACCTGAAGCCATTTCTACCCAGAGGAATTCAGACCATCTTGTTCGTTTGGCGCTTAGATAGTCCTAATCTTATATTCTTATTTTATAAAACAACATGTACAGGAAATTCTATGAATGGACAGTACTGGAGTTTCCAGTCTAGTAACATCTTGTGGGAAAGCAGGGGCAGTTTATGGATGAAGGTAGGAGTGGAACTGACTCAAAAACTTCACATGTGTCTCAGATGCAGGCTGCCTATCTGCAGGCACTCCAAGGAGTAAATGAAGCTCCCTTACTCAAACAGTTGTATCTCATCCATCCTTCTAACAAGGACTTCATAGCAGCTGTTTAGTCTTAGACCCACTAGATATGAAGACTTGATCTGAGAAGAACCAACTTATCCTAGGCCCCACTTTATTCCTTTTTAAGATGGGCCTGCTGGGATTTAAAAACAAAACAGAACAAAAAGAGCTCAGCAAACAGTCAGGCACTGGTCATCATTTCCATAAAGACATTGAAGTCTGTCCATTAAAATCACTCTCCTGCATCAATATAATTGGCTTTCTGAGTGTGCTAAGAAATCCAAGTGAACGTCTAAACCAGTGGTTCTCAACCTGTGGGTTCCAAGATGTTCCTGGACTGCAACTCCCAGAAGCCTCCACCACTCGCTGTGCTAGAAGGGGTTTCTGGGAGTTGCAGTCCAGGAACATCTGAGGACCCACAGGTTGAGAAGCATTGGTCTAAATGTTTGCAGATCAGGGCATATTACAGTACAAAAGGGGGACAACATCTTATCATTGCATATGGAACGTGTCCTTATATGACCAACAAACCAAACTAGGATTGAATAAAACCACCATCCTTTGCTACAGACATAGTGTAATTACCACTCATAATACTGATCATTTATTCTGAAGTAGTACTAAAGACACTGAGGCTGTAATCGTGTGCTTCCCAACCTTGAGTCCCCAGATATTCTTCCAGAAATCCTGGCCAGCACAGCGATTGCTGGAGGTTTCTGGGAGTTTAAGCCCAAGAACATCTGAGGACCCAAGGTTGGGAATGACTATGTATAATCCAATACTCAGAGGGGCTCCCCACAAATGCATTCTCAGGTAAGTGTGCACTAGTTTGTAGCTGTGCTATATTTAAAGGCTAAGAAAAAGAATGAAGAAGTTAGTGGAGTAAAATACACTTTGCAAAGAGCAAAATATTATTTGTTCATATTTAATTCTACTTACAGAACCTGCAACAAGTAGCTAAAGTCCTGCAATAAACTTTGCATTTTCCATTGCAGATCAGTATCTGCTGATCTTGGGTACAATTCAAAGTTAATCACTGCTTGCCCCTTTGATTTCAACTAGAAAAATTTAAGTTAATCCCTAATCCTTCTGGTGAAATCAGTGGCTAAATTTAAGTAGTGTCCCATTAGAAGAAAAAGTGGCACTGTGCTTTGGACTTAAGTACCGCCTCTCTTCTCTCCTCCTTTTTTCTTATCCATTAGAAGGAGCTTTCAGACTTAAGTTTACCATGTGCCATTTGAACCTAGGAAACTGTAATTTATTTAAACACTAATTTGAAAACAAGACGCTCCCTTAGACTAGAGCTTAATTCCAAATTATTCTCATTAAATATAGCTAAAATAAGATACAGTTTGCAATTCTTTTGTGCATCGTATGCTACATAGGATTAATGATGTAATAAATTTCCAATCCCCACCAATACCAAGGGCTGAGGCTCTGACTGGATAGCCATTGCTGGTAAAATCATCTGGCTGGTATAAGTTAAAGCAACGGGATTTATGCCAGCGTTTCCTCAGTCCAAGTTACAAGGAGTCATAGTTGGTTTAAGTGCAAAATCAGGAGCGTTCCATCTCTTTGTGATGGTTACAAAAGAAGAGGACAGGAAAAAGAGAAGCAAGCTTAACCAATGAAATGTATTCTCGAAGGCTCTCATGGCCGGGATCTGATAGTTGTTGTGAGTTTTTCCGGCTGTTTGGCCGTGTTCTGGAAGTTTTTCTCCCAGATGTTTCACCAGACTCTGTGGCTGGCATCTTCAGAGGACAAGGTGCTACAGAGTCTGGCGAAACGTCAGGAACAAAAAATTCCAGAACATGGCCAAACAGCCAGAAAAACTCACAACAACTATTAGCCAATGAAACTTGAAAGTTTTCCTTCTTGTTGAATCATGTGCCCTGTTTTGATTAAATTAATTTCTAGTACTTTTTCTTTGCAAAATGCCAATGATAGCACTTAGGTACAATTGTTAAATAAAACTGATCAAGAAGAAGAGAAACAAAGACTGTCAGGTATATCTGAGGGAAATTTATGTACTGAAGTGCAGCACCCTGCTTAAGAAGAAGAGCTACATATTAAAATCACTGCAGTGCGTTAAGAACTGGCTATTTGTTGAATATGCCTTTTCAGCCACCTATGACTTCTCATGTTTATACCAGCCTCCCTTTTTTTGGCCATTTGTTTTGATTATCTATTTACCATGGACCTACAAGATTACTATGCAAGTAATCTAGAATTTGGTGCCTACAATAAAATTTGGCTTCATGAGGACCTTTAGAGATAATTACAATGCAAGATACCTTACTTTGCAAGGTAGCCATTGCATGGTTCCCTCCCCTTACACCAGTGGTGGCCAAACTTCGGCCGTCCGGATGTTTTGGACTGCATCTCCCACAGTCCTTTGTCACTGGCAGTACAGGTTTGGAATTCTGGGAATTGTGGTCCAAAACATCTGGAGGGCCGAAGTTTGGGCACCACTGCCCTACACAGTTTACAAATCTTTCCTTTGAAATGTACTTCAAGAGTGAAGATCTCACACTATGCAGATCTCACGTTATTTCTGGGGAAATGCAGTTTCCTGTGACTAACATATTCTATGCTATGTGGAATATCTCGGCCAGTTGTATAGCTACTCTGTTGGAAGAGAAATGGCATAACTCAACTTGCCACTAATTAACCTGTTCCCATTGGGATTCCTGCTTTTGTGCCCAGACACCCAGCTGACATACAGTGAGGAATCTTAATTAGCAGCAATTTGCTGTTGCAAGTGATGTGATTCTGCCAATAGGGCCACATAACAGAATTTTGGCCATTGGTGCATGTTTGGTGGACGTTGCTTAATAATTATTTATGATAGGAATGGCACTGCATAATGGTAGTTGAGTGCTAAGCAGTTACTGCTGCTGCTTTGGATGAGTAGAACCAAAGTAATCAGGGAAATTTGTAGAATCAGGCAAGAGAAATATGGCCTTTAGGATGTTGTTCCTGAAATTCTTCTCAGGACTTGAAGCAATGTTTTTTTCCTTCGATACTTAAGATCCTAGATCAGTTGGCCTGCACGAGCTTCTGCTGTGGAATTAACTAAAAGTAATACTGTATGTCCCAAACTAGAAGCAGTACTTCTCTGTATAACATTTTTCAGAATTTTATAGATGTATCCAACACAGAGCTCAAAGGGCAGGGAGCGAATGGGCAAAAACATGGGCAAAATAATGTTTGTAGTGCTCTATACTCCAGTAGAGAAGGAGGTTGGGAATCAGAGTCTCCTGGGATTAGAGCCATTCCCCAAATGACTGAAAAATATGGGAGAGAGCTATAGATTCAGAATGCATCACCTCTACCTCAGTTCACCCGCTTGTTAGCTGTTGTGAGTTTTTTGGGCTGCTTGGCTGTGTTCTGGAAGTTTTTCATCTTCACGTTTTACCAGTCTCTGTAGCCAGCATCTTCAGAGGGCAAGGAGCTCAGGAAACTAGGAGTTCTCTCTGTGCTCTGGGGTGCACAGAGAGAACCCAGAGCATAGAGAGAACTCCTAATTCCCTGAGCTCCTTGCCCTCTGAAGATGCCGGCCACAGAGACTGGCAAAACGTCAGGAAGGAAAACTTCCAGAACACAGCCAAACAGCCTGAAAAACTCGTAACAGCTATCAGATCCCAGCCGCGAAAGCCTTTGAGAATATAGTCACCTGCTTGTATTTGCTTCGTTTCCTAGTTAACCACAGTTTACCATGATGACAACCCAAAGTGGTTATAATGATGGTTTTTATGAGGGCTGAACAAACTGCTTTATGCAAACCATGGTGTGCCTCTAAGTGAAATTAGCAAGTAACTTCAAGTCATGGTTTTCACTTTTTGGATTAGTCACAAATATGAATTGTAGAAACAAAGTAGCTAAATTCTGGTTTCATATGACAAGCTGGTCTGTTCAAACCAGGAGTGGGGGGGGGGGAAACAATGTGTGGGAAGCAACAAGATTGAGGGGGCAGGAAAAAGGAAAAGAACAAGCCTAAAATTCATTAATGAAAGCCAGGACTTGTGTTAATCTATTTTTGACTGTATAAAACCTTATAAAAATAATCAAATCTGAGAAGATGGGGAAAAAAACCCACCAAGAATTTGGAGTGGAGATCCTTGGCCATTCACCCCTGTGCTGAATTTAGGCCTCAGGGGTACTGATGGGTTGTGAAAATGGTTTTGGGGTGGGACTACATGCACTTCCCAGGATGTATGTTGCACATCTGTCATCTAACTAATTAAAGACAAAATAAGGCACTAAATACATTCAGAAGCAGAATTTCCCCCTTCAGTATTTAGACTGATTCAACAAGAAAGAGAAAATGAAAATATAGTTTTTAATCAGTGCTAAAGAAGATAACCTTAGTTTCTTGTAGTGTTTCATTTGACTTCTGGAATATTCAGCCTCTCAGTTGCCTAAAACCTACTTGGTTCAGAGGATGACTTAATAGTTGCATATCACCTGATGCTAATTAAAGATGGTAAACTAATATCCTCCCATCCCACTATTGAGATATTACAAAGGCAGAAATATGAATTTATGGCTTTCAACAACAATAAGTTTTCCTGATTTTGTTTTATGAAGGTGTATGGTCATGCATGCATTGCTTACTGCCAGATACTAGGAAAGCTAGAATTAGAGAAGATCATGAATCCAAACAGTTAGAGAAACTCTAGATGGTATTATGTCTAGCTGCAGTGAAAGAAAATGCAATAAATAGGAAAAAAAAGTTTGCATGCATGATGTCATCAGCAGTTATAACATAAATATATATATAAAGAACAGGCTTGTGAGTTACTAAAACTTTAATTTTAAAAAATTCATTGCAGGTGAAAAACCATACGAGTGTCCAAACTGCAAGAAACGTTTCTCCCATTCTGGCTCTTATAGTTCACACATCAGCAGCAAGAAATGTATTGGCTTAATCTCAGTAAATGGCCGAATGAGAAACAATATCAAAACGGGTTCTTCTCCTAACTCTGTATCTTCCTCACCTACTAATTCAGCCATTACACAACTGAGAAACAAGCTGGAGAATGGAAAACCACTTAGTATGTCTGAGCAATCAGGCTTACTGAAAATCAAAACGGAACCACTAGATTTCAATGAATACAAAGTTCTGATGGCAACTCATGGTTTCCCTGGTGCTAATCCTTTCATGAATGGCAGACTTGGTGCAACCAGTCCAATCGGGATCCATGCTTCTACGCAAAGTCCAATGCAGCACTTAGGGGTAGGGATGGAATCACCTTTACTTGGATTCCCAGCGATGGGGAGCAATTTAAGCGAGGTGCAGAAAGTCCTACAGATTGTGGATAACACTGTTTCTAGGCAAAAAATGGACTGCAGCACTGACGAGATCTCCAAGCTGAAGGGTTATCACATGAAGGAGCCATGTTCTCAACCAGAAGAGCAAGGTGTTACTTCTCCTGGTATTCCACCTGTGGGTCTTCCAGTAGTCAGTCATAATGGTGCCACTAAAAGTATTATTGACTACACATTAGAAAAAGTCAATGAAGCCAAAGCTTGTCTCCAGAGCTTGACTACAGACTCAAGGAGGCAGCTCAACAATATTAAGAAAGAAAAGCTACGCACCCTAATAGATTTGGTAACTGAAGATAAAATGATAGAAAATCATAGTATACCCACTCCATTTTCTTGCCAGTTCTGTAAAGAAAGCTTTCCTGGTCCCATTCCCCTGCATCAGCATGAACGTTACTTATGTAAGATGAATGAAGAAATCAAGGCAGTCCTCCAACCTCATGAAAACATGGCTCCTAGCAAACCGGGAGTGTTTGTTGATAAGCAAGCTCTCCTCCTCTCATCGGTACTTTCTGAGAAAGGAATGACTAGCCCCATCAATCCATACAAGGACCATATGTCTGTACTTAAAGCATACTTTGCTATGAATATGGAACCCACTTCTGATGAACTACTGAAAATTTCCATTGCCGTTGGCCTTCCTCAGGAATTCGTGAAGGAATGGTTTGAACAAAGAAAAGTCTACCAGTACTCAACTTCCAGGTCGCCATCACTAGAAAGAAGCAGTGCCAAGGTGGTGCTGGCTGCCACCAACAACACTCCCACTAAAGACTCTTTGTCAGCCAGATCCCCGGTAAAGCCTGTGGACTCTATAACATCGCCATCTATAGCTGAACTCCATAACAGTGTTACTAACTGTGATACTCCTCTCAGGCTAACAAAACCCACTCACTTTACCAATATTAAACCAGTCGATAAATTGGACCACTCCAGGAGCAATACTCCTTCCCCATTAAATCTTTCTTCCACATCTTCTAAAAACTCCCACAGTAGTTCTTACACTCCAAACAGTTTCTCCTCTGAGGAGCTTCAGGCTGAGCCGTTGGACTTGTCTTTACCAAAACAAATGAAGGAACCCAAAAGTATTATAGCTACCAAGAACAGAACAAAATCCAGTAGTGTGAACGTAGACCACAACAGTGTTTCGTCGTCCTCTGAAACCTCAGATGAGCCACTGAATTTGACTTTTATCAAGAAAGAATTTTCTAATTCAAACAGTTTGGATAAAAGCACTAATCCAGTATTTGGTATGCACCCTTTTAGTGCCAAACCTTTGTATACCACGCTCCCACCACAGAGCGCATTTCCCCCGGCTGCTTTTATGCCCCCAGTTCAGACTAGCATTCCTGGGCTACGACCATACCCAGGGATAGATCAGATGAGCTTCCTACCACATATGGCCTACACTTATCCAACTGGAGCAGCTACATTTGCTGACATGCAACAAAGGCGGAAGTACCAGAGGAAGCAAGGTTTTCAGGTAAATATCTGGCACTGCTTTGCTGTTGTTGTTTTCGCATAATAATTTTATGTCACGTGTCGTGATTTAAAGCATCTTATGGCAGAATCCGCTTTCAAAAGAGCTCAGGCTTTTTAATGGTGTTTTTTTTAAAAGGGAATAGCTTAGAACAGTGATGGCGAACCTTTTAGAGACTGAGTGCCCAAACGGATTCAAAACCTACTAATTTTTCGCAAAGTGCCAATACAGCCATTTAACCTGAATACAGATGGCTGTGAAGGGGCGATGTCGGGTGCCCACAGAAAGGGCTCTGAGTGCCACCTTTGGCACCCGTGCCATAGGTTCGCCAACACTGGCTTCGAAGCATAACCAAGATGGGTAGATGCCATGTTTACTGATGTTGTTTAGATGATAGCTTTCAGTTAGCAGGTAAAATAGATCTCAGGGTCCAGCATCACTGTTTATTTCAAAGAAACACACCTGGAAGGAGAACAGGCAACTAGAATCCTCCCACACACAAACACATAATATGCTGCAGCTCCTTGATGAATTGTAAGGTTTTTAAGTACTTGTAAAGGAAAAAAAATGCTGAGACAATTCACATTAATAAATGGCCATCCCAGTTTAATGACCTTTAAGATAAATAAAAATCCCTGTTCTGTGGCTCCGGCATTGCCAGCCATGATAAAATAGTTCTTTTGACCACTGTAACCCTAAGAGATTCCCAGCGAATCGCATGGAAATGATAATGCAGCCATAAGCTGTTTATAATACGTTCTGACTAATCTTTGCAAAGCTATAAAAGGGATTATGAAGATCCCCAAGCCAGACTTGTTTTCATCTCACCTGTTCCATTTTCCACCCTTATCCATGCTGCTCCCCGCAGTCCTGTGATCCCACAGGTCTTGTACAGAAGGCTGTGGAAAAACCCAGTCTTCATTTCACATGTCCTTCGCCCAGGGCTGCTTTAGGTTGACCTGATGTGGAATCTAGGTGAAGTACATGAAATCTGCTGCATCCCTAAATTAAGCGATTAGTTCGCCCAGCCCAGCTTTGTCTACTGGTTTTAGGTGGCATCTTACCCATCAGCTACTACCGTACACTTATTTTAACTGGAGACCCCAGGGCCGATAGATGTGTGCCTTCTACATGTAAAGCATGTACTCTGCCATTGAGCCATGGCCCAGTGAATGGTTCTCAACGTATGGGAACTCAAAATGTGTAAGAATGTGGCACCTGTCCATGTAAATATAGCAGAGCATTGTCTCCATCAGAAACATTCCTCATGTGCGGGAATTATGTATACACGATACATCTACAGTTTGGGAGAGGTAGCGTAACTGATTATAGTTGATTTTTTGAAACATCTGTGGACATTCCCGTATGACCTATTAGATTCCATTAGTAATTTTACCAACTAGTAAATGTTTTATATTTTCAGATGTGAAAATCAGGTATGGTCTAATGTTACAGGCAGTAATCCCTCTTTGCACAATAAGAGCATAAATAGCGCGGTACCTCCATAACAGCTGTTCCACTATTCTAATTTACAGTACATCTGCCCTCTTTGTAAACGTATTTAAGCCTATTTAATCTTCTCTAATATTAATTAGTACAAACCTAGTCTAAGAAACTGAACAGTCTGATAGCAAATGGAAATGTACGTTATCATGCAAGTTTGCACTCTTTGGATCAAGACAAAATAAATATCAAGAAATTTAATAATTTACTGATCCACATTCATTATTGCTAAATGCTAAAGGCTATTTTAACATAGATGAGCATTGATAAAAAGTATTATTAATATTCCCTATTTCAAATTACAAAATTAAATATAAAAATGTAGCTCAGGGGCTTTAGATGGGATACATTTAAATAGATTGAATAATAATAATAATATTTTGGGTGGCTCAGCAGGCTAGAGCGCTGAAATGGTCGACTGCAAAGTCGGCAGCTTGGCGGTTCAAATCCCGGGTGCCATGTGGCGTAGTGAGCTCCCGCTGTTAACCCTAGCTCCTGCCAACCTAGAAGTTCAAACATATGTAAATGCAAGTAGATAAATAGGTACTGCCATAAAAAGCAGGAAGGTAAACAGTGTTTCCGTGCAGCCATGCTGGCCACATGGCTACAGTCTTGTACAACACTGGCTCTGTGGCTTCAAAACAGAGATGAGCACCGCCCCTAGAGTCAGACAAAACTAGCATGCATGTACAGAGGGAACCTTTACTGTTACCTTTTTATAAAATTCAATTAAAGACTTATTAATATTAATGGAATATATGTTTGGTGTGTTTCAAGAAAACCTCTTTAGTGTTGGCAAGTACTTATTCTTATACAGTGGACCCTCGTATAACAAACAGCTTGTATAACATAAAATCTGTACAACATAAAAAATCCGGAGATAGGGGAAATTTGCTTAACATAATTGCCTATGGGGAGAATCTGTACAACATAAAAATGGGATTACTCCATTTTCAATGCATTCCTATGGGGATTTGTATAAAGGAAAAATTGCTTACCATAATTTCATTTGGAACAAATTAATTCCTTTATACAAGGTACCACTGTATAATTTACTGTTGTTAAGAACATCAGTGCTCTTTGGAATTCTAAGAATACTAACCACAAATGAACGCTGATGACCTCTATGGAATTTACTTCTAAGAAACCATGCTTAGTTACATTGCAAAAGACAAATCCTGCAAAAAGATGGAGTCTATGGTCTGAAACGTTCCTACGCTGTTGTTTCCCTTTACTTAAGCAGTGAGCAGAGAGAAAGAGAGAACGAGTGTGTGTGATAGCACTAGCCCAAATCCCACTGGATTTTAAATTCACACAAGAGGAATCATATAAGTTGCTGTGCTTGCTGGGGCTAATTGATGATGAGCTGGACATGTGCCAGGTATACATTCTGGAATAGATGACTGGCTTGTACCTGGCACATGTACCTGGCCTTGGGCCAGTTTTTCAGTCTGTCCTGTGTGCTCCGTAGCTTTGTGTCAGACTGGGTTTTATCAGGAACGTTGCTTGAAAAACACAAAGTCTAAAGCTATAGTTGGTGTGAAGATCCAATTGCTCCATTCTCAGAAGAGTGACCAGAACATGGGGCTTTAAATTGTTTGTATATGTCTCAACTCAAAGGTAAACGTCAATTTGCATTTTAAGGTTTTTGATCCAAGGTAGCAACCTACAATTCCCACTTCCTTTCAAAATTACACCCCTCCCCAGAATGCTTTTTGCTGAGATGGCAGGCCAATCACAAAAGTTGTGGCAAGTGTTTATAATATCAGGTTATGTGCAAAAATTATCTCTTAGCTTATCGTGAAATCTTACTTCCAAATTCTTTACCCAGTATTCGACATTATTTTCCATATTTTCTGATACATATTCTAGAATACAGTTCTATAAAATTTCAGAGCGTTGTCCATGCATACACGACTCCAAAATACCTGAAAATATATTTGTGTGATGCTTCATTCATACATTTTAGAATAGCTGTAGATGTGGAAAAATCAAGAAGCGCAATTCCCCCCACCCCACAAACACACATATCTCTGGGTCACACAAGCTTGAATGCATCCCTCTCCAAACACGGAGATGCGATCTTGCTTAGGCCTCTCTGGGAACTAAAGTAATGGAATATTAGATATGACCAGGAATAATGAGGCTCTGACATGTTCTGTACCTCTTCTTGCCCTTTTAATTTGCAGAGAATTAAATCCTATTGAGTTCAGTGGGAATTAATCCCAAGAAAGTGTGTGTACAAGATGGCAGCCTCACTTTTTCAGAATGACGAGTATGGCTTTGTAGTTATATCACCCAACAGTTCAAAGTTGGCACCATAATTGGAAGTACATGGAAGTGACTTGAATAAATTTAGTTGTGGGCTTTTGAGCATGATCAAAAACATTAATATATGTTGATATTAATGATATTAATATCATTAATACCTGGAAAAGAAACATGTTCAGTCATGCCACCACATTTCATACGAGTGATAGCCCCCAAAGAGTTACATGGAATTGTCTCTGGCTGATTTGCCAGCTGTCATATTCCTTGAAGTGGAATGCTCTACGTGTCCATCCTTCTTCTACTGCACAGATGCAGCATTTCTATAATATTTATCTATGACCTGACCCATTACTACTTCTGGGGCAGCCATGGCTATGATTTTACCATAGGGTTTCTGTGGCTTTTCATTCCACTGACGAAAGAGATTGACTGCATGAGAGTCTAAGTGCCCAAATATTGCCAGCTTCTGCCCTCTTTTAATTTCAAATGCCAGTTTAGACAAAAATATCTTTATGGTGAAATGAGCCAGTACCTGTAAATGCATTTCCCATGTTCATTTGTCCACCTCGGATTCTGACTCTTCAGTTATATATCTAGCGGTTGTATCAATAGCTTATGCATTTCCTCATCTCATCATCTGGAGAGGAGCAGGAATTGCGCAACACAACACCATAACATGTGGCTATGTGTTCTTAAATATGATGAGGAAAATGGCAAACATTTTAAAGTGGAACATCAACTTATTCATATGTAGATGTATGTACATTCAGTTGTGCAAATGCCCCATGTGAAAGAGCAAAAAAAGGTGCTTTTTTCTCTTGCCCACTACTTTTCTATGTTCTGTAACCCAATGCTTTGCTTGCTTCCTTGCTTATTCCTGCCTCAAAGGATTTAGGTGAAAAAGAAGCTGCAAATGTTCTGGGCTGTATATTGTCCCTCATTATTGTAAGCCACCTTGGGTCCTTTTCCAAGGAGAAAGGTGGGCTAAAAATATTCTAACTCAGGCATGTCCAAACTTCGGCCCTCCTGATGTGTTGGACCACAACTCCCAGAATTCCAAGCCTGTATTTCCAATGGCAAAGGACTGTGGGAGTTGTGGTCCAAAACATCTGGAGGGCCGAAGTTTGGACATGCCTGTTCTAAATAAATAAATTCTAAAAAAAAAACCACATGGCAGCCCAATAGCATAACATGTAGATAAAGACTCTGGTGACAACTTAAAGGCACTGAATCCATTTCAGATTTTCTGCCCATGAACACAAAGCTTAAAAATACTAAATTCCTACATGAACACAAAGATTCCTTCCATTTGCAGAAGAAGGATCAGGGTGGCACTTTCTGTCATTTCTCCCTGCAGCCACCAGAGCTGGCTCCCATCCTGTTCTAAAAAGGTTTCCTATCTCCCCTGGAATGTTAGAGACTGCAGAGGGAAGAGGAAAACCATTGCTCCTTCCCCTATCCCTGTGTCAACCACACACCACGGCCTGTATTGACGTTAACTCCCCGTTTTCTGCAGCTATCGCATGCAGTGTACAACTCTGACCTTAGTTGCAGCAAACTCCTGCATTTCCCCCTACTTTTCCCAGCCTTCTAGAATCTGCTTTTTAACCTGAAGAGAACATTGACAACAAGCCATTGTGACTGCTTAGTATAACTCTGGCTTTTATATTGCTAACATGAAATGATTAACGTACCACGAGGATGCAGGGTATTGCATAACATCAGAGAACAAGGGAAGGAAACATGATTTACATAAACCATTTGGTTGCATCACAGGGAGAATTGCTGGATGGAGCACCGGATTACATGTCAGGTCTTGATGACATGACAGACTCTGACTCCTGCCTGTCCCGGAAGAAGATCAAGAAGACGGAAAGTGGCATGTATGCATGTGACTTATGTGACAAGACATTCCAGAAAAGCAGTTCCCTTCTGCGACACAAATACGAGCACACAGGTATGGATGACTGTAATGTGCAGAAACAAGTTTTCTTGCATGTGGCACATTTCATAATATTTATTGAGCATACTTCAGCAACATAAGATGCGGCATATGCTTAGGCATTCAACAGGGAAGAAATAATGGGCACTGCTTAGCTTATTTTGAGTCCCTCCCCCCCCCAACCCTTTGCTTGCTAAATATGCATGCCCTTTCTGGTTTTGCATCTATTTTTGAATAGGTCATATTGCACGGGGTAAAAATCATGAATAGACTAGAAAACCAGTCCATTGACTAGACCTCCGAAGGCTGCAAAAAGTCAGGTAACTTTCTGAAGAGTAAACATGAGGAACCTAACTTTGAGCATTCTCGTGAGTAACCTTGTTTCACAATGAAGGTCATTTTTGACCACCAACATCTTTTAGCCAGCCTGCTCTTAAATGCATATATGGAGAGGATTAGAGAATCCTCTTGCTTCTCTGACTTGTAATTTGTTACCAACCAAAGAAGATTGGAAAAATAACTCTTTTATATTCCGGATTTAGCCTAAAGACAGCTTCCAGTCTAAATAGGCAAATATCATCCTAAATATTAACACCTTGAAAATGCTAGACAGGTTGAACCACATGGCCAATTCTTTTAGCATGTAGAAAGAACTGGAATAGTGTAACTTAAGTCTGGAGATATCTAAATCTAATCTATACCTTCACTTACATCCTTGTTAGTTTAAATCATACCAGACATGACAGTACAGCTGGTGTGGCTGCTTCTACATATTAGGCTGGCTATTCAGGACAATATGGCTGCTATAAAGAAGCCTTCGAAAGACTCCCTCTGCTGTGTTCCATGAAGTTCCTGCTGTACACAACTATTTGATGACAAGACCGCTCTGGATGGTTTACAGCAACATACGACTGGATTTCAGGCAGTGAATGCGTTCTTCACAACAATTGTGTTGATTCTCCTGTTTGGATAGTAACAAGGAATTTGGGAATGAGAACTTCAACATTATTCTCTATTTTTAAGAAGTAGTGAAGTGAATTGGAAGCTTTAGAATATGTTGGTTTTTTTTTTTTTCATTTTCCTAAGTGCCTCTTACTCGGGCATTCATAAATCTTGTTCTTTAGAAAATCTGGAAACATTTCTTCCTTACTAGATAACAGATAAGTATTTTAAAAAAGAAAATCCAGCTTGTGAACGAACCATTTAAAAATCACTTCCTGAATGAATTTGTGCTTTCCAATGGGGGAACACAAGAAGGATCTCAGGAAATACCTACCCTGAACAGACAGATGCTTCTAGAGCTCCCTAGTTACTTGCTAAACTAGAATGAACTTTAGGCTTAGGTCTCAGTCCAAGAAACATTACTCTGTAAAGTCCTTATCTGTTTTGTTGTAATTTGGAAAGCAATAACTTTCTGTCTTGGCCTAGCTCAGCAGCTTTACCTGACCACAAGGCTCTGTAACATCTCCAGCATCCATCCCTTCCTTATTTCTTTGTGTCCTGACTTGAGGGTTGATGACCTCAGCCATCACTTGAGAGCACTGAGAAATATGATATAAGAAGTAGCCACCAGTTCTCATGCACACTCAAAGCAATACACATGAACAATGGTTGATCTCACATGTCAGTCTGTTCACCTGTGCTCTGCATTGACCATGCTTTATGCTCAGTTTCAAGAAAGGCATGTCTCCTTTGTTTTCATCCATGTTAACACTGGAGTTTCCTGTAGGAGAGGTGCAATGTGGGGGTGATATTCATGCAAGGGGACGTGGGAGTCTGATTAAGCCACAGTCGCCCGATACATTTCCACAGATATTAAAGGATGTGCAGTTTTGGTTTCACCATGTGGCCTATGGAGCTTTCAGTGGATGGAAAGCACCATTACCATAACACCAGGATCATGCTGCTTGTTGCAACAATGGCCTTTGCACAAGTGGCGAATGGGTTTCCTTCATGGAGATTGACACCTGAACAATGGCAGTGCTCATGCAAGTGCATGAACCCTTTTTTACAGTTTTCCGCGTGGCAAAATTGTAATGGGCCTATGTATTTGCTTGAAGAAAATACCAATATAACACTAGTGCTGTGAGGAAAAAAAACATGATATACATAAACTATAGCGTTAGGTTACTCTAACGTATTCTTAGCACTTGCAGTTATGCCAATGATAATTCAGTTCAAAACCTTTGCTATGAACAAATAAAAATGAGATGTCCAAAATGTATTGTGTTAAAATAATATTGACTGTGTCTAAGTGATTTCAGAACCACTGCTTCTGTGCATTTCTTTAAAAAAAAAAAGAACCACATACAAAAATGATTATTTGCTGGTGAATCTCTAGGAACTTGCAGAAAATGAAAAGAAGGTTAAAATCCTTGTGAAACTAAGAAAGAAAAATATGACAACTATTTTGGAGCAGAATTTTGTTTCTGCTGTGTATATAATCCTTACGCTCAGATGCAGTGGTTTGTCTGTTTGTTTATTTGTTCTGGGGGGAGGCTTGCAGGCTGTATATCCCTGCACCTTTCCTCTCCTGAACGATTTTATTACAACCATCTGCAAATATTACGGTTTACTACACTACTACCGTAAACCTCTTAATGTTAGAACTGGCCTTCATATATATTGGGATCTAGACATATGGCTGAGTCCCGTAAAGTTGACCGTCCATACGGTCCACAGACGCATGCTGAAAATGTAGATGCTGACAAGCCAAAATACATGTAATCCACCTTGCTTGGCAAAAAGACATAGAATTTGCAAAAACTAAGCAAAATATGCACTCTGCTTTTGGACCAGCAAGGAAGTCTTGCTGTGTCAGAAAAAGAAAAAGAAACCTTGCTTTCTTAATCACCCTGTTCCTTTTCTGTGGTGTCCTACATGTTTTTATTTAGAACAAATAATACTTAATTGAAAAGGATGAGCCCTGTTACCAAATCATAGAATCTGGAACTGGAAGATTTTGGCTGGGTGTTTTTTCATCTCTGCCACAAATGTTTTTTGTGAATGTCAACTCCTGTGAACCCCCCCCCCAACTCTACAGCCAATGGCTATCTAGACTACAGCCAATCAATATTTGGTATGAAATATAAATCTCATTATACAGTATCTCACACCTCATTCTGCTGCTATATGTCTGAAGAAGTGCACATGTACACGAAACGTCACATTAAAATATGAAAGTTAGTCTTTAAGGTGCCACATGTTTGTGTCTTTTGTTTTGTTTTGTTTTGTTTTTCTTTGATTTTTGCCTGAAATTCTTGAAAAGACTAACACGGCTACCCTCTCTGAAAGAGCAGAGGAGTAAGTGACCATGCTAGGAAGAGTCACCCACAGATCTTTGTTCCCGTCCCCCCTCCCCCAGTCCCCAGTTTTCCTGTACTGAGAGGGTGTTGGAGACATCATCTTCTACTATATTCATTGTCTTCTGCTTTTTTCAGGGTTTTCTCATTCTCGGGCTTTTGTTCTCATGCAACCATTTTCTTCCCACTGCCTTGTCCTTTGATCTTGCAACAGGAAAATAACTTTTACACTTATTACTATAAAAGGAGTCAATTCAGTCATCAACATCCTGCTCATATCTTCTCATAAGTAAATGTCCATTGACTTATTTGGACTTGCTCTCCCCCCCCCCCCCCCCCCAAAAAAAAAGAAAAATACCGGTATTTGAAGCTAATTTGAAACCTGTGTTTAACCAGCGGGTTGGAGCAGCAGCAAGAATGGGAGGTGACAATGCCAGGATTAAATTCACTTTGATATATCAGGAAGGGGACATGCAGCCTCACATGAGTGTCTGTCCTTGATATTCTGCTACCTAACTTTTGCCTACTTGCCCAGCTAAAGTTGAGTTCAAGAAAATGTAAAGGCCATTTGCCTTTTTTCCTTGTCTTCTTCGGCCTCTTTTGTAAATGTTAAGTGAATTGCAAATTAAACTGATAAAGTTATGGGAAAAGCCAGAGCAAAGGAATGGCTGTCTCATCTATTAATATATTTGAGAAATTTCAATCTGTGTTCAGAGCAAGACTCTCTGAACTGCAATTAACCTTTGCTTCAGTGCCTGAATCATTATCCCTTCCTCATCTTTTTGGGACAGTTAGTGCTTATCCTGCCCTTGCTGGAATAGCACAAATAATGGGTATAATTTTATAAGCCCCATTTTTGATCTCTAAATACAGAGTCCCACTTTTCTCTGTCTTCCTCCCTTTAATCAATTACATCATATATGTCTGTGCATACAAGGGGAGGTTTTTAACAAGAATAAAAATAATGAACTGCTGAAGCCATCCATTATTGAACAGTAATAAGATGGTGCTCAGGGACCCCAGAGACATAGATAATGCCATTGCCCAGTTATCGATGGCTCTGGCATATCTTTAGGATTAGCCCCACTTCAGAGTAACTTTCCATGCTTGGTATCTTTGGGGCCATGCAATGAGAAACCACATGTCTGGATCCAGCCTTGCGCTGGCAATCATCTGCTCCTGTGGCAAGACTTTCTTCTTCTCTCCTCCCCCATTGTGCCCCTCAGTACCACCTGTCCAATGACTTTGAAGGATTTGCAGTTTACTACAGCACGTTTTCAGGATGAAGGAGTAGGCTGCTGAGGAGAGCAAGAATGATCTGCCTGCTGGTTCTGGAGGCAGAAGCCATTCTGGTGCTTAAAGGAACAGGCCCAGTGGAATCTGGCTTTATGGCCCAGTTAATCAACTCATCCAATAATATGTAGTGATTTACTTGCTGGCTTGATTTGAGCTACCAAATCTTTCAACCGATATGATTTTACTTATTTGGTTTGACACAATGACATAAAAGGGTAGTCATATATCATTATCATCATTCATAGCACCCGTCTTGCAATGGATATGTAATTCACATGGATTATGCTATAAAGCAGGCTATCTAAGGCCTCTATGTATTGCATCCAATACATCCAGCTCTCCAGTCTCCAAGACCTTTTTTCTTCACAAGAGACAGTACTTGGGATGTAAATCTTTGCTTAATATCTTCTTGCAGGAAAGAATGAAAGTTCAAACATTTTCTCCTTGGTGTGGTATGAGGATACTCTGAAGGCTCTTTGCCCAGAATTTTCTTAAACCTAGTCCTCGGTTCGACGTGGCTGGGGAAAAGGTACTATATAAAAGTCACTTATATAAGTCAAGTATCATTTTGCTTTCCATAGAGTACAGAAAGAATTTCAAGTAGATATTTCTGGATGGTTATCATAGACAAGATGATTGAGGAAGGGAGGAATATAGGTATGGGTTGCCTTCTATTCTGCTTTCTACTAGGGAAAAATCTTTTCATGTACAGGTTGTCTTGCTTTTGACCAAGGCCAGCAGCCAGCCACCTGGAGGCCAAACAGAGACCAGGTGGCTCAGGTGAGGGAGGGAGAACATAGTTGTGTTTGGCTTAGAGATACTTAGACTTCAGTTCTGCAAATAACTCTATAAAAGTTACTGTGCTGTAAAATATTTATTATTATTAGGTTTACTGTCCATAATGAGGCAGATTAGTAATATCTCGTTTACAGATAACCTAGCTTAGCCCTCTCTTAGCTTTTTTTTTTTTTTTCCCCCGCCATCAATAATTAATAATCAGGTTGTATCTCACATAGCAGCGGTGAGGTCTAAATTAAAGGGTGCGCCCCTGCTGCAGTTGTTTATTCGTTTTATTAATTTATGCTGATTTTGTGATTATCTTTCCCTATTGTGTTTTATTTTACCCAATTGTGTGTATCTTCTGATTTACTCTGTCATGTTCGCCGCCCAGAGTTCCCGTAGGGAAGATGGGCGGGATATAAATTCAATAATAAATAAATAAATAAATATTTTAAAATACAAAATCCAACTTTTCATTTCCAAAGGTTATCCTGCCTGGTTACCTGGGATGATTCCTATTTGCCACAGGCAAGTAGGAGAATGGCTATTTCAGAAAAAATGGAAGATGCAAGGACAGCATGGGCAGGTGTATGTGTGCTCTTGATACAGTACTACCTTTGAACCACAGAGCTCTGGGTTCCAATTTCTGCCTTAAAGGTCAATGGCCAATGTGGGCCATTCGATGTATTTTTTATTTCCCATGTCTTTGGAGGAAAGTTGGGATAAAAATATACTAATCAATAATAGTTGTCACATGGGCATCCACTTGAGGTCAGAGAACTGGGGAAACTATGGGCCTTTTTACACGACCCCTAAGATCCGCTGGCCACTTAAATTCGAACCAGAGATCTTAGGGGTTCGTCGCTCTTCCTCTGTCTTCCTCTGTCCCCACCCCCCTCCGCACTTCCTGGTTGCTGGCTGCCTGAGGGAGGGAGAAAAAAGATAGAAAAGACTGCCGGTTTACCTCCGTTTTGTTCCGGGCAGCATTCAGATCTCTTAAAGGGGCGGGGTGCAAAAAAAGAACAAACGGAAGCCAGGAGAGCCCCGCACTCACTATCCTTACACCGGATCAAATATTTGTCACCATCAAAGACCAGGTAGAAGAAAACTGCTGTTTGGTCGTGCTAAAGTGGGCGGGGTCGCACTTAATTGTCTGCAAAGTCCGGAGCTGGTGGGTAAACATTTTTAAGGTCCGGACCTTGCAGCCATTTGCGGCGGAGCTTAGGGGTCGTGTATAAACGCCCTATGAAGGATGCTTGCTTCCTGTCGCCTGTTAGGTGAAGCAAAGATTGATTCAGATTAAATTTATAGAACCCCAGATAATTTATAGAATCCCGTAAATAGCATGATCTGGGGAATTCTGAGAACTACAGCCCCCCAAAATTAATATTTTAAAGCTCTGATCTGGAAATACTCAAGAGAAGAAAGGAAACGGAGAAACTTGTTATAGGTTGAAAATTAGTAGTAAGTGGCAGCCAGAATAGACCTACTGAATTATGAAACCTGTGGAGGAATTGGCTTAGAAAATCCCATTGTTAAGTGGCCCTACTCTAGTTGTGACTTATTACTGAATTTCAACCATAGTGAGTCAGTGGCATGTAGTTTCCTCAGTTGGTGATGAGATGAGATTGTTATCTATTGAACTCTAGACACTCAGTTTGTGCTGCTTGATTTTTAGCTTTTTGTAACAAATAGCTCTTTCACAAATGGCATACATACAAACACACAATTCACATTCAAAGCTATTCACAGGTTAGGCAGTGAAATATATGCACCTTTTTTGCCCCGGACAAATTACTCTCTCTTTTTTGTATTTATGCCTAAGAGACCAGAGGCCTTGTTATCTTGCATAATAATATGGTCCATTTTATTATGTAAGCAAAGTAGTGTGAGCCATCATGGCTGCATTATTCTTTAAATTTTTCTTTTATTTGCAAATGTTTGTTTCATTAAGAATTCTTTTTTTTAAAAAAAAAGCCTGTACCATTCACGCTGATACAAGCACTACTTTTATTTCAGTATTGATTCAATAAACAGAAATTGTTCTTGAGCTTCACCAGCAAATCAGCTCTTTTACACTGCTACTCTGAATTCCTGTCTCAGGAGTCTCCCTTATTTAGAGCTTGATTCATAAAAATTTACATGCTGTTTATAGGTAATTTTCTGTCACTTGACTTAGATATGAGGATTACTTTTTATACTTCGATAATATACAGTTTCTTGGAATAAATTCAAAGCTTAGGAAATTTACACTAGAAATTGAAGCCTTTCTCCTGTTTAGCATCTGAGCAAGTGTGGTATTTGCAATTATGCCAAAATTGCATTTATTGCACACCTTTGACCGCCTCACTACACTCTTCCCATTAATCCTGTTCCACCGAGACTACTTCTAACATCCAAGCCCCTAAGTGGCTTCAATCAGCTGCCTTTAGAAAAATCAGAACCTCTGCCAGATGATTCCTTATGTACCTTCCAAGTATGGAATTTCTCTGCAGCCCTCTCCCTTCAAAAGCTACTTTCCATTATATCTTGAAATTAGAAACAAGGAAATATATAGCTTTTCCAAACACACTCTGGATACCCAAATCTAAGCTTGAGAAATTTGTAATTTTAGGCTTTTATATCATTTTTACGTCTGACAAGGAAAGGTTAGGCCTTTATTTTTTTTAAAAAATGAATCAATCTAATTATTTTTCACTGCAAATCCTAAGGGATACAAGATAAAAACACAATGTAAACAGCACCTCCATATATGCATGCACAATTGTTTATGTAATATATCTTTGATCATGTAATAATTATTAATTGCATATGTATATCATCCCCATTAGTTATTATGTTTTTTTTGTAAAAATAATTCTATTAATAACAGTGCAATATTGAAATGACATTTAGGCAATAAATGAGTTTTAGCAGGAAGATAGAAACAAGGGGTGGGATGCACAGGCCCTTCTAACAAAATCAACAGGACAAAGCTTTGCTCTGTTTTAAAAAAGTGTGAGATTGCCATATTCTGTTTATGTTTTAAATTCTATTTTTAGTTTTCATATGTTAATTTCATTCAGATATTTCAAAGACATATTGTTAAAAAAAAACCTTAAATACACAATCATAGGATGAGATTAGGGCTGGATTTTACTCAGTGGGCAAAAGTGGAGGGCAAGGATGAAACAGCAAAATGAATGAATATGTCTGGGACAAATTTTAAGGAGAAATGGCAAATTAAACAAACAGAGCATTTCCTTTTGAAGTTATGTAAATATAAAATGTGTGTGTTGTGTTGTTGCTGTTGTGACCAACTCTTCGTGACCCCATGTCCATGGGAGTTTTCTTGGCAGGAATACTGGAGTGGTTTACCAGTTCCTACTCCAGGTGCCTACAGCACCTGGTATTCCCTGGTGGTTTCCCATCCAAGTGCTAACCAGGCCCGACTCTGCTTAGCTTCCGAAATCAGGCAAGATCGGATGTGCTTAGGGCATCTAGGCAGCTCTGCCATCATAGAGGTTGGGTTAAATCTAGAAAGGATTAAAAACAACAATAAAATCTACATGCACAGCTTTGCAGGATATATCTTGCCTGTATATAAACATTTTAGCAAGAGAGCAACCGGAGAGGCTGCAACCCTTCTTCCTTCATCTGTTTTTCAAGGGGAGGCTGGCTAGTCCTTTCAAGGGAGTACTTAATAAGAAGCTGTGTCATAGCGCCAGGAGAACGGTGGATATGACCCGGGAAAACCTTTCCAACTTGATCTTTCTGTGGCTGTAATCATATCAGTGACCTGACAGTACTTGATCAGACTAGCGCTGGAAGCTTGTCTCGACAGCAGAGACCTCCCATTCTTCCTAAAATATCATTTAGCTTTTCATTCGGTTTCCTATCGATTCTAAAGGGATATGCCACTGAAGGTATTATTTCTTGTCTGCATCTTTCAGTATTGGCCCCTAGCATGTGGTCTTTTGTCCCTTAACACTACTTTGTTTTCAAAGAGTCAAGGAAATTTTTCCCCGTATTTTATAACATTTTATTTACTGTCAAAAAAAATTAAACAACTCTTGTGCTCCTCCTCCATCTTAGGGAGACTACCTGAGGTCAAGTAACATGACCTGCTGTGTATTGGAATAAAAGTCATTCTTGTTATCAAAAACATAGGGATTCTTATCGTTATCACCTGCTGCTTCAACGAAACGGAGATAATTATGCATTGTGTTGGCCAGATGTAGAACTGCAGCTGTCATGAAGTTTCTTTATTGATGGATTTAAAATATTTATACATGTATACTGTTTCCCATTTTAAAATTCATGCAGTGGTTGACAAATTTTTATACAATGAAATATTTTAAAGACACGTTTAATTACTGAGCTCCATAAGACAGAGCTTGAAGCAACTTAATCAACTAAATATTTGGAAGAAAACTAGGATTAAAATAAAATCATTTTCAGTATATGTCAAAAGTGTACGATCATCGCTCCTTCACGTACCACAGGGGTGGTCACATGGAACGGAGATTAGGAACTTTTTTATACAAGCTCCCTGGTTGTCTGCAATACAGTGGGCAAGCTTTTGAGTTGACTATGCCTTGCCTTCTTCCCAGCTGTCACACAAATCAAAAACAAAAAAACAAAAAGAGATCAGGCTTATTAATTGCTACTTCAGTCAGCTGTTATAAGTAAATTGCAGTCATCAAAACATTTGAGATGAGTAACTTTTTACTTATTTGTTTATTTAATTTAAATCCTATCTTTCTGCCACCAAATGGAATTCAAGGTGGTGAACTGTAATAATATTCAGATATAACAAATATAGTTGAAACAGAAGCCACTATCCTTGTGTGAAGCTCTTCTGTGCACAGGGAATGATGCTGTCTGCACTAGGAAATTACCACTAACTAAAATACAGTAGTTCCTTTTTTCAGTTTTGCAGCATGTGCAACTTTGTCTTATTGCATGCAAGTCACATGCTCCCCACTACTTTTATTAGCACAGCAGTCTGACTGCTGGTGACATCATCCCTCCTTGCACCGGCAGAGCTCCACAAGAGGATACTGGCCATAAAAACATACTTGAATGCCAATGGAAAATGAAAACACCAACAAAAAGCAAAAATAGAATGTAACAAGTTAAAACACTTTTCAGAACAATTAAACATTGTACCACCTTAAGCTAGATCATGGTGTAAAGAGTGATGCTATGCTCATTTTTTTCTCATCTAACTTTTGATCAAATGGCACCAGTAGCCTAACAAAATATGTATACAAATAACATTAAAAATGAAACAAAATATTCTAAAAATTATACAAGCAGAAAAGGGCAATCATAAACAAAGTAAAATCCAGGTAAATGCAATCATAATTCCATTTTTGGGCCAGCATAGTATTGGTCTATGCTTGTCCCCAAAGGGTCTCCTGTATATAGCTACACATTTTCTTCAGTCCAAGAGAAACTGTCTGTTATATCGTGGTAGCAAAGAGTACAGCCTCAGCAAGAACCCCCCCCCAGTTGAACTGTTGTCCGAATGCTTTAATTCACTGTAATAGGTCTCAGTCCCACATGCAATATGGATGTAATATATGCTTATCTTACAAGGATGACATTAAGGTTGCTTCTGTGTTAGGATATGTGAAAAATCTGGAGTGTTTCAAAATGTGCGATGAATTGCTATATCTCACTCTTACTATGAAATGGATTCCAATGAGAATTTGTATAGTTCAGGGATGAAGAGAGCATCCATCTCTCTTCATATAGACTTCCACATGTAGACCTCCTGTTCCTACAAGTATGTCCTGGAGCTCAGAGCAATGTTGCTAAAAATGTATTGTTGATCTTTGCTATAAACATATGTAAACATTCACAGCTGAGTTATGCAAGCAGTAGCATATTATGACTTTTTGAATGCTATCTGTGGCTCAGTCAAGTGATGGCTCCAGAGTGGGCATGAGAGCCTTGGCACCCATTCAAGTGTGACTTTTCAGGGAAGTTCAAAGAACCAGACTTTTCAGAAATAGACTTGGCTTTCCAATTCAGGATATAAAGTTGAGTTTTTAACCTCTGAGAAACCGCTTTCCTCCCATTCCTACACAGTTATGTTGCCTCTATGGAAGATACTGGGCTGGCTGGCAAGCCACTATGCTAGGTTTGTGCTGAGATATTTAAAATTGTCCTTGCAAAGACACACTGGATTCAGCCCAAATTAGAGTTTGGCCCACCATTACCAACTAATGTTCGGGAGTGTTTTTGTTGGCAAATCAAAGCCAAATCCTACACATTACGCTTGTGTGCCATTGAAAGGGTTGCCTGGCTAATGGGCTGACACTGTTGGAAGCTGATTTTTCTTCTTCCTACAGCTGCCACAAGTCTGAAGCCCTATGCTGCCATTCTTATTTACTCATGGGAGGACTATAATTGTGCCTGCCCCCAGTGCCATCCACTTAGCACATACAGTAATCCCTCACCTATTGCGGGGATTAGGGACCCAACCCGACCTGCAATACTGTAATGGAAAATCTGCGATATGCAGATGCTGGGTAGGGTTGGGACTGGGGAGCCTATCTGGGGCCTCTTGCACTTATCCCACGCCTGGAGCTGCCCTGAGCAGGTCTCTGACGGGCTTCCCGGGCCTGTTGGAGCCCCCCAGACGTGGTTTCCTGTGATCCAGAAGTCATTTCTGGTTTTCTGGAAGTCACGTCCAGTTTGCCGGAGACCACTTCTGGGAAGCCCGTCGGAGACCTGCTCAGGGGAGCTCCAGGCCTGGGATAAGTGCAAGAGGCCTCAAGTGGGCCCAAACAGCTTGCCCCAGGGAGCCTTGCCTTTCATATACTGCCATCCTGCGAAATACCGGGACCGCAGTATATGAATCGCAAAATGGCGATGGACCACTGTACCACAAGTGCAAACACTCTGTTAGTATATGTATAGGCACAAATCATGCTATCTATCTGTATGTGTGCTCAGTACTGCACTCTATAGAATGGATAGTCTATTCCTGTGAGCGTCACAGAGCATGAGCCACCAGATGCAGTCAATATCATTCAACGCATGTAGAAAACATATCCAGGTACTTGTGATGATTGTTAGATTAGGTCCTAAGAGAAAGAGACTCATGCAAAGAAGGAAACTACAATATGAAGTAGTTAGCAGTTCCGTCCATAAAGAACCTTACTATATGAAATCTTGGGTTTATTGGGCACCATCCACCCAGAGAGTGTCTGCTTTTTATGGGTTGATATAGAAATATCACTCACTTACCCACCCACTGACTCACACATTCATTCATTCATTCATTCATTCATCATGCATGCATGCATGCATGCATGCATGCATGCATGCATGCATACATACATACATACATACATACATACATACATACATACATACATACATACATACATACATACATACATACATACATACAGTACAAGCTCCTTGTGCACTATAAGCTCAGCAAAGGATATTAGGTGATCAGAGCACATTTTGGCACTACTAAGCAGGGGTGGAACTAGAAGGAACAGTGCAGTGGAGGGTGATCATACTTGAGGGGAAAGTGCTTTCATTCTTGTGCACTAGCTGGTGGCAGGTGGTGACGTACTGATGAGTATCTCTGAAGAAAGGTGTCTCCTTAAGCATATGAAGATTGTTTACACTTGGCACTTACACATAGCTTGTTATCCTGCAGCACCTGTTGTATTACAGCACCTATAGCATTCACATAGGGTTAGGTTCTCTTCACTGTGCTTTCCTTCCACCCATCGATAAAATGTCATTGTTTGCTAGGAGAGTGCATTCCAGCCCACGCGCGGCATGCTGAATATGGCTGCTGCCCTGTAGCATTGCTGAAGTCTGGTCAGTCCCACTGTGCTGAAAAGCTTGGGAAGGAAGGGCCCACTCTATTTTGGAAGAAAGTTTTAAACGATGGCAGCAAGGGAAGGTGTCAAAGGCTGTCAAAGGCATTCTGGGATTATTTGTGGCCTCAAATCAGCCAGATGTGTTTAGGCTTGGGATTGTTATCAAATTTCATACTTTGGAGCTGAAATGGCTTGAAATAACAAAGGGAATGTGGTGTCCTGCAGCTGAAGGGAACTTCAGCATTCAGTGAATGTCTGACAACTCACAGAAAACTTTTCCCCAAAGTACTGCCTAGCAACAATTCTGCTCACGTAGCATATTTCAGTAGTTGCTGATAGGGAACTAAACCTTTCACCAAAGTTAATGGGAATTTTCCCTGAGTAAGAATTTCAACACTGAATTGTTAGCATTATAGTTCCTTCTCTCCTCACAATTAGTTACTGTGCATGTGGTAAGTGAGGCAATGGTTTTGTTCTTATATAATTCAGCAAATGTCTTCTTCCCTTTATCCTGTCTTTAGCTATATCAGAAATACATTTGTTTATCCCTTTTTGAGCTGTTGAAGTTGCTCCAAAGAACTTCTTTCTATTCCTCATGCTCTCCAAATGTTTTAAGCATTCACTTCCTCCATTCCCTGTCTATTGATCGGGTCTGTTGGAGCTGATGGGTGTTGTAATCCAAAATCTAAGGAATGCCAGGTTCGACAAGGTTGAGCTAGACTGTCTTGTGGGCTTGAAAGGCTTTTCAAGGAACAACTCATCTCATCTTGTTCAGAATTTATCTTTGTCCTTGCCACAGTACTCCAGAAATTATCATTACATATCAGGGGCCTGGGAATGCAACTTCTTGCAAGAGAGACCTAAGCAGTCTTTCTCCAGGAGAGTTTCCTCTGCAGAGACATCTTCATCATTTTCCTGATATCACATTGATGCCATCTACAAAGATGGCATGTGGATGAAGAAGGGGGTGACCTCACCCCAAAATTCCAAGTGGAGGATGACTCACACTCTCTCTAACCCGGTCATGAGCGCTCTCTGTTTGTCAGGACTTTGTTCAGAAACATTTGGTGAACCACTTAGGTGCATCTGAGGAAGAGAAATTTGATTACACGGCTGGGTAAAATTTGGAGAGAAGTAGCAGACAACATGCAATTCAGGAACTCTTGCAGTAAACAGGTTTGCCTTGCATTGGAAGATGATTTAGGTGCAGCATCTGTAGTTGTTTAAATTAAAATCCCTGGCTGTTCTGTATTGGGGAGCATAGTAATAGATATCTAGAATCATAGGATCATAGAGTTGGAAGAGACCTCAAGGGCCATCCAGTCCAATCCCCTGCCATGAAGGAACCCCCATCAAAGTACCCCCAACACCATCCAGCCTCTGCTTAAAAACCTCCAAAGAAGGAGACTTCACCACCCTCCGTGGCAGCATAGTCCACTGCTGAACATCTCTAACTGCCAGGAAGTTCTTCCTAATGTTCAAATGGAATCTCTTTTCCTGTAATTTGAAACCATTGTCCCAAGTCCTACTCTGTGAAGCCATAGAAAAGAAGCCAGCCCCCTCTTCATTTTGACATCCTTTCTGATATTTAAACATGCCTATCATATCCCCTCTCAGCTTTCTTTTTGAAAGGCTAAACATTCCCAGATCCCTCAGCCGCTCCTCGTAAGACATACGTTCCAGACCTTTAATCATCCTGGTCGCCCTCGTCTGGACCCGCTCGGATTTCCTCAGTTTGGCTTCCTGGTCAAGCAGCTGATTGGGCCGGCTTTCGGCTTCCTCTGGCAGGGTTATTACGTACACAGCCATGGTGCTTCTGTCCATATTCTGTTGGAAGGGAATCATGACTTCGAGTTAACTGTGGAAAACGAGCAATACCCATTTCATTCTCCCTTCCTAACAACTGTAAAATCTTGGTTTAGATTATAATGGAAAATATTCATAATGTTAAACTAATGTAGGTATAGCTGTCCTGTGATTTGGAGATATTTGGGACTTATAAGGACTTTCAAAGGTTATTTGAGGTTTTACATTTAAAAGCTTGTGAAAGCTGATATTGTTATAGTTTAATAATTTTCTTCATGTGAGGCATGGAGAAACCCCCTTGGAATCACGAGCTGCACGATGGAACAGAACCAGGAAAAGTGAATTATTAAGTAACCATATCTTTGTTTATGGTCAGATGCCCTTAATCCAATAAAGGACAAACAAGAGATTCAAAATGCATGTAAGAGGGCTTGTAGAATTGTACATAAAAAGGGTATTTACCATGCTTCGTTGCAGGCATCAGCTGCTCCCCAACACAGCCAGTTTTTCCATTGAGAGGCCACTTTTTTTGGCCAGACATCTAGTGGGTACTTTCACAAATACAGGAATTGCAGCAGTCGCCATAAGCTTATGGGTGGGTGGGTGGGTGGGTGTGCTGGTCGCATGTCAGTCATGGGAGCCTTTGCACACCCGGAATGTGTCAAGCACACACATGGCATCTTGTCCATTAGCCACAGCCATTTCCATGATTGCTCTTCCATGTAGATATGAACGCAGGATTTTGGCTAATGTTTCTTTAGGGGGCTCCCAGAGTTCCAGAGTCACTTTATTGGCTAGTGCCAGTGCTGAAGTGAATACTCTCCTCTTAGCCGTTCTTTGCTATGTGAGCATACTGAATATATATCTTTTAAATGTTATTTTTATGTCTTTTAAGGCATGATTGTATACTAGAGGACCCTCAAGAAGTCCATGATAAACAGAAAACAGAAGCAACATGCCCTGTTATGTTATGCCACTAGCCCGCTGTTGCACACATTTTCTCTTTTACTGAATAAATACCCTTTCCCACTTTGAAATACTGTGTTTTCATAAGAAGCAGAATGCTTTCTTCCTTGAATCAAGAGGACATATTTGTCTCAGCCTGTGCATGACTGGAAGTGGCATGCTTTCTGCTGACGTACCCCAGACTGGTTCCTCAATTTCCAGTCATCCTGTTTTAAACTTCTCTAATCTAGCAGTAGCCAAGACTCCTTAGGGGAGCCC